>JAFFSR010000301.1:5157500-5520000 GCA_017163975.1 Anastatus disparis | reverse complement strand
TATTACTTGATGATTTAAAATAAATTATAAATGTTGAAAAAGCAAACAGCTAACATATATGTTTGAAATTTATAAAGTACAATATGAGTAGATATTAATGTTAGACAATTTTTTAATATTAAAATCACATTTAAATAAATATAAAAAAATTAATGAAACTCAAAGAGCTCTATGAGAAAGCATTCCGCCAAAGCACTTGGCAGCGTTTTTTTGCAATAAATATGTTTCATAATTTTATAATATATAATAAGAAAATGAAATGCGCTTGAAACAGTTCGTGGAGCAATTTTTCTAAATAGATCTGTAGTGAAAATGGCTACTATTAATAAAGCTTGTGATTTCATGTTTACTCAAAACTATTTGATTTTTATTTGATTTCTTTTTATTTTTACTCAATCAACCATTTGATTTTCAAAAAGATAAATTGCTGTATTATGCTGATGTTTGTTTTGGACCTGAAGAATTTAGTGAATATGTCTTATAGAGAACAGAATAGCATGCCAAAGGATTTATTTTTAATTTTAAAAATGACTTTAAAACTTGATTTTCATGCTGGACCTTGTGAAACATTTTGTTTTTATTATGGTCCTAAAAAAGATGGTAATGCATATGATGGCTGATGAAGGATTTTTAGTAGAGAGAGAGAGAGAGAGAGAGAGAGAGAGAGAGAGAGAGAGAGAGAGAGAGAGAGAGAGAGAGAGAGAGAGAGAGAGAGAGAGAGAGAGAGAGAGAGAGAGAGAGAGAGAGAGAGAGAGAGAGAGAGAGAGAGAGAGAGAGAGAGAGAGAGAGAGAGAGAGAGAGAGAGAGAGAGAGAGAGAGAGAGAGAGAGAGAGAGAGAGAGAGAGAGAGAGAGAGAGAGAGAGAGAGAGAGAGAGAGAGAGAGAGAGAGAGAGAGAGAGAGAGAGAGAGAGAGAGAGAGAGAGAGAGAGAGAGAGAGAGAGAGAGAGAGAGAGAGAGAGAGAGAGAGAGAGAGAGAGAGAGAGAGAGAGAGAGAGAGAGAGAGAGAGAGAGAGAGAGAGAGAGAGAGAGAGAGAGAGAGAGAGAGAGAGAGAGAGAGAGAGAGAGAGAGAGAGAGAGAGAGAGAGAGAGAGAGAGAGAGAGAGAGAGAGAGAGAGAGAGAGAGAGAGAGAGAGAGAGAGAGAGAGAGAGAGAGAGAGAGAGAGAGAGAGAGAGAAGGCGAAGTATAAGGGAGGTAAATGAGAAAACAAAACACCCGGTTTTTTTCTTAATTTGATAATTGGGTCATACAAACCGAATATTGGCCCAATAATTATAGGACACGTATGGGACCTTCCTGCAGACATCCCCTATCAGATAAGAAAAAGTTTTTTCGAACCGGCTAAGAAATGACGGAGTTATGAGGTACCAGACATATAAAAAAAAAAAAAAATAATTTAGTCGAATTGAGAACCTTCTCCTTTTTGAAGTCGGTTAAAAATCAAAATCAATTAAGCTATTTAGATCTTGAAAAATCATTCATGATGCAAGAAAAATCAGATGAGTCAGTCATGTATTTAACCTGTAACACAGCAATACCGAATTATGTCAATGTCAAGCATGTTTCCAAAATCGAAATTCATAAAAAAAATAACTGGTTTAGATGATACGATTAAAAATATTTCAAAAATGTTTAAAGACATTTGGTGCTGACAGATTTAATTGTAATGTACGTTATGTATAAGAATACACAAAGAAATCAGTTTTATAAAGCACTTAGAAGAACCAGAGCATATAGAAAAAACAAAAGTTAGTAATGTAGAAAATAAAATCAACGTTTGTTTTGTTTGCTCGCTTTGTTGGTATGGTTCATCTGATTACAGTCAACATTATGCTGATGTCATTCATAAAAATTCTTTGGTAAATTGTAATTCTTCAAAACAGCCTCCTAAATCCAAAAAAAATAGATTGTTGAAATTTATCTATGATTATATTTTACTTCTGATATTAGAATCAAATAAAATATTTAACGACAAATAAAAAGAACAAATATTATTAGAGTCATTTGAAGAATCCGTAAAATATAAATATCTTAATGCTAAAGCATATGCATTTGATTCAAGAAGTTCATAATTAGGTTCCCCTGAAAGTGATGAAAATGTGTTTCTAGATTGTGAAAATATATATGTAATAGTATTGAAGTAAGAAAAGATAGTAAAAAATATATTACTACACTTATAAATAAATTTCTCAATAGGAGAAAAGACATTTGGCGAAATGACATCGTATTATTGTCCTCAAAAGTGCCTATAATGAAATTATATCACAAGGCTCTTGATTTAAAATTTGTGTGTGTGTGTGTGCGTGTGCGTGTGCGTGTGCGTGCGTGTGTGTGTGTGTGTGTGTGTGTGTGTGTGTGTGTGTGTGTGTGTGTGTGTGTGTGTGTGTGTGTGTGTGTGTGTGTGTGTGTGTGTGTGTGTGTGTGTGTGTGTGTGGGTGTGTGGGTGTGTGGGTGCGTGGGTGCGTGCGTGCGTGCGTGTGTGCGTGCGTGCGTGTGTGTGTGTGTGTAAAATGGAATTTGCATGAAAATTATTTGCGATTGCCCAAATAAAATAAATTTCTGAAAACTGATTTTCTTAGCTTAGTTTCAATTTTAAAGCGTTTTGAAATTTTTGAAAAAAATGTTTATATTTATTAAGCCAATAAAATCTTAAAAACTACTGGATGGATTTACTTCAAATTGCCCATACAATTTAATTTTCCGATCAATTGGTGCAGAAACTATTGAGAATTGGTTCTCTTAGTGTAGTTTTAATTTTATAGTCATTTTAGTAATTTTAAAAAAATTTCGATTTTTCATCTTTTTTGTATTTTACGTGAACTACTCGAAGAATTTGCTTGAAAATTTGTATGGAACATATTTTTGACTGTCAGAAGAAGAGAAACTTTTAAAAACTGATTCTCTTTGTGCACTTTTAATTTTATAGCATTTTTAAAATGAAAAAAAATTTTTTTTTTCATTTTTTTTCTATTTTACGAAAACCATTCGATAGATTTGCTCCAAAATTTGTATGCAAGTTATTTGTTACTGTCTGAAGAAAACAAGTTTTGGAAAAATAATTTTCTCAGAACAGTTTTAATTTTAGAGCATTTTAAAAATTTTCAAAAAAATTTTTACTTTTCATTTATCTTCTATTTTGTGTAAACCTTACTATAAATTTTCTCCAAAATTTTGATACAATCAATTCGCTATTGTCTGAAGAAAATAAGCTTTCGAAAACTAATTTTCTTGGTTTGGTTACGATTTTAGAGAATTTTAGAGATAAAAAAAAATTTTGATTCTTCTTTTATTTTTTTTATTTTACGTAAAGTACTCGATAAATTTGTTCCAAAATTTGCAGGAAAATTATTTGCGACTGCAAAAAAAAGGAAAATTTTCAAAAATTGATTTTCTTAGCGTAGCTTTTTTCGCTTGAACAATGAAAAATCGAAAAAAAGTTTCGATTTTTCATTATTTTGTATTTTACGTAAATTACTTGATGAATTTGTTTTGAAATTTGCATGGAAATTATTTGCAACTGCCAAAAGAAGGATGACATTTAAAAACCAATTTCCTTAACGTAGTTTTAATTTAAAAAAATTTTTTTTGTTTTTTTTTTAAATTTTACGTAAATTACTCGATAGATTTGCTCTAAAATTTGTGTGCAAGTTATTTGCTGCTGTCTTCATAAAACAAGCTTAAAAAAAATAATTTTCTTAGAGTAGCTCTTTGATTACTTCTTTTGATTTCTGATTTAACGCTTTTACTAACTCTTTTCTTACTTTCTCACTTCTTATTTGTCCTTTTTTCTCAGATCGATCCTCATTTTTACCCTATTTTTATCTATTCTTGTCTCTCTCTTCCTATTTACAAATCACTCCCTCACATTCACTAATTTTTCTTGAGTAGAAATTGTATTTTATATTGAAATTACATTTAAAAAAATTGAATTAAATTACTTTAACTCAATAAGCTCTATGAGAAAGCATTGCGACAAAGCACTTGGCAGCGTTTTTTATTTACATTGATTAATTGTTCATATTTACTGTCAAATTGCATTTTCGTGATAAGAACATAATGTTAATATTCACCCCACACACGGGGTAAAAATTAACATAAAAACTTTTCTAATAAATCTCTTCCCAGAAAATATCTATCGATGATTTAAAAAAAAAACCTGTGCGAAATCATAGCTGATAGCTTACACTAACATATAGTATAGGCTGTATAATTAAATAATACTTGGATAAAAAAATAGAAATGTTTTTCTAAAAAATGTTAATACTGGCCCCAGTTTCCCCTACTGTTAAAATAAGTACTAAATCCAGAATACCTAATTTATGTACTAAGGTATTTGAAAAAAAAGTGGCAATATAATTTCAATTAGTACTGTAGCTTGAATTTTAGGGACTAATGTTGGTACTATTATATTATGAAGCAAGAGCATAAATTTTCGATGCTTAGTGTCTTTTTTTCCGGTACTAACACTGACATTTCACCTACTCAATCCAAGGGCCATATTTCGCAGAGAATATGATTGTTAATCTCTTTTGGTGCGGCTTTTTCTTTTACTAAAATTAAAAATTGATAAATATAAAATATAAAATAATTAATTTTCTAATTCGTAATATTTAAGAAATAAAACGATACATGTTTATCTGCCATACTTCGTTTTAAAATAGTTAGCTTTTGAGTTTAAAATTAATTATTAGTAATTTAAAATTGTTATATATTATATGATTTACTTTATATTTATCAACTGTTCAAAATTGTTTTACAATTTAATAGTTTTTACGTTATGAAGTATTAATTATATTAATGTTTGATACTTGACAGCGCCGCAGTACGTATTATATAGGTAATATCTTAGTATAAGATAATTTAGTTCCGTAGTACGGAAAAATTTCGTACTACACTAAATAATTTTTAAGATAAGACGCGTTAAAAGATGTACTAATATAGGTTGTCTTAATTTATGTACTGACAAGGAGAGTGTCAGGGTATTGTGACGCCGATCCTGCTCAAATTTTGGGAGATGATTTTGGATGTAGAAATATAAAAAAAGCCAAGGTACTAGACTCTAACACTCAATATTTCTCTAGTTACAGACAAATAAAGAAAATCACTATAAAAGTTGCTGGATTTTCAAACGCTTATAATTCATTAACATTGATAGCTAGAAGCCTAAACCTTTTTTTAGATAGAAATCATCTAAATTCTAAAGGACAGTGATTTTTGGTACTTTTTTGCTGCTTAACTTTGAACAAACATATCTCTGGTTCTAATTATTATTTCTCAATTCTCAAAACGGCAAATTAAAGCTTTCTTTCTCTACTTTTATTTTAATTTCTGTTAATTTATTAAAGACATTTCTAGACTGAATTATTTACACTTTAATTAGAAGCATTTTTTTTACATTTTTTATAAAATAAGACTAGAAACGTCTATAATTTCAGTTTTTCGAAGCGTTAGACCGTACCGCTCTGGCTTTAATCTTATTTTGGTACCTGAACACATATCCCAAAGTTTCATCAAGATCTGTGACCCCAAGCTCATAGCCTCTCCTGGTGAGTATTATTTGGAACTCAAGTATCTTTACTTGGATATTAGCAGTTATTTTGTTGGGTGGGATGTAAAATTGAAAAAAGGTCGAGAACGGGTGTAAAATGAGTAGAAAATGGGTGTTATTAAATAGAAGGGTGGAAAATAAGAGTTTTATGGGTAGGATATGGAGGGTCAACGAATAAAATAAAAAAAATTATATTATATAGAAAGATAAATATCTCGATATATTATAAAAAGAAAAATGAAGGAAGAAAGAAAAGAGGGTGAGAAAAAGATAATTAAGCAAAATATAGTGAAATATAGGTGAAAAGAGAAATACATATACTAAAGCCCAAATAAGACCCAAAAATGAGTCCCGGGAAAAGTGCTTGTATATGATAACTACTTATTTTATAGGACTCAATAAAAATTGCTATTTTTATTACAAGAAAATGCGCAGATCCGTAAGAGCCAAGAACTGTATATTTCAAAGATTTTTGGAATCTTCCTAAACTCTTTCATAAAATATTCTACTAGAGGATAACTTAAATCTTATTGTTAAATATTTCGTCGAATATTTCTGGAAGATTTATGTAATAGTCCGCTGTTCGGTTTTAAGGTTTTTTGGATTTTTTCAGCGAAATGTTTATAAAGTTTTCCTGAAATCTTTTATCAAATATTGCACCGGAAGATTACTTAAATCCTTCTGTGAAATATTTCGTGGAATATTTCTGGAAGACTTATGTAATATTTCGCTTTACGATTCTGAAGTTTTTGGGAATCTTTCAGCGAAATATTTATGGAACCTTCCTAGAATCTTACATAAAATAATTTACTGGAATATTTAATAAAAATTGCATGTAATATTTCATAAAATATTCCAGAAATCCTTCCTGAATATTTGATGAAATATTTCGAAAAAGTTTTTGAACATTCTTTTGAAATATTCTATGTAAATTCCTGGAAGCTTTCAATGGGAGATTTTAGTGGAATATCTTGTAATATTCCGTAAAGGCTTCCTAGACTCTGCATGGAAGGTTCCATTAAAATATTCTAGTTAAAGATTTCGCAATATTTTAGTGAAATCTTCCATGATGTGTGAGCTATAACTTTTGAACTAGGCAAGACTTTCTGGTGCAATAAAACTTAAATCAAAGTATTAAACTTATACTCTCTTTTATGTTTTTTATATTTTTCTGTGAGAGTTTTAGTTTTTTGGTTAATCAAGTTTTTATAAGCGCTTCTTTTTACTATGTTTTTGAAAAATGGCTTTATCTTAGTCTCTGGGTTTATTAGACGAAAAAAAACCCAAGTTTATTTTTTATCAAAGAATCATAAACTGCAGTATTAGCCAAATCTGTTTCCTAGAGGTGAGGACCTTTCCTAGCAAGTTTCAAATTAGGACTGATTTGTTCAAAATCTGACGTACGATATAAACTTCAACAAATTAAAGAATATATTGAAAGATGATATCGATAAATATTTGCATTCTGTGAATACTATGTATTCATACGTAAGTAGCTATAGAATTATTTTTCGACAATATTTTTAATATTTGAGCCCAACAGTTCATAACATAAGGCCAATATTCTTCAATTTTGTTATATTTTTACTATTATACCTACGTTTCGGTCACTTTTGAGCATTTTCTTTATGAATAAAATAAAATTGTTTGGTTTTGAATTATTCTTTTCATTCTCATCTATTTTTCTCCAAATTGGCCATGTAAGCCGATTTTAAAATGATGCCCAAATGTTCGTAATGGGCATAGAAATCATTTTCAAAAGGAATTTTGAAGTGACATTAATTTCTATTCAAATTCACTCCGAAGCACCGTGATTGCCAAAATTGAACTACTTGAAAAAAAACTGACAAATGCATTGATTAGCATAACAAAAAAATATCATGGAAATGTATTGTGAACAGAAGAATTCAAATCTTGAAATGATCTAGATGAAAATTGACAATGACGTTTCGATACAATTTTTTTTTAACTAAATGATGATTTAATAGATTTTGATGATATCCACATAAATTATAACGATATTAAAATTAAGACTAATGAAATTAAATTAAATGAAGAAAAAAAGAATTAAAAGAAATAAACGACAAAGGAGCTTTATGTATAACAGGAGTTAATATGAAAATGGTAACAGAACAATCGAATTAATATAATGTTAATTTAGAAAAAGACATGACTATAATAATGCAGAAAAAAAAGTAATGATAAATTAGAACTAAAGCGTGTTCGTATATTTTATGTAAAAGAAAATTTTATGAAAAAAAGAAGATCAACCATATAAATATGAAAAAATATTAAATATTAAAAAGATAATAAAAATGAAATTGAAAAAAATACTGATAAATTAGATCATGAGGCTTTAAGTAATAAAATGAAAAAAGAACAACCAAACAAGAGAAATTAGAAAACACTAAGATAAGAAGAATGGAACTCAAGAAAAAAATACTGATGAGTTGGAACAAATACGTGCAAATGAGGCTTTATGATAAATAAGCTTATATTTGAATGAAAAAAACAACCAAATAGATATAAAAAAGTTAGAAAATACAAAGATAACGTAATTAAAATTCAAAAAAGAAAAGAGTACTGATAAATTGGAACAAATGCGTGTAAATGAGGCTCTACGTAAGAAAGAAGCTTATATCTATCCATCGTTGAGATTTATTGACCTACAGCCGTATTTGGCCTAGTAAGTGACACCTCGACCACCTTTATGTTCCGATGTTTTCGCGTTCAAAACCATACCTCAATTTCCCTAACTTCGGTAGGTATGTGCTCAATCGTGCAGACCTACTTGAGCGGGAAGCATCGCTCATACCCATCCTTTTTAGCGCATCGGGAGCTCAAACACCTACTTGGCAGAACGGTCCGGCTCTACTATAATAGTGTAGCACGTTCGCCTTACTGGTCCTCGAGTGATTTTCGTCAGTTTTTGTTAAAACCGAAAAAAGTCTCTCGGGGGTGGTCCACCGAGGTGTCAGTGACCTCGGGATGTCCTCCACTTTTAATATTTAAATTAGAAAATGGAGAAAAAATCCCGACCTCACCGGGATTCGAACCCCAGCCCTCTGCGTGAGAGTCGGGTGCTCTAGCTCCTGAGCCACCGCGGCTCTAAGAAAGAAGCTTATATAAAAATTAAAAAAGAACAATTCAATAAATATAAAGAAAAATTAGAGACATATAGAGAATACTATGATGATATAAGGAAAAAATGAGTACTGATAAATTAGAAAAAAACATGCTAATGAGGTGTAAAAAAGAAGCTTAGATAAAAATGAAAGAAAAACTACCAAATAAATATAAAGAAAAATTAAGTAGTACAAGGATAATAAAAATGAAATTAAAGAAAAAGAGTACTGATAAATTTAAAGAGCAAAAGAGGGTGAGAGAGGAAGAGAGACAGCAAAAGAGAGTGAGAAAAACATAAATATAGACATAGACATTCTTTATTCGGCCTTGGGGTATATACCCTGTCTGGCACTATTAGGTGAAATACAACGACGTATAAAATTATTTATAAATATTGGGTCCAAAAAAATATGAGGCCCAAAGAAAATAGGGCTCAGAAAAATGTAGATCCCGAAAAATATAAGGCCCAGAAAAATATAAAACCAAAAAAAATATAAAGCTCAAAAAAATATAAAAATCAAAAAAATATTGGGCTCAAAAAATATAAGGCCCAGAAAAATATAGAGCCCAAGAAAATATAAGAATCAAAAAATATTGGGCCCAAAAAAATAAGACCCAGAAAAATGTAGGGCCTGAAGACATATAAAGCCCAAAAAAATATAGACACCAAAAAAATATTGGGCCCAAAAAAATGTAAAGTCCAAAAAAATAAGGCTTAGAAAAATATAGAGCCCAAGAAAATAAAAAAAAAAGAAAGACCCAAAAAATGGACATTGAATAAAAATATAAGGCCCAAAATAATTCAAGGCGATCTAAAGGTTAACAAAACTTCACAAAAAGTTTATTGACGAGTCTCCGATTAGTAAACTTTTTTCTACATTTTGTAAATTACGATCATTTTTCATTATAGCACCTCAAGTAGCATCAAGAGAAACTTGCTTATGCATAAATCACGAAAATATAAGGCTGTTTGTAACAGCTTTATTTTTTCATAATATTATTCCAATAAAAACAGTACATAAAGTTCTTGAAACATTATGTTGTGATGCTAATAATGTCAAATGCTTATTAAGAAAATGTATGGACAACAGAATGACTTACTAACCTTATGAAAAAGACAAAGTTATTTATAGAAAAATGTGGTTCACAGAAAAACTAAATAGAATTAATGCAAAAACCAACAAAGAAATTGTTGTTCAAAGAACTATTAAAAAACTTATTCAAGAAAATGTTGAAGATAGTATACGACTTTTCAAAGGAGTTTTATTAAACTTTATGGCTCATTCTGCAAGAATGCATCATCAGTTTGAAATATTTAAAAATTTAAAAGAAAATTTATCAGTCACAGATTTACTTTTACTTATAGACTGTGACGTCACAACTTGTTATTTAGAAGAATAGCAAGTATGTAACGCACTTTTAATCGTATACGAATTTCTTATTCGTACACTTTTATGTACTCACATTCATAGGTGAGACTTTTGTTTAATAAAACTAGTAAGCTAAGCTAAATCGTGCACCACAGAGACACCATTCTCTGTAAGCTCGGGTTCGTATGCCTAGCTTACTCAAAGTATATTATTTTTGATGATTCTTCCTGAAAAGAAAAGGAAAAAAGGAAAGAGGTAACATAGGTTATTATTCCTCATGCATCATCAGTTACGCGAAAACTTCAATCTAATTTGCGCGCTTTTAAATCTTTACTTGCAACAGCGAGAAAACTATAAGCTAAGCTTTACTAGAGTCACGCTTATGCAAGAATTTAACTTAGGCTTATGCCTTTTCACAGTAATAAAGTTCACTAAACTGTGGTAAAAACGAATAAATATACACCACAATTTGCACTAATTATTAATAAGTAATTTGCACCTATCACGAATATATTTTTATTAAAACTTTATTTGTTCACTCGCAGTTAGGAAGTCGCACTTTCGGCAAACTTCTTCACCACCATTCGTGAACAAATAAGGTAAAGAGAAAACAATGACTCGGAAATTTAGTTTGATTAGACTTTATTAGTCGAGAGACGATACACGAGTGCGGAGCACAAGCTCTTCGTTAAGCAAGATGCTTCGCATTTTCGGCGCTTGCCGCTATATTCCTACTCTGCCGCATCAGAGTAGGGATATTATCTTCGAGCATATAATACTGGAGGAAGCCTCCCAGCTATTAACTGCGTTACAAGGCGAAGAGAGAGAAAGCCTCTATTTTGGTACGTGCTATCTCTCTTTCTCTTTCTTAGTGGGGAACAAAAGCAGCCAATCAAATCAGGCTAGAGAGAGAGACAGCACGTACCAAAATAGAGGCTTTCTCTCTCTTCACCTTGTAATGCTTGCTGCCATTCAGAGGCTTCCTCCAGTAGTATATTCTCGAAGGATATTATACATAAGAAAGTATACGCGTTACACTTAATAGTCGCTTGGCTGTCAAAATTAGGGGCGTGGCTGCGCGCTTGTGTAAACGCGTTCGCTACCTTTCTATATCCCCTCTCAATCACGCTGATCAACGCGATGCCATTCTCTCCGCGAGAATCATGTATAAGAGGTCTCAAGACTGTGGCGCGATTTTCGCATCCCAATGAAATTTTTTTTTATAAATTAATTTATTTTATTATATAATTAGTTTTTTTTCAAATTAAGAGGAGGTCACGTATCTCTGTCCTTTTCTAATCAAAGAAATGATTTTTTTACAAAAACTACTAACTTTAGCAAAAAATGAAGAGAAAGCCGCATCTTGTATCAAAAAAAGCAATATTTTCTTTGATGAGAAAGAATTAATTTTATTGCTTCGTTCTCAAGAAAACCTTGAAAAACGAAATTGTCCACCCTAACCTCTATGATTTAAGTTTTTCAAGGTTTTCTTGAAAACAAAGCAATAAAATTAATTCTTTCTTATCAAAGAAAATATTGCTTTTTTTGATACGAGATGCGGCTTTCTCTTTATTTTTTGCTAAAGCTATTAGTTTCTGTGAAAATCTTGATTCTTTAATTAGAAAAGGACAGAGATACGTGACCTCCTCTTAAAAGATCTAATGGCGCTATAAAAGAGAATTAATTATAATTTTTAAAACTTTTTTAAGGGAAATCCTCATACCGACATAGAGTTCTACCTTATCTACATTGAAATTATGAATTTTAATAAAAATGTAACTATTCATGACTGAAATTCGTAGGAGAGGCACATTCTTAACATGCCAAAGAATTTATTACAACGTAAAAAGACTATATAAGGGTAAAAATAAAGGCGAAAACTACTTAATACGATGAACTTTTCAATGTAGTTATGAATAATCGTATTATGCAATTTTTGTTTTCATTTTCACTTTTATCACCGTTGAATTGCCACGAAGAGAGCCTCTGTTGCAAGGCAAAAAGAGGGAGGTAAGCCAGGGACGTTATAAAATAGAAGAAGCGTCGTGCCGCGAGTCTTAGTAGCGCTGGTAGTAAGTTAGAAAAAGAGAGTGAGATATAGATAGATTTATATAGAGTCAGAGTGAGAGAGTGAAGCCTTGTTAAAAAAGAGAATTAAACTGATTTGATTAAATGTATGACTGTGTTAATGACGAAATATTGAAAATTTTTTAATTTAAATAAAATTAAATAATTTTATTTTTACAAGTTAAAAAGTAATTCTTTTATTCATTTAATTAGTGCCTAGTGTTAAATCATTTTTTATATAAATCTAACTCTTAGGCTCTTGCATCTCGATCGAGAGTCATAATACCGCGGCGAATTCCTTTTGCAGATTCGTTTAAAGAATTTTGTATTATAAATAATTTGCGCGTTCCTTTTCGAGACTAGCTGGATGTCCAGCTAAATTAGCAACGTCGCAAGACTTTGCAGAGAATTATTCTTACAAGTATGGAAAATAACCACAATCTGTTTACTTTGGTGCTTCACGTGAACAAATAACATTACATACAGGTGTATTGTATACTAAATCTATAAAAAAATCATTTTGTACACTTTTAACATCCTTAAAACATGATTCATCTGCAATCATATCTCACTTGATTCCAATATTATCCGTATATTTAAAACAAAATATAGAATTTGTGAACTTATATTTCATAAGCGACTCTCCATCAACTCAGTACAGAAACAAAAATACTTTTGATTTAGTTGCAATGCATCTTCCTAAAATTTTTCAACAAATTATAACTATTACTTTGAATTTTTTGGAATCTGGATATGGTAAAAGTGCTGCTAATGGAGTAGGACCAGCGGTAAAACGAGTGTATGATAGAGCTGTAGCCTATCAAGCGGACGTTTCAGATCTTTTCGCTATGTCAAATATTTTGAATTCTTATATAAAAAATATACATATTGGAATTGTAACACCTGATGATATCAATAAAATTAATGAAATTTCCACTGAACATCTTAAAGCTTTCAGAGGTACAATGCAAGTGCACCACTGGTCTTGGAAGAAGGCAATAAAAATTATATATTTTTTAACAGTATGAGTTGTTTAAAATGTCTTTACGGAGAAAAATGTAAGCATTAGATTATCGGGCAGCCTTGGAGAATTGAAGTATAATCAGATTCAGTTATGAGAAAAACAAGAAGTGTTTTAAATAGTTACAAAAAAAAGAGAAGAATTTAATAGGAAAATATAAGTTAAAAGTAAATTAAGTTAAGGGTAAGAAATTGAATATGTTTAAAAAACGTAAAAAATAATTATTTTTGATTGGTTTTTTCTGAATGAAAAATAAATGATGTAAATTATCAAAAAATGAATTTACTTTGTTATTTTCAACCATAAATCCTTAAAACTGATTTATTAAATATGGAATTCGTTTCCAGTCCGTCGACAAAATTACCTTTAAAATATAATTAAAATAAAATTAATCTTAGTCGGAATTTTTTTATATTTGAGTGCATGAAATGCAACTGTTCTATTTGAAAAATATTATTTATTTTAAAAAATTATTAAAAAATTTTGTATTAATCATAAATTGATGTATATTCAAATCAAAGTGATTTACTGACTTCTTATTTGTCATTGTTTCCTTAAAATTTTATTAGTAAATTGTTAATATCATTAAATACTGTGTCGTCTGTCAAAATCGCAAAAAAATTCAATTAATAAGGTGTAAGCTTGGACAATATTTTTTTATGTTTTTTGAAGTATCAAGCTAGCAAGTCTATCGAATAATAATATAAAAAATAAAACTTCCTTTGAAAAAATTTTTGATACGAAAATTGCCAGCATTTAAAAAAATGACCATATGTAAGTTTATATTAAAAGTTTTAAAAGGTTTACGCGTAGAGAGGTTTTAGAGAGACTTTGTTATAAGAACAGAATCATCTTGTCTTGAAGCTTTTTCAATGATTTAAAAAAACATTTTCTCACGAAATAAGGCTTCTTCGAAACTTACATATATACATATGGATATATATAAGTTTAATGTTATATATGTAAGTTAATATTAAAAGTTTTAAGAGGTTTACGCGTAGAGAGGTTTTGAAGAGACTTTATTGTAAGAACAGAATCATCTTGTCTCGAAGCTTTTTCAATGATTTGGAAAAATTTTCTCACAAATTGTTAAATTGTAGTTTACAATTTTTAAAATTGAAAAATGCTGTTCTGTTTTATGATATATAACAAAAATAATAATTATTAAAAAGTTTTTGTTTTTAAAATACCCATATGGAAATAATATTTTTAAATAACTTAATGATTGTCCATAACTTAATTATTTTGAAAATGTGGACATAAATAAAAATTATTTACAGCTATCTAGTTATTTACAATTTTGAACACTCAATTACAATCATTAATTGTTATTAACAGTTATCAACAAAAATTATTTCCATATTAGTGAATTTATCAGTTTTAAATTGTCAATGAATTAGAAATCAGTTCTACGTATTTTAACTTCTTATGACAATAATTATAGTATTTAATAGTTATGCAAGTTTAAAGTTTAACTTTATTGTTTGAGTCCTGTTTAGAAAAATATGAACTGGCTTACTTTATTATTCTCTAGGTGAATTGGTATTTTTTTTCAAAGGATGAAGGCTTTTTCACCCTAGCGGAAAAAAAAATTATGAATAACTGGGAATATCTGGAAATAACTGAAAACAAGTGGGAATAACTGGAAATAAATGGAAATAACTGTTATAAACTGTTCAGTTTGAGACAGGAATAACAGTTATTACCAGTTATTCCCAGTTATTCTCAGTCATTTACAGATATTCCCAGTTATTTCCAGTTTGGTTAAAATATAATTTGAAAAATCAGAGATACTAATAACAGTTATTCCTAGTTTTTTTTCAATTATTCCCAGTTATTTCTAGTTATTTTCAGTTATTCCCAGTTATTTCCAGTTATTTCTAGATATTCCCAGTTATTTTCATTTTAGTTGAGAAATAATATAAAAAATCAGAGATACTTATAACAGTTATTCCTTTGGTACTTATATTATTTTGAAACTAAACTAGAAATAATTTTAAATAACTGGGAATAACTAGGAATAACAAGAAAATGACTATGAATAACTGAGAAAAACTGGGAGTAACTGTTATTAGTATCTCTGATTTTTAAAATTATTTTTCAACTAAAATGGAAATAACTAGGAATATCTGTAAATAACTCGAAATAACTGGGAACAACTGGGAATAACTGGTGCTAACTGTTATTCCTGTCTCAAACTGAACCTTTTATAACAGTTATTCCCATTTATTCCCAGTTATTCATAGATTTGATTTCCACTAGAGCATTGTAAGTCATTTTTCTGAGAAAGGTAAAATTTGTCATTTTTTACAAATATACACGTGCGATATAGTTAAAATTAGTGAAATATTAAATAAAAATATCGTAAAATGGGGTAAAGTAAGCATTTCTTTTATATATGATTTTATAATTTTTTATGTACTTTTAATTATGCATAACAATAATTTTTTGTAAAATTATTATTTTATATACATGAAAGTACATAAAAAATTATAAAATCATCAAAAAATGCTCGCTTTATCCCACACTGTCCGTTTTGCTTTGTTTTAAGGTACGTATGTAATATAAAATATTACCTGCTACTTTCTTTCGCTATTAATTTAGACTAAAATTTTTGTTAAACCATATTTCTTTGGTATCATTGTTAAAGATATTTTAACATAACTCATTCATTATATATATATAACATTACAATATAAATAGAATAAAAGCGTAGAGTTTTACCAAAATATAAAGTAAATATCGTTGATTAATATTTCTGTTAAATTTCATATCTTTGAAAATTAATTGTTATCAACATTATGATTGATTTTTTCATATAAAAAAATTTAATAAATTTTATTTGTCTCTTCAAATTATGATAAACTCTCTTTTACGAAATTTTATCGATAATACAAAGTTAACCCTGCTATAAAAAAGCAGCTGATAATCAAGCTATAGATAAACCTGCTGATAAACAAGCTGATAAACGAGCTGATAAATCAGCTGCTGATTTGTCCGCTAATCACAGCTGATATATCAGCTGATATATTAGCTGATTTATCAGCAAGTTTTTCATAAAATATTTTTTTACTAAATATTAAATCATAAATCATATTATACATGCAAAAGAATATATCTTTTTATTTTTATAATTTATAAAATTTTTTTTCATTTTTGAAAATATAAGAGCAGGCCGGATTCGCTGTCCTTGTCTAATTGAGATTTTCGTTATTTACTCAAGTATTAATCGGTGTATCTGCAAATTGAAGGTTAAGCGCAATAGATATTATTATTACAAATATGTATGCACAAGAAAACAAAAATCTATCGATTTGTTTTTGAGAAAAGTAAGGAACGCGAAAATATTATAAACATAAACTTTTATCTCGGCGTTCCTTACTTTTCTCAAAAACAAAGCGGTAGAATTTTTTTTTCTTGTGCATAGATGTTCATTATAATAATATCTATTGCGCTCAACCTTTAATTTGAAGATACACCGATTAATACTTGAGTAAATAACAAAAAACTCAATGTTTACTCGGTCGGTATCAAATTCTACTCCGGCCTGCTCCTGAGAGAAATTTTATGCGAAATATTACAAGAATCATAGTACATTTTTACGATGTAGCTTTGTAAACTTTTCAATTGCGTTAAATTTACTATGCTAAATAGAAAATTTTGTTCCTCTACTTAATAAATTTCATGTAAAAAAACGTTACAAATTTTTTTAGCTGGTTACTGATTTCCATTTTATTAACAGCAATTTATTTACATCAAGATACAAATATTATTAGAGTCGATTTTTAGATACAAGGAATTATTTTCGCTGTGAATTAATATAACCTATATACATATAGCTAAATATAAACGTAAAGTCGCAGAGGTCACTAGAAAACACGCGCGCATGTCAATAACGGTCAGATAAATCGGCCTTATATACAAAGTGTGCTAAATTCTCACCACTTGCGGGAGTTGGGCACAAATTTTAACGCATCGGTCACCAGGATTATATGCTGGTATCGTTCTCTCTTATTTGAGAATCAACCTGTGCATGCGTAAGGGATATTGTTACAAGAAATTATAGAGTTTGTACAATGTATATGACAAAAATTAATATCTGAACTAGTAAAAATTTACATATATGGGTAATTCTTTCATACTTTTAAAAATCATGTTACTGCGTCATTTCTCCTAAATATGAGATAGCACATCTTGTTAGCAAATGTTCACTGATTTATTGAGTTATTAGAAACTAATTTTGTTATATTTTTAATGATAATTAGACGTGTCATTTTATGGCGGATGGGGAAAAGAGGTTTTTTTTTTGAAATTTAAATGTTACCAGGCCATGTAAAATGATAAATTACCGCTATAAAAAAAATGACTACTGCTTTTTTTATTTGAAATTCACACCAAAGCTTTATCTATACACATACTTTTGGAAAATCAAGAGCATGGGTGTGTGCCTGTTAACAACAGTACTTTCTGAAAGGTTATTAAAATGTTACCAAAAATTTATATATTTTACTTTTTTCTGGAAAATACGATGCTGTAAAAAAGACTATTCAGCGGTGACATTTTAAACTACATCAAAAGGTAATATTTAGAATCACAAAGAGAAATTTTTTTATTAGGAACGTGTGCCTAGTGTAGATAAAGTTCTTTGTTCGTTTGAAATTATACTTAAAAAACGTGACTCACTTTTGAAAATAGGTTTTTATCCACTAATATGAAAACCTAAGCTTTGATTCATCTTTTCTCTGTTGTGAACTTTGTAATTTACTATTTTATAATACTCAATGTAATCTTTAAGTTGCTTTTGAAGTATTATTTCGAGTATTCTGGAAATCATTGAATTTTTCCCGGCTATTAAATTTTCCAAATTTACATCGATTACCTAGTTTCTATCAATGTTTTAATTCTAAAGAGTTTAAACTTTAAAAAGCTCAGTTTTAGTATGTATTTAATAGCTTACACCTAGAACGTTGAGTTGAATCATCACTGAAATTTCTAGATTTTAAATTTAAAATTTTTAGATTTAATGTTTATTAAATAAACTAAAATATTTGGTTAAAAGGAATATAAGTATTTTTATTCGAAAACATAAACTACACAAATCTATGTCAAATTTCATACCCTAAGATTGACAGTTTTAGCAAAAATAAATTGATATTCCACTCACTTATGATTTGTAATCAGGAATCCCAAAAGCCATTGGGTAACTAATATCACTCAATTTTAATACCCGAATCGCCAAAAATGAATTTTCCAAAAAAATTGCCATTTCTGGCATATTTTATTTATTACAAAAAATTTTGTAATTATTAATGTAAATTGCGTATTTAAATATTTTCTGTAACATATTAAACATGTAAAAATGAAAAAGCTCAATGGAAAATGATCTATTATAGCCCAAAATACTTAAAAAACTGATCTGAGATAGGTAAAATATTATACCTGGGTGTGATAATAATGAATATATTTAAATGTCTTATATTAAAAAAAGCTATCTTCAAAAGTGAGTAATGCGATTTTTTCTTTTATTATCATTTTAATATATCAACATTTAAAAAAAATAAATTTGATACATGTCTTCAATTTTTTTTAATTTATTGAAAGTAAATTTTAACACTATGAAAAATTTACTCGAAAATCTGTCTTTTGATGTTTGTTAAAAAGACTACCCTTAAAAGTGAGTAACACGATTTTTTTCTTTCATTATAATACGTCAACATTCAGAGAAAATTAGTTTTATACGTGTGCCTGTATTTTTTTTTTTTTAATTTGTTGCAGGTGAAATTTTAACATTATGAAAGATTTACCCATATATCAGCTGATTTATCAGCTCGTTTATCAGCAGGTTTATCAGCTGCTTTTTCATTGCAGGAAAACTAAAAGTAAATACCATTGAAATTTTTCTGGATTAATGATCTGTTTAAAATCAATAATTTTAGTTATATCCACGTTTATTTTTTCAACATATATATATCGAAATATTGAAAAATATTATTTTTCCACATATTCTTTAGATAATGATAGTCGTAATGGAAATTTTATTTATCATCTCCTTTTAAAATCGTATAGAGGTACATCAATATTTGGAGCATACGAGTTTGATGAAAAACATGAAAAGAAAATTTAAATAATTTTGATATGTATGTAAATAAACTGGCTTATATTGTAATTGACAATGAATTCATAAATGAAAATTATGAGTAAGTTACATGTTATTTATTTTAAGATCAATAATTCATGTTAGTATTATTAAGTAAATAGCTTGTTAAGAACACGTTAGATGAATAAGAATTTTCATTTTTCTAAAATTTAAAAACTATCGTTTATATTTTAATTTTTTTATTTACTTAAAAATTATGAAATACAAAATAATAAAGTTCAGAGATCTACAATTTGTTAATTTGTACGAAGAATCTTCGCACCATATCAATTTGATAGATTTTAATGTTAAGATTTTGAAAAATTATGCGCACAAAATTTGATTAAAAAGTAATTTGTTGTAATTATTTCAAAATATACAGAAATATTTATAAATTTGCTTGCATTTAATAATATGTTATTATGTTATCAAATTATTCATATCGAGTATTAATTTATTGTTCACAGCATAAAACGAGATCGATTTCTTTTTCTAAGGCAACAAATTTGCAATTTATTTGAAAATCAAAATTCCACAGCTTGGTATTCAACGAGTGCTGGAGATGTCAGTCCTAAAGGTTATTCCCATACAGCATGAATTAATTCTGAAAGGATTCTGAAAGGATACATGTAAGGATTGTAATCTTTCAGAAATGTTTGATTGTAAGGATTCTGAAATAATTCTATGTCCGGGGTATTATTCTTTTAAAAATAATACAATACAATCTTTTATAAAGAATTCACACAATATTACAAAATCCATTCAATGAAATGATTCTGTAAGAATGATATAAATTATTTTTAAAATATTTCATTGTATTATTTCTGAAAGGAATATAACACGGACATGGAATTATTTCAGAATCCTTTCAATGAAAGAATATTGAAAGGATTTATGAATTCTTTTGGTAATAATTCATAAATCTTTCCATACATCTTCCGTTGAAAGGATTCTGTAAGAATGTTACAAATCATTTATGAAATATTTCATTGCATTATTTCTAAAAGGAATATACCTCGGACATAGAATTATTACAGAATCCTTCCAATGAAAGAATTTTGAAAGGATTCATGAATTCTTCTAGTAATAATGCATAAATCTTTTCGTACATCTTCAGTTAAAAGGATTCTGTAGAAACTTTATTCTTTCAAATTATTTAAAAATCAATTTAGAATTAATACACACACGCACACACATACACACACGCACGCACGCACGCACGCATACACACCCATATATATATATATATATATATATATATATATATAATGGATATGATGATATAATTATTTATAGTATTACAAATAGTTTCACAGCGGTTAAAAACGCAGTTATTATAACAGAGACATCGTACGCATAACAATTTAGTTACCATCTTAGATTCTTATTTTTCTTATATGTGAAACGGGAAGCACTCTTACCGCTTGCGGGAGTAAGAGAGTAATCGCTAAGAGAAAAGTAAAGAACGTAAAAATCAACATCTGCCATGAAGCGGATAAATTATCAACTGATCCCGAAAATATTTCTAAATGATTCTGTTATATTTCACGTTCTCTTTCAAAAAGTCCTTTCAAAGTCCTTTCAGTAAGGATTCATGTAATAACTTTTATCGTCATGATAAGTTCTTTCATGAATTATTTCAAAAAGATTTTAAAATTATTTCATGTAAGGATTCGTGAGATTTTACAAAAATCTTACATGGAATTATAACGTTAAAGCTTTTTGGAAGAATCTTGAAATGATTCGGTGAAAGGATACCTTAGATCATTGTGAAAATCTTTCTAAATTATTTTATGACTGAAATCTTTGGAAGATTTCTGAGTTCTTTCTTGTTTCCTTTCAAGAAGTCTTTTCAAAGTCCTTTCAGTAAGGATTCATGTAATAACTTTGATTCTCATCATAAGTTATTTCATGAAATATTTCAAAAAGATTTCAAAATTGTTTCATGTAAGATTTCGTGCGACTTTGCTAAAGCATTGCATGAATTATTACATGAATGCTTTTTGAAAGAACCTCGAAATGATTTGGTGAAAGAATACCTCATATCATCTCGAAAAGTTTTCTAAATTATTTCCTGATTTTAATCGTCGGAAGATTTCTGAGTTGTTTCTTGTTTTCTTTCAAGAAGTCTTTTCAAAGTCCTTTCAGTAAGGATTCATGTAATAACTTTTATCATCATGATAAGTTCTTTCATGAATTATTTCAAAAAGATTTTAAAATTATTTCATGTAAGGATTCGTGAGATTTTACAAAAATCTTACATGGAATTATAACGTTAAAGCTTTTTGGAAGAATCTTGAAATGATTCGGTGAAAGGATACCTTAGATCATTGCGAAAATCTTTCTAAATTATTTTATGACTGGAATCTTTGGAAGATTTCTGAGTTCTTTCTTGTTTCCTTTCAAAAAGTCCTTTCAAAGTCCTTTTCGTAAGGATTCGTGTAATATTTCATATCTTAACTTTCATTTCCTTCTTGGTATTATTTTTGTAAAGACTTTGTAATCTTTCTGTGTATTATTTCATAAATTCTTTTCAAAAGAATATGGTTATCTTTTTAAGTTCTTTTTAAATTCTTTTAACGTATTATTACTTGTAATATTACATGAAATTATTTCAAAATTCTTTCATGCTGTGTGGGTTTGTATATGGCATACAGAAGAATAAGAGCAGAAGCACAACAATTGCAAATATTTAAGAGCACGATTAAAGAAATTCAGAAAAAACCATGTACGATAAATTATTAAAATTTTTTTTTTCATGTTTAATTAAATTTTTTTTAACCCTTTCAGAACGGAATTATTATTTCATCATGAAAAGTTCTGATAACCATTAACCAATGATAAGTGTTTATTTATTAAGCAATTTTTGCGATAAAATTTTTTTTTTTTTTTTTTTTTTTTTTTAAGTTTTCTCAGTTTCTATCAAAGATATAATAACTTAGGCCCTCAGTTTGAGATCGGAAATAGTCCACTTCAATCTAATACACATATTTTTTTTACAAAATTTAAAGCCACTTTTGCACAATTTCAAAAAAACCAAAAAATGTCAATGTACATTGTAATGTACATTGGTTCTGAAAGGGTTAAAATAATTTTGTTTTTTCGTAACTTGGAATAAATAATAATAATAATCGTTAATAACTCGTTTGTTTGAAAATTTTGTAGTGTAATTATTTTTCTTTAAATTTTTATCAGTGACTTTAAAGTAATTGTAATTTTCAAAAATACTTTTTTATTGAATTACATTTTCTTTTTTAGCGTCTCCAGAATCTTCTAGTGACATTTTTGATTCACAAAATATTGATGACGATCTAAAAAAACATTGGATTTCTCAATTAGATTTTCGAAGACAACAGTATAAAAATTTCAAAATAGGCTAATTATATGCATTATATCCATGTTTAGGATGTCTTACAGGATGTGAGTTGGTGAGTAATGTCATTTTGTTTTTGATTTTATAAAATGTTTTGTGAAATAAAAACAAAAAATCAAATATTTGAACGAGGAATTCATCAAGTTTAAAAATTTATTTCTCATAAAAATTAACAAATTTTCATTCTATTTTAAAAGTTTGTTGTCGTTTATCAGAAGTAATTTAGATTATTTTCAGAAAATATTAAAAGTTTTTTGGTTTGAAGCATATCAAAGCTATTTATGAATTTGTTATATATATTTTCCTCATACGTGCTAGGTAAGTGGCCTATAGCGCATGCGTTTTCGATGGCGCACGAGCGTAGCGAGTAACGCCCTTGCCCAACTAAACCTTACTCGTTACACAATATACTATTGTTAGTTTTATTTATTTTTGAGGTTTTAAAAATTGTTGTTATAAAGTGGATTTTTGAACAAGTTGAAGTACCAGTAACTTAAAAATATAGTATGTACTCTAATCTTTATTTATTTAAATTAAATAATTCTTTTGAAATTCATTCCGTTGAGTTTGCGAACGCTTTTGAAAAAGTCATATATAACAAAATTCAAATATTTGTTAATATATATTGATACAAATAAAAAAAGTACTTAGTTTGAGAAATAGATAAAAAATATAACATGTTAAATTATTAAGAGGACGCTGTATCTCTCTATCCTTTTCTAATTAAAAAATGTAAATTTTTGGGAAAACTAGTTATTATTGATAGAAATTAAGGGTTGTCCGCTACTTGTTTAGTAAAAATTAATATTTTCTCTGATGAGGACCAACTAATTTTGTTGCTTTTTTTTCAAGTAAAGTTTGACATACTTAAATAACATATTCTCTAGCCTTACTTAGGATTTTGTAAGTATGTCAAACTTTACTTGAAAAAAAAGCAACAAAATTAATTGGTCCTCATCAGAGAAAATATTACTTTTTACTAAACAAGTAGCGGACAACCTTTAATTTCTATCAATAATCACTAGATTTTCAAAAAACTTACATTTTTCAATTAGAAAAGGATAGAGAGATACAGCGTCCCCTTAATAGATGTTTTAATTATACAATATTTTAGTTTTCATACTGAGAATTTTAAAAATTATTTTATGAGTTAGAATAAAATTTTATATTAGAATATATTTGATGGATTTTGACTAAATACTTAAAACATGAAATTAATATTCTCATTTCAAATATATTTCACAGATGTTTGAGGATTTAAAAAAATTATATTGCTCGAAGTCAAATAATTTGCTCGAAAATTGGCTAGATATTGCGAAAAATATTTTAAAATTAGTCAAAGAAACAGAAAGTTTAGATATTAAAAAAATTTTAACTGAAAACATAAATTTTCAAAACAATAATAAGTATTAATTTTATATTATGGATTCGTATTTTTTTAAATATATTGTAGTTTGGTTCAACTTTTTACAATAAAATCAAATCAGAATTTGTTTCAAAAGATTTTAATCCCTATGTAATTGCAACTTATCATTTTCATAAATTAAAAAATTTTTAAATTACTTTTCTCATATAATTACTTTATAAATTAGGATTAATAAAAAATATATAGAAACTTTAAATTTACAAATCAAAGTCATAAATCGTAAGAATCATGAGCATTTTAATAATTGTTGTTAACACCAATTAAGATAGTCAATGTTTTAATATTTTTAATAATTTTAAATGCATATTTTTGAGAGAGAGAGAGAGAGAGAGAGAGAGAGAGAGAGAGAGAGAGAGAGAGAAAGAGAGAGGCAGAGAGAGAGAGAGAGTATAAAGGGCGAAGTATGAGGGAGGTAAATGAGAAAACGAAACACCCTGTTTTTCTTAATTTGATAATTTGCTTATACAAACCGAATATTGGCCCAGTAATTATAGGACACGTATGGGACCTTTCTGCAGACATCCTCTATGAGATAGAAAAGTTTTTTCGAATCGGTTTAGAAATGACGGAGTTATAAGGTAACGGACATAAAAAAAATAAAAATAAAAATAAAAAAAATAAAAATAAAAAAAAATTCAATTGAATTGAGAACCTCCTCCTTTTTGAAATCGGTTAAGAATGCAGCGTGAGATAGAGCCGACGTGATCATATGTATTCATCATTCTTCAGTATTACTTTCTTTGTCGCACTAAAGAAAACTACACATGTTTACATTGGCTCCATCACGCACAGCATTTCTCGCTTTACAAAAATATTTTAGACTTTTCAAACAAGATTAGCATCGATAATTATTCTACATATATATGGCAAGAGTTATTAACAACATTAGTAGTATATTATTGTCTTAATAAATTGTAAAATGGTGTATAAAATATATTTTATATTCTTCTCTAGGGGCCCTCTAGAAAGGGACTAGATTCTTCGTTCTGCGTTTTCTATTGGCTGTAACAAACAAGAGATCTAAACCGGAAACTACATAAGAAAGTAATATGTTAGAAAGAGACAGTAAATATTTCCCACGAAGACGACCCGTGATGTTTTCTATAAGCACTTTATCCGTTCCTTTCCGGTTTAGATCAGTATGGCGGCAACATTCTCTTGTCTCTTCCTAGAGAGTCCCTATTCTTATCTCACCTGCAGCACCACCAAGCAGCAAATGATTTCGATCTCCTCTTAATGTGCATTAATGAAAAATAAAGGAGGTAAATAGAATTATCTTAATTTAATATTTTGAAATTTTTTTACAAACATTTATATGTAATATCAATATTGACATTATTGAAAGAATATTGAAAGAAGATCTTCAACTATAACGATAGTAAACAGTATCTTTAAGCATATAATGTATTTCCAATTACATACATATGTTGATCTCAAGTATCTTGAAAGTGCGATGAAATGATAAGAGCCATTTTTTCAGTCTCTATACATAAATCAATTGTAGAAAAAAAATATATATATCTAGTAGATTTTGATAAAATTAAATGAAAAAAATCATTGAAATTTGAGCTGAGCAGAGACGATCAGGGAAATAGAGTGTTTTATTTATGATCAAAGCAAATCATAGCGACGTTCTTAGAGCATACATATTATGGAGGAAGCATGCCGTGTTAAAAAGTGGTGGCAACTTTAGGTAGAGAGAAAGAAAATAATAACTTACATCCTATCTCTCTTGCGCAATGCTCCCGTAAGTGCTGCACGAGAGAGACAGTATGTATTGAAGTAGTTATTTTATTTCTCTCGCACATCATCGTTAAAATAGCCACCACTTTTCCATATAAAATGCTGCCTCCATGTATATGAGCTCGAAGACGACGTTAGACTGTAAAAAAGTATCAAAATTTTACATTTTGGCAGATGACTTTTTTCAAAAACGTTAATATTATACTAAAAAAATTAAAAATAATAATTTTTTTTATTGCAGTTCTTGAAAGTACTTAAATGAATTGAGTAATCATCATCAAATTGATACCTTTTATTTGATTTATCTATAATTTTCGCTTAAGAAAGTTTTGAAATCAATCAAGAAATCGCCGAGTACTTCTGTATTCGATTCATTCTTTTTAATAATATAAAATTCATAAAACTGTTAGAAGTTCTTCTTCTTTTGTTACTTAATACCTTTTTTCAAGATGTTTATTATTATAACTCATTTTGATTTTTAGTTTTTTTGAACATCTTGTTTGCATTTGACGTATAATAAAAATGTAAACATTTATATTATATGTTTGAAAATAATGAAATGATTCATTTTTCTGTTATCGAAGATAACAATACAACAAAAAATTTTTATAACAACAAGAAGAATAATAATTATAGTAATAATCATGAACCTTTCATTTGATTTATCTATGGCTTTTGCTTAAGAAGGGGCCGAACTATCTGTCTTTGTCTAATAGCGTTTTTCATCATTTATGTAAACACTATCCGGTATAAAAAGAAAAAAATAGCAGCCCCCGCTAGATATTAGTATGATAAGTAAATTTTGTAATAACAACCAAATTTTTTCACTGCGTAGTTCTTGAATAATTAGAGACCTACCAAAAAAAGATAGGTTATATTTTAGATTGTTAGTAGGTCTCTAATTAGTCAAAAACTATGCGGTAAAAAATTTGGTTGCTATTACAAAATTTACTAATTATACTAATATCTAGCGGGGGCTGCTATTTTTTTCTTGTTATACCGGATAGTGTTTACATAAATGATGAAAAACGCTATTAGACAAAGACAAATAGTTCGGCCCCTTCTTAAGAAAGTTTTGAAATCAATCAAGCAATCGTAGAATACTTCAGTATTTAATTCATTCTTTTTAATAATGAAATTCATAAAATATTTATAATTTTGGCAAAAGAAAGTTTTGAAATCAATCAAGCAACCCTTGCCCTATTGAAAAAATCCAGATGGATATCCACGTGGATTCAAATAGAAATCTGCGTGGATGATCCACGCGGATATCCATGGGAATCATCCACGTGGATTTTCCAGATAAAATAACGTAGATTTTGAAAAAGTTGAATTTATTGTTAATAGTGAAAGATATTTTTGATTAAAAATATCTTTGATTGTGAACAACAAATTCACCTACTTCAAAATCTACGTTATTTCATCTAAATTTGTTGTTAATAATTCCAATTGAAAATTCATAATGGAATTTCAATTAGAATAGTAGAAATCCAACGTGAATTTATGGATATTTATAAGTGACTAAATATTTTTTTTTAAATAAAATTTTTGTATGTATTTCATTGCGATTTATAAAAATATCTATTATGTTCATTAACCTTTTAAGGACGGGACTGGTCGATATTTCGACCATTCAAGTAACATAATATTTCCTATATTCAAAACATGATATCATCCTCAAAATCACTCAAAAATATTATGATGCTTGAGCCGTCGAAATATCGACCAGTCCCGTCCTTAAAAGGTTAAATAAAATAGAACGTGAGAAAGGCCGAATGATCGTCGTTTTAGACCAAATGAAACTGCCAGTTTATGAGCTACAAACTCTTTTATTCTTTTCGTGCGCATTCGCTTGCCATAAGAAAGTCAATAGACAGAAAGCGTAGTAGCCCCCTAGCGGCTAATCATCGAATATAAATGTACACATTCATATAATAGTGCTGATAATTAACCACCAGGGGGCTACCACGCTTTCTGTCTATTGACTTTCTTATAGCAAGCGATTGCGCACGAAAAGAATAAAAGAGTTTGGAGCTTATAAACTGGCAATTTTTGTTGGTCTAAAACGACGATAATTCGGCCTGTTTTCTTACGTTCTATTTTAATTAATGAACATAATGGATATTTTTATAAATCACAATGAAAAACATAAATAAATTTTATATTAAAACAATATTTAGTCACTCATAAATATCCATAAATTTAAGTTGGATTTCTACAAGCCTAATTGGAATTCCATAATGAATTTCCTATTGGAATTATTAAAAACAAATTTAGATGAAATAACGTAGATTTTGAAGTAGGTGAATTTGTCGTTCACAATGAAAGATATTTTTAATCAAAAGTATCTTTCATCATTAACAACAAATTTACCATTTTTAAAATCCACGTTATTTTATCTGGGTGATCCACGAGGATGATGCACATGGATATCCGCGTGGATCATCCACGTGGATTTCCATTTAAATCTACGTGGAATCCATGTTCATCCACGTGGATATCCACGTGAAAACTTTTAAATATTATATCTGTAATTTTTTGTTTTTAGTCATTATTCAAACTGATAAATACTATTTTATCCTTATTATTACTTTAAAAAAAGTATATTTTAGGCAAATTCAGGTATTGAATAATATAGTATTCTTTAGAACATTTTTTATAAATATTTTCTTTTACTGCATACATCATATTTTTTTCTAATTCCAACTCTTCAAAGTAATGTTCAATGAAATGAGTTGAGTAATCATCATCGAGTTTATACCTTTAATTTAATTTTTCATCTATAGTTTATGCTTAAAAAAGCTTTGAAATCAATCAAGCAATCGTCGAGTACTTCTGTATTCAATTCATTTTTTTTAATAATATAAAATTCATAAAATGCTAAATTTATATCCTCTTTAATAGATAAATGTTTGGAAAAACTTTGCCAAATAATTTATTAAAAAAAGTGATTATTGAGATAAAGATAGCGATAATAATACACATCAAATTAAAAAAAATTATATACCAGATCAACTTGTAATTTAATTTAAAACAGCGGAATTTTATTTCTAAAAACTTAGCAGAAGAGCCATTAGCTTCTAACAACTTGTTTTTACCCGATCCGTTAATAATTCATGATTGAATAATCAAGGTAATAGTATTTACTAAAGATGGATTGAATAAGTGGTAGGCCGATCCAATAACACACGACTGTTACAGAATCAAATCGATTTATTATAATGATACAAATAATACATTGGATAATTGTTATGAATGGTACATTAACAAACAAAATAATAATGAAGAACTTACGTCACGCTTCACTGGTCGAAATTCGGCGCATCCATCGGGGCGCAGGTGTTCACTGGTACGGCTGCAACAAACAAAGGTCCTCAGGTGGTTCACGTCGACTAGTCAGCCGTTACACCACACACACGAGGGGCATTACTGTGCTTTTCACAGTTATACTTATGTGGTCCTCGTCAACCTATCGGCCGGGACGCCACAGGCAAAGAAGCACTAATGAGTGTGCAGGTAAATCACGTCGACTTATCGGCCGCGATACCTGACCTAAACACCCACACATACAAGGAAACACTAATGAGTGTGCAAGTAAGTCACGTCGGCTTATCGGCCGCGACACCAGACCTACACACACACATACACAAAGAAAACAACAATCACAAGGAATCCCCCACCGCAGTACCACTATATCGCCCTCAGGATCCGCGTTGACACACACTGGGGAACCGATTTCCACGTCCGTTACAGGCGGCTGCCGGATAAGAACTGACTCTCCCGCTCGCATGAGACTCCAAGCGCCAGATGCCGGCATCCCCACCCCGCGCATGTCCTCATCATTCGCGTCCCAACACTGCGTGCCACTGTCGCCCCCTCCAATCGTCCCCAAAGCTGTCTAAACCCTAAACACAACTTATATTTGAGAATTTGCTGCCATCAGCTTCAAAATTATTTATGCCTTTTTAAAATTTAAGGAAAGATATTTAATTGTAATACTTTTGATAAAATTATGCATTCTCTATCTCATTACACTATCTATTTATTTTAAGTGCTGTAAAATAATGTTAGGTTCTGGCTTGCACCAGAACTAAATAAAAGTGAATAAGTTATTTATTTAATTGTATACATTTATATATGAATTGCGTTCTCTTGAAATATTTGACTTATTTATAAAAATTTAGTAATAAAGACAAAGATATATGAATTCGAGTGGTGGATGAGCTCCACCAATATTCAATTGAGTAAAATCGCTCTCACTATTAAATGTATTGAAAGATAATTGTTTTAAGATACTTATAATTTGGATATTCCTTACCTTGTAGTACTTCTTAAGTAGATTGATCCTGGGTACAGGCAGACAAATGAATAGGTACGATATGTAAATATATAAATCCTCGAGGTTTATTAATATCTTTTTAACACTTTTAATACAAAAGATTTTTATACGCGTATATATTTTAATAATCGATATATGTATATGTAGTATTAGCGATCACTTTTGAAATATAGAACTTACGGGCAGTGTCAACTTGTTATCAATAAGAAACCCGGTGTAATGTCCGAATGTCATTTTTTTTCATTCGGCTTTCATACTCATATTTGTTTATGAGATTTATTATCTTTTATATAAATTTTTATTTATAAATTTTTCTTAAATTTTAATAATATGTTTCATAATGATTTTAGGATTCGTTTAGTGATTTCGAAATACTCGTTGTCTATTCGAACTACTTAATTTTATAATTCTGCTAACTAAAGAGTTTTATTGACCAATATTAAACTTCGAGTTTCTTTACTGTTTCGCTTTTTCTGTTTAGATTGACAAATTCCTTTATTGTTCAATAACTGTTTTAATTAGTTCATGACATAAAAAGGAACTTTAAAATTATAAATAAAAGAAATAAAAGATACGTCGTGACGTAACAATATATTTAATTCTACTAAATATCTACAAAATAACTTGCCAGGCCCGTGGATTGATATTTTGTTGGTGAAATGCTCAATGTATGTGAGTACTGGTTTATGATTGAGTTGATGGCTAATTCAAGTGTATTGAATAATTAAAATTATGAATTTATAACCAATTGTGTACATATAAATAGAAGAGAATCAATACTAGCTTGTATGATTGTATCTTCTAATTTTTGTGGATCAATATTTCATGGGGTAGTTGAAAAGTGTAAGGTTCATGTAATAAAAATAAGCGAGAGAAAGCAAAGAATATTTATTTTTCCGCATTACATTACATACATTACAAAAAATAATCTTCGAGCTCAAAATAGAATTTTATTTATTGTAATAGGATGTATTTTTGTTCTTTATATTTAAATGTTAAATAATATTTTATATCAATATAATAAATAAAAAAATCACACGCGCTGTGATATAAAAATATTGTATAATATTTTGAGATGAATGTTAATGTTCTTAATATTCTTCGAATATAGCAAACTACTGGGTGATTCCATTCAGATTCATACAGGCCATCACACATCAATTTTTTTTTGTCTAAAATCATGCGAATGTGTTCTAATGCTCAAGAGAAGATTTAAAGACCCCGGAATACGGCTTAGAAAATTTTTTCACGATGGTATAGCCTATTTTTTGTTAAATGTTAAAATGAAAGTTGAAAAAATAAAAATGGACCTCCATATTCAAAATGCTCTATCTCAGTCAAATTTTGACTTTTCAAGACGTATTTTTTGTAAATATGAGGAATTCAGTCTACTTTTACATCGCGTTTTTACTTTATAGATTCAAATTAATGCCGTCGAGCTATTAATGGAAAACTAAAAATATACAATTTTTTTTCAACGTCATTTTATCAAAAACTATGTTTTTACCCTAAAATTTTAATATGTTTTTATACATGGAAAAAAACTAACTTTTAAGGTAGGTCAATACATACTATTTTGTGGTTTTTTTTAAAGAATTTTTAAAATTTTATTTTATTTTTTTGAATGATAGAATATTAAGACCATGTCCTCTTCCAATAATTATGCTCTTTCACTATTCGTTCACTATTTAATTTATAAATATATTGTTAGTGTTTCCAAAAACCTTCAAAACAAGCCATTGGTCAACTTTTTTGGTCAATTAGAACAAAAGTTATAGCAGATTCAAGTGTAAAAATATATTTAAAAAAAATTATCATTTATTCAGTTTGAATTTAAGAATTAATATTTTTCCATTCATGCAATGAAGTTCTAGAAGTAAACACAAGATTTTGTTCAGCTTTCCAACAGTTAATTTTTACTACGTTTTTTTTTTTTTTATTTTTATTTTATTTTATTTTTTTTTTTTTTTTTTTTTTTTTTTTTTTTTTTTTTTTTTTTTTTATTATTAACTCGCTTTGGTGTCTGTCTGTCTGTCTGTCTGTCTGTCTGTCTGTCTGTTCGGTACGAATTTTGCAACCGATTGTAAACTAACTTCCTGATGAGCTAGAGACTTGAAATTTTAAATATAGCTCGGAACTGGATGACAATGCAATATTATAAAAAAATATATATATCTACCGAACAATATATTAATATATTCAATCATATACGGAGATGTTGGCAAAATTGAAGATTTGAAGATTTTATATATAGATACACTTTTAACATAAGTGTCTAAACATCTTCGAAAATTTTAAAAATCTTCTTTTGATATATTAATATATTAATATATTAATATATTAATATATCAAATATAGTAATATATTAATATAGTAATATATTAATATATTAATATATCAAATATATTAATATATTAATATATCAAATATATTAATATATTAATATATCAAATATATTAATATATTAATATATTAATATATCAAATATATTAATATATTAATATATTCAATATTATATTTTTGCATGCATTGTTGGATAATATAATTAAATATATATTCCCACCGAAAAATATATTAATACAATTATATACGGAGATATTGGAAAAATTGAAATTTTGAAGATTTTATATATAGATATACTTTTAACATTAGTGTCTAACCATCTTCGAAAATTTTTAAAATTCTTTAACTTCTCATATTGCAATTAGACATAAATTACAGCATTTTGTATTGTACATATAAAATTTGAGACTGTATTTTATTCATTTTATGGTCTATCAATGCATAAAACAATAAATTTTGGTTGAATTTCTAATAGCGTCATTATCGTCAAAATGGCGGGAAACTCAGCATGCGATTACGTGTTCTCTAAAAAAAATAGATGAAACACGTTTTAGTCCCTTGATAACAATATATATGCTATATAATATGCACTGTTGGACAACACGATAAATAATATTAATAATAATAATAATAATACCAAAATGTATAAGATAATATCTAAATAAAAAAAAATTTCAATCTACCACGTTTTTTAATTGAACTAAAAAGTATAAAATAATATTAAAAATAAAAAAAAACTTTTTAATGTACTACGTTTTTATAATGAACTAAAAAGTATAAAATAATGTGTAATAAAATGAGAAATGAATACTGATTTGAAATAAAAAAAACGTGGGGCGCATACAATACATAATAATAAACATGCGCCCCACGTTTTTTTTATTTCAAATCAGTATTCATTTCTCATTTTATTACACATTATTTTATACTTTTTAGTTCATTATAAAAACGTAGTACATTAAAAAGTTTTTTTTTATTTTTAATATTTTTGTATTCCCTTGACTTCTTTTGCTTTTTCTTGCCATTCATTTTTTTTTGTTCGTTGGAAAACTTCTAGTTCTTCTTCGCTTAAAAGGAGAATGTTGATAGATGGAGTGTACAGTGACACATGAGTCGTGAAATCTTCTGTATTTCTAATAATTCTACACTTTACTTGGACAAATTGTGCACTGTGGCATAATGTTTAACTATACCTCCTATTCCATCACATGCACCTTTTCCATGCCCGGTTGCAGAAAATAACCATTTTCTTTTTTCTTTAGAATTTCTAAACTCGTAAAATTGGTATCTACCTTTAAAATGACTGGCAGCTCCATCCTAAATGATTATGATTTCTTCTAATTCTTGCAGAGTGTGTTTTTGCTTTATATTTTCTATAATTGAATTCATTGTTATTAAAGCATGAGAAGAATCATGTTTTGTATCGTCACAAAGTGTGACATAACTGACCGTCGAATCCAAAATAGAATACCGATGTAAATATAGATATTTGATTTTTGCTTCAGTGGTATCTTTGTACTTAATTTTGTAATAAGACCGTCCAATTTTCAGCAAAATCTACGTATATAACTAATTGATACTGACTTTTTTTTACTAAAATTTTTACCTCTCGAATAGCAATACGTTGAATTTCTTTAATAATTTTATAAGTACTCACGGTGAGAGCATATTTTCTCAATTGTATCAAGAAGTTTTCAATGGTACTAGTTTTATTAACTAAATCTGATGTTTCCTAAATACTATAAGTTATTTTTCAATAAAGATTTTGTTCCGCCAAGGAAATCATATCCAAATCAATAGTTTCTCTCATTGGGTATTTTACACAGTCTTCCAGTAGACATCTCATATCATCTTTAGAGCAAACTAAAGAAGAATCTATATTTGATTTAATATTTGAAATGTCATGTTTATTGTTTGTATTATAATTTTTTAAAGCTATCAATATAAGTTCCAAATTTTCGGAATAAATACAAAGAAAAGTATCATTGGGTGGATGGGGTATAACCCATTTTGGTTTTAAGGCATAGAATGTTGATTTACGAATTTTCTTCTTTGAATAATTGAAACATTTGTTTCGTGCTTTGTGTAAGGAAGCGCTTAACTTTTTTAGTGTTGATACCATTTTCTTTTACAGATATTGTATCACTATTTGCACTTTGTCGAGAACAATTAACATAATCGTTTAAATAATACTCTTCGTCTTTTAACACAACTACTCTATCCAAAGAATAGCCACTATAATTTTCAAGCTTCTTATAGACATCTTTATTATTCACCAGTGAGCGTGCTTTATCAATCATGTACGTAGTCACACCTGGCAGAGCTGATAATAAATTTTCTTTAGAAAAATCAGTTGGTATAAGGGTTAATAGCCACACTTTTTTGGAAAAACTTGAACAATGTTATAAGGCAATTTCAAAATTTTCCAGACATTCATCATGTGTCTTACATTCAATGCTTTCATTCAATTTAGGCGAATCCGTTATATCATAAAATTTCATCATTTTACTAGCTACTTAAGAATCGAATGCATCATTCATTTGCTTTCTTTTTCGAATGACATACGATTTTCGCATCTTCACATTAACAGTTCCAGGCATCTTGATAGGTGAAATTTTCAAATTCAAATTATTTGCGGTTTTGTTAAGCTCATGCGCTACAATCTCCCTGTCATTAATCTCTCCTGAAGATTGTTGACTGCTTCAATTAAATGAAGAGAGTGTAGCGTCCTTCACTTCTTTTAAGAATAATTTATAACATCCAGCGCAAACTTTATCTTCTCTAGATAGCAAAATCTTTGGATGCAAGCACTGCAAAGACTCCGTTATATGGCCCAATTCTCTGAATGGATTTTTAGAGAAATAATACATAGTTTTTGTGTGCCTTTTTTTTAAGTCCTTGCACTTTATCTTAGCCAGTGATGATGCCATGGTAACTCAAAATCTTTTAATAAAGCGAAAAAAAAATTATAAAAGTTGGACGATTTGTTTTTCAATTCGATCTCTTATTATGTATTGCGATGCGCTGTATTGCTAATGAGTACGCTTGGAATGCGACTTCGTTGTCCACCGGTGGCATGCACTAACTACTTTCAAACTGAATTTCACTTGTAGGAGCGAAATACAAACTGAATGAATGATTATTTATTTTTCCTTTTTGAACATATTTTTAAACTCAAAATTGCTATAACTTTTGTTCTAATTGACCAAAAAAGTTGACCAATGGCTCATTTTGAAGGTTTTTGCAAACACTAACAATATATTTATGAATTTAATAGTGAACGTATAGTGAAAGAGCATAATTATTAAAAGAAGACATGGCTTTAATATTCTTTCATTGAAAAAAATAGAATGAAATTTAAAAGATTCATTAAAAAAATAATGCAAAATAACATATTCTGACCCACCTTAAAAGTTACTTTCTTTTCATGTATAAAAACGTATTAAAATTTGAGGTAAAAAACATAGTTTTTGAGAAAATTACGTTAAAAAAAAATTGTATATTTTTGGTTTTTCATTGATAGCTTGACGGCATTAATTTGAATCTATAAAATAAAAACGCGATGTAAAAGTAGATTGAATTCCTCATATTAACAAAAAATACGTCTTGAAAAGTCAAAATTTGACTGAGATAGAGCATTTTGAATATTTTGGAGGTCCATTTTTATTTTTTCAACTTTCATTTTAACATTTGACAAAAAATAGGCTATACCATCGTGAAAAAATTTTTTAAGCCGTATTCCGGGGTCTTTACATCTTCTTTTCAGCATTAGAACACATTCGCATGGTTTTTAGACAAAAAAATCGATGTGTGATGGCCTGTATGAATCTGAATGGAATCACCCAGTAGTTTGCTATATTCGAAGAATATTAAAAACATTAACATTCATCTCAAAATATTATACAATATTTTTACATCACGGTGCGTGTGATTTTCTTATTTATTATATTGATATAAAATATTATTTAACATTTAAATATAAAGAACAAAAATACATCCTATTACAATAAATAAAATTCTATTTTGAGCTCAAAGGTTATTTTTTGTAATGTATGTAATGTAATGCGGAAAAATAAATATTCTTTGCTTTCTCTCGCTTATTTTTACTACATGAATCTTACACTTTTCAACTACCCCATGAAATATTGATCCACAAAAATTAGAAGATACAATCATACAAGCTAGTATTGATTCTCTTTTATTTATATGTACACAATTGGTTATAAATTCATAATTTTAATTATTATTCAATACACTTGAATTAGCCATCAACTCAATTATAAACCAGTACTCACATACATTGAGTATTTTATCAACAAAATATCAATCCACGGGCCTGGTAAGTTATTTTGTAGATATTTTGTAAAATAAATATATTTTTTTAAATTTGATGTGTATTATTATCGCTATCTTTATCGCAATAATCACTTTTTTTAATAAATTATTTGGCAAAGTTTTTCCAAACATTCATCTATTAAAAAGAATATAAATTTAGCATTTTATGAATTTTATATTATTAAAAAGAATGAATTGAATACAGAAGTACTCGACGATTGCTTGATTGATTTCAAAGCTTTTTTAAGCATAAACTATAGATGAAAAATTAAATTAAAGGTATAAACTTGATGATGATTACTCAATTCATTTGAGTACTTTGAAGAGCTAGAATCAGAAAAAAAATATGATGTATGTAGTAAAAAAAAATATTTATAAAAAATGTTCTAAAGAATACTATACCATTCAATACCTAAATTTGCCTAAAATATACTTTTTTAAAAGTTATAATAAGGATAAAATAGTGTTTATCAGTTTGAATAATGACTAAAAAGAAAAAATAACAGATATAAAATTCAAAACGTTCCAATAAATTTTATAACATTCGAAAATAAATAGATAGTATAATGATAATTTTATGAATTTTATATTATGAAAAAGAATGAATTAAATACAATAGAACTCAAGGATTGCTTGATTGATTTTAAAACTTTTTTCGCCAAAACTGTAAATATTTCATGAATTTTATTATTAAAAAGAATGTATTCAATAGCGAAGTATTCTACGATTGCTTGATGATTTCAAAACTTACTTAAGCAAAAACTATAGATAAATCAAATAAAAGGTTTATGAGTTGTTATTGGGGCACCATGGATCGTTAAAGCAAACCCCAACTCCACCACTCCAAAGATTACTGACTGGCGGGTCAATGACTTCTGAAAAGGCAAAATATGGATTTGTTATATATAGTACCCCGAACAACTGCAGGGTCACTTACCCCCTCCTAGAAATTTAAAGTGGGTATGAAAAATATTTCAACCAATATTTCAAAATTATTAATTTAAAATTTTATAATATGTAATATAATCCTTTTTAATCATCGAAATAATAAAAACTTATATTGAATTATAAAATATGAATTTAAAAGATTTTCATCTAATACTAGCTTAATTTACCTCGCTCCTAACGTCGCTTGGCTGAAATTTCATATATTATATTATTATGTATAAATTAACCAATTTTAAAATGAAAAAGAATTGCCTCAACGTATGAATTTTGATATTAAAGTTTCGTACTGAATTAAATTTTTATATTTTCATAAAAAAGGATCAATTAAAGTTATAATATGCATAAAAATTGTTTAAATACAAATCATATCATGATGAATTATGATTAATGGTATGGGTATTATTTCAGATTCCGTGGTAGGTTCGTATACTGTCTCAGAACATTCAGTAGTGATATTTTTACTGTCAGTACTGCTAGGTTTTTCTATGATGTGTCAGTTGGTTCCACATTAGTTGAAGGGCTAAATTGTTGTCTAAACCTTATTCTCTTGGCTATAGTACTCCCATTTAAATTAGCTTGGTTGCTAATGAATCCTGATGGTGGTAATAAAGGTGCATTTTTGCTTCCCTTTTTACGGCCTCAAGTTGGTTTTGTTTCTTCTTGGTTAGAGTTATCTGTTTTTGCAGCTGTAACGGCTTATCTAGCTAATGATGTTTTCTTAGGTTTCAGTGTTGTGGCTCGAAGTGGATAAGCCATGACGACTTTTGGATCTGGTATAGATTCCTTGTCTGTTATGAATTCATAGTCAGATGTATCGTCATCTATGGTTACATCAACAGGGTTTCTAGAGAGTGCATCGGCGTTATTATTTAGACGGCCAAATTTGTATTTAAAAGTATATTGGTAGCCTCTAAGTCTGGCTCTCCATCTATTAAGTCTACTTATTGGGTCCTTAATGCTTTCGATCCTAGCCAAGGGTTCATGATCTCCGTAGACCGTGAAATGTCGACCGCATAGATAGTGTTTAAAGTATAAAATTGCGGTTATGACCGCCAAGCATTCTTTTTCTGTGGTGGAGTGATTTCGTTCGCTTTTATTGAGCGAGCGTGACATATATGCTACAGGTCGTTCATTTCCTGGCTCGCCTTGACTTAAGACAGATCCTATAGCATAATCAGATGCATCGACAGTTAGGATGAATGGATTATTAAAATTGGCATTTATCAGAATTGGGGCTTTTCATAACACTTTCCTTAAAATGTTAAAGCTCTTTTGTTGTTCCTTGTTTCATTCAAATTTATTTCCTTTCTTTAATAATATGTTCAAAGGCTTTGATTTTAGTGCAAAGTTTTTGATAAATCGACGGTAATAACCAGCTAGATCTAAAAATTCTCTCTTCTGGACAAACTTCTACCTGATGAAATCCATTGGCCAAGTCAAAGACGGAGAAATATTTCGCTCCTCCGAGTTACTGTAATATTTCATAGATGATAGGTAAATGGTACGCATCTGGTATAGTTTCCTCATCCAGTTTTCGGTAGTCTGTCACTAAGCGATAACGTTTGTTTCCCTGTGAATCTGGTTCCTTTGGAACTACCCAGGGAGAAGAATTATAAGGAGATTCAGAATATTATATGCTACCATCCTGGAAGAGTTTAGTTATTTGCTTCCTTACTTCTTTGTGTAATGCAGGAGGATAACGATAAGGCTTTGTATAGATTGGTACGTCATCTTTGGTGTTAATTCTGTGTTGTATATAGGTGGTACGTGAGGGTTTATCTCCTGGAAGATAAAATAAATGGGGAAAAAGGTCTATGATTCCTCGCATTTGCGCTAGTTTATCTTGATTGTGATGTTCACGAGTCATTTTATTCATAATGAAGTCTACTCTATCATTCTTTAGATTTTCGTTGGGTACTTCTTTGTCTGAATCGAAGAAATCTTCGGATTCGTCGAACTCAAATGGTACTGAATTCTGAGGCGGTATTTCAATTTCTTCTTCATCTTCGCGGGTGTTAATGGCCATAATGTAACAGAATCTTGATTTGTTTTTCACTATCGCTTCCCCTAAGAATATTCCAGGAGCGGTGTTGATCCTAGATAAATAAGCGTCACCACTTATAGATTGTTTAGTGGTTGGCACCTTTAGTGCTACTTTACTGCGTGGTGATACGCAATGCACGATATTGCAGCCAATTTTCTCGCAATTTCTGTGTCTTTTCCTACTTGTATAGTTTCATTTGGATCTAGTCCTCGCTCATTATCAATTTCAGTAGTTTCCCTTTCTAAGAAGGATAGAATGTATCTGCCTTTTAGCTATTATAAGAGCCTTGAGATTGTAGCGGACTCGTGCTTTCTCTTGATCAAAATAAGGTGAGCCTAGTATAGCATTTTGTGCTAATGGCGTTGTAGACGGCAACGCATGAAATGTATGAATAAAACATAAGATCTTCATTTCTATTGTGCCTACCGTGTTAATTGGTACCTGTTACCGTTATAGCTTTACTGGTATTAATGAGGGTGTTGCCTTTTAGGGCGTTTTTTCTCACAGCATTAATATCAGCAGCTATACCTAATATAAATATTCCTCTTTCTCCTTTTAATGTTAGAACATTTAATCGAACTGTTGAACAGGCTCTTTCGCTTCGTGCGCAACTGATTCTTCTGCCTGTATGTATAGGATTTGTGGGGGGCGTATTGACTGAAAATTGCTCGTCGGTATGCCCTCCCGGCGAGCACCCTGATAGTTTAAATGGTTGTTGCTCGTTGTAGCTTTCGTTGAAAATGATGGGACCGGTTTAGAATTATTATTGGTATTACCACGGATGTTGTTTTGCGACGGGTTATAAAGTTGTTTATTTTCTACATAATGGTCTCGAACTTTACCAACGTTTGGGGTGAAACTTTGCTGAAGTTCTGGTGGCCCTGGATAATATGGATTTGGATGAGGCGGGTAATAAGGATACATAGGATAGAATTGAGGAAGATACATAGGAAATGGTTGGTTTCGGTAAGCAAACGGATTTTGAAAGTTTGATTGATTATAGGTAGTTGTGGGCGGCTGTGAACGCGGATTTTTCAAAACACTTATAGGTGCATTTGTCTCTATTTTTATTGGCTTCGTTCAATAACTTCGTCCATAACTCAATTGAGGAGAAGCCATTATACGACCATTTTCTATCGTAGTATGTGGAAAAATGGTATCGTTACGGTCGTAATGATAAGGCATATCACGGTTAAATATTTCTGGATCGTGTTTATTTATAAATTCAGCATTCTTCTTTTTCTCGTCTATCTGATGCATCAATCTTATATGCAGGCGGTTATTACTTGTGGTTGTTGAATATTTCTTATAATTCTTGGCAACTTCGAGAGCGTCGTCAAGATTTTGTGGATTTGCAATTATAACTGAAGTTCGCCATTCATCAGGTAATCCTTTTAGAAAGGCTTCAAGTTCTAATACTTGCAATTGAGGTGTTTGATCAATGTCTCTTTGGTCTTCATTTAAATTCTCTATGACAGCTGCTTGAACTAAGTTTACGAAATGGGACAAGCGTCCGTGATATTCACGTACGTTTTCGTTTCGTTCCATGCCTGTGTTGGCTAAGGTTTGGATATAATATTCATAAGACCGACATGGCGCAAATCTGGATTTTAGATGATTTTTTAATTGTTCTATATTATTAAAGATTAAATTCGTTACTGAATTCCGAGCTTTTCCTTTCAATTTCGAAATCACTGATCGCAAAAATAAACGTTCTTGGGCCTCAGGAACAAGCTGACGTCCATTTTCTACATCTTGTATAATATCTTTCACGGGTGGGTTAGTACCGTCGAAATACGGAATATGAATAGTTGCGGTTTGCAAAGTAAAACTAGTGGCAAGAGTTGTCAATGCATTATGCGAGTCATTTAAGTATTCCAATATTTGCATACTTCTTTCGGCCTCTTGAGCCTCTAATGCTGTTAATCGTCTTACTCGTTCATCAGCGTTCTCTATTCACGATATTTTTTGTCTAGTTGTCATGGTTATTATCTCTGTCTCTTTATTCTTTATTTAATTATATTGAGTCAAATTTTATTTATTATATAATTAAACGTATGTAAGAAAATAAGTAAATTTTTGTATTATAAATTATGTAAATCAATCATATAACCTTTATATAGATAATTTATGTAACATACTGTATTTAATGATATATAAGTATATACTTGAATTAGTTAGTGATTTGTTTAAATGGTACTAAGTTAAGATTTTATCTAATATTTTAAGCGTATTATTATGGTGAATTTCAGATGGGATTGTTAAAAATATTTAATTTCATCGTCAGTTAATAATTGAATTATTATTAAGTTTATAATTATATACAAAAAGAAACAAATATACCAGTGAATAAACACCACATTTTAAGTGAAATAAGTAGTTTTTAATAAACAATTGGTTGAATCATTAAAGTTTGATAAAAGGCTGATAAGAAATAATACAATATAAATCAATATTTCCTATAAATAATCTAAAAAAAAATAAAAAAAATAAAACCTATGAAAGGATTGCCTTATTCAAATAAATACATCTATTGTAGGTTTTGAGGACCTTTGATAGATACAACGTAGACTTTGGGGACTTTTGGAGAGATTGAGGGCCAGGTCCTCAATCTCTCAATGTTATTTGTATATCTATATATATATGAATTAAGATTTTTACACGAAATGAGAAAAATTATTTCTTTAGGTGAAATTAAAAAATTCTTGTATATTTCGAAAAATTTGTTGTGAAATGACCTTAAGGTCCTTTATTTTAAAGGTAACATACATTTATATAAGAAAGGAGGAATTATTTCTTTAGTTAAAAGTGATAAAATTTCTGTTAAAAAAAAATGTACTGTGAAATGACCTCAAGGTCCCCAATCTCTACGTAACATACGTTTATATATATATATATATATATATATATATATATATATATATATATATATATATACTATTATAAGTAAGAAAAGAGGGTAGGAAAATACAAAAAAACAGAAATCACTATAAATAGCTAGATTTTTATTTTATTAAGCTAAAAAAATTATTCTTTTTAATATGAATTTATATATAAGGGTGTGTCGTTTAATATTTATTTTGTCGAATTAAATATAATTATTTTACTTTTTCTTACTTATATTAACTATATTAGTATAAATTATTGTTTATTATTATAAAATATTTGTTTATTAAAGTTTGATACGAATTATTGTCAAAACTTTTATTTGATGCGTTAATTGAACTTGATGTATCTGGTGAGCAGCGAAATGCTGACTTTGCACTTTTAATGACCGAGTTCATTTAACTTTGAATGTCGCATTTCAACAGTTTATAATATTGTAAGTATGATTTTTAGAGCTCACTACTTTACGTATACACGGAAACACGGGTACACGTGTATTTATTATTTAAAATTTATAAATTTAAGAAAATGATTCTATCGTGCCGTTTTTTAACAATATGAGACCTACTAACAAACTAGAATATAACCTATCTTTTTTGGTAGGTCTCATATTATTCAAAAACTACGCGATAAAATAATTCGATTGTTATTACAAAATCTACTTATTATATTAATATCTAGCGGGGGCTACTATTTTTTTCTCGCTACAACGGATGGTGTTTATATAAATGATGAAAAACGCTATTAGACAAAGACAGATAGTTCGGCCTCCTCTTAATTTGTCATATATCGTAAGTAGACATAAATTGCAGCATATTGCATTGTACATACTGAATATAAGATCAAAAAGTAGAAAAGAATTTTTAAATAAATAAAACTTTTTAATATACTACGTTTTTAAATGGAACGTGTATATGAAATAATACGTTTTGTAAACTTAACGTAGAACCTTGTATACTGAAAGCTTATTTTAAATAACGGGTTAAATTTTAACGTAAAGAAAATTTTGTTTAATGCTTTGTTGCATTATTTGTCAGTTTAATTTACTGAATTATTTTAGGTTCTTTTCAAAATGAAGAGTTGGGTTTGGAAATATGCAAAAAAAAGAAATGTCGAAGCATATTGCACTTTCTGCAGCGAAGATGTTAATAACCAATTTTCGTGTCGCAGTGGTTCAACTGGTTCTTTGATAAAACATCTGCATATATTATGTTAATATAAAATATAAAAATTGAAAATATAATATATATACACATTTAAATTGATATACATACATATATATGTATATATATATATACACATATGTATGTATATATATATATATATATATATATATATATATATATATATATATATATATATATATATATATATATATATATATATATATAAAGTATACACATATATACATATCCACACACGTGCGCGTCCTCTCTCCGTCTAACTTTCTATTACATATTTGCGCCACGTGGTACTTTACGAATATTATTGCTTTTCCAAAAAAAAAATATTTCCTAAAAATGCAAATAAAAGCTCTTTCAAAGTACTTTAATTTCATTTTTATGAAACTTTTTTACGACGTTTTTTCCATGATACGATTATTTTATCGCACTTTTTTTTACATAGTGTTATCGAATTTTTGAGCCTTACTGTATATATACAATTATATTTTATTTTTGTGTATGTGTGTCTATAATATGTATATTAAACAAGATTATATATTTATAAAAGTTTATTTTCATTATACACGTAAATACATTTATTTAACCTCAGCGTATAATTGCATGCGAGCCCGCCTATAGATTTTTTAATATTTATATTTATTATTTATAGATCAGAAGAGAATTTGAAGATTGAAGACAATCACGACCTCCACCAAGATGAAGATGTATCTGTCAGCGCTACAACTATTTCTTCTTCCAAGCGTTGTAGAGTTCGAAAAAGTATATCTATATATAAAATCTTCAAATCTTCAGTTTCGTCAATATCTTTGTATATAATTAAATATATTAATATATTTTCCAGTGGAAATATATTTGTTTTTTATAATATTGTATTATTTCATTGTGTATTTCACATCCGTCACAAACGTGTATTTATTCGGATAAATAAATATCCGTGTATTTACGCTGATGATATAATATCCGTGTAATTACGCGGATGATTTAATATCCGTGTAATTACACGGATAATTAAGAATCCATATCTTATTTTACGTGTTACACGGTTTCACGGGTCACATGTACAAGTGTATTTTAAAACACGGTTTCTATCGAGAGCTCTTATTATTTTTCTATAACTGAGTTATGTTATATATGTTTATAAGTTTTAATAAAAAACAAATACATTAAAATATAATAATTATATATATATATATATATATATATATATATATATATATATATATATATATCTTTCTATATTATATAGTGTAACGGTTATTTTGTGCCCATTACAAAAAAGAATTAGCTTTTAATCTAATAATAATTTTTTGCTAAATCTATAAATTTTATTATATACGGAGTTGCTGGAACTCGTAAGAAATTCACTAAATATTATACAGCAAACTCCAGTAGTGCTAGCTAGTAAAGCTATTGATGAAAACGACAAAATCTTATATATTTGTTGCTTGCTGCACTCGCTACGTCTCTGTCCCCTTCTTTCTTACCTGAACGAGAGACGTGATACCACGGCTGCTCAGTTCTCCTCGTTGTAATAACGGAATATAAAAGATTCCGAAACATTGAAATTATATAATAAAACGAGAACCGTGGAGGCGTCGGGGTAAGCAACAGGTACAGGCTTTATATATAATATTCACATGCAATACATAAAATCAAGACTTTACATTAAACATAAATTTATTAAGAGTAATAAAGAAACATACAAAATCAAGAATTGAAACGTAAATGATAAAATAAAAGAAATAATTAACTAATATAACAATATTTGAATTACAATAAAGACATTCTCTAGAAAGAGCTAGCAATAGAGAAGGACGCGACGCGAACTAAATTACGCTATAACACAGGTAATATCACGCACGCACTTTATAATGTAAAGTTTCTACGAGGAAAGAAACCTTAATTCATGAAACTTATAATGATCGCTCGCTTGTTGGCCAACGGTCGCAACGCTGCAGCAATCCTGGTCGCGGGAGCTAGTCGAAGCACGCTCTCGAGAAGTCGTCCCTAGACGAACAAAGGCCGCTATCTTCCTCAATCAGGATAACACCTTGGGTTTGATAATGCAGGTGTCTCACGGTTCGAATAGAAGCACGAGTCTTGACACGGAATCAAAGCACTAACAAAAGTTATCGACTATTTGCACCTATTGCAATGAGCTCTCAACGGCAGCCAGATAAGGTCTGACGCGCCTCGTGGTTGACTCGGCGTTCTTCCCTTGATGGTCAGTAAGTTACGTATTTCTTCGCGTAACTCTGACGGCTTGTATGACCGCGCGCGCGCGTCGTATATTATTTCCTGCTCGCGCGATATTCAAACACGATAAAATACCGTGACAATAGTTATATTAAAAATTAATCCTCGGACCCCCCTCCACCCCCACTTCTCTTTATAGCCCCTCCACAGCCACCCACAAAATAACGTAAAATTGCTTAAAATATTACAATATTTTTTACTGTTGCTTTTGGTCTAATTACCCCCCGCCCCCCACACCCCTCCACACCCCCCTCATGGCAACCCCGCGGAACCCCAACGACCCCTCCACTGCCCCCCCTATAATATAACAATGTATTTATTAAATAATAATAAATTAATAATATATTTGATGTAAAATTAAGTCTAAAAAAGATATAAAAAAGGAATTATAACAAAATAATTCTATAAATCTAAAGACTTAAAACTTAACATAATAATATATAATTTATAGTATAAAAATTAATTAATGCTAGAATTAATACCAATATTTTATTTGAAAAATATTTATTTTCTTTATTTTTAAATGATAATAAAAAACAATTTTTTAAATTATTTAAAATAATATAAACCATTTGGAGATAAATTAATAATTTTAAGTGGTGACTTTGAACAAATTTTACCTATACAACTGTAAAATATTTACATCTTTGGCAATTATTTAAAATTTTTAATTTAAAAACTAATATAAGATGTAATGATAAAAAATTTTCATCTTTTTTATTTAATATAGGAGAAGGAAAAATTAATACTTTCATTATTCCCGAAGAATATAAAACTAATAATATATTAGATATTTTGTATTATAATGACAAAAAGAGCGTGTAAAATTACAAATAAAGTTATAATACATAAAATACTTGAAATAACCTTGTAAATATAAAATTAAAATAGTACAGTATGATATCACAGTCATAAAACATAATATAGATAATAATACTGTAATAGTAGATCGTCAGTAGCTCAGTCGGTAGAGTGAGGGATTCGTAATCTCGAGGTTCCGAGTTCGAATCCCGCTCTCGGTGACCGAATGATACAAGTGCCACTGTACGTTACATGTGCTTTGTTCACAAACACACCGATGATCTCCGTCGCTAATTAGCATCAAATGATAGCATAAATAGAGCGACGTTAAATAAAAAAAAAAAAAAAAAAAAAATACTGTAATAGTAAGTCAATAAATTAAATAAAAGTGATATCACAGATAATACAAATAAATACACGCAAAGAGTATAAATAATATAATTAAAAACCAGTCTCAAATATCTATCAGTCAAAAGAATCACATAAAAACAAGCGTGTGAAGAGCGCAGCCGAAATATCAGCAGTATACAGTTAATATACAAGTCAAGCTGATAAAAATATAATCATTCACTCTATCTATGCACACACATTCTACAATCACGCTAATAAATACTGCGACGATTCAAAAATCGCGCTAGACTTAGTACTTGCGCTCAGCTGCTACGAGGCGCTACTCCCGCAACGGGAATAGCGAGATCCGTAGCATATATAAGCGAGCCGCCGAGCCAGCAAGAGACTCTCTCCCCTTCCTCTGTGTAAGAGTGGGATTGCTCAGCACAGTGGGAGTTATCCTTACCTATACTCCTGTCTTAAGCTTTGTAAGGGTGGGATTACCTGACATAGTCTCCTATCTATACGTCAGTGTAAGGGTGGGATTGCCCGACACTGACTCCCGGTTACTATCTCCACCATCGCTGGTCAGAGTAGATTCCTCCGTTGGTCTTCGACCAAAAGTCTCCCCCCTCTTCTCCACTCATGGTTTAGAGGGTTACCATCCTAGCTTTCCTGTATTACCTTACCTGGCTCCGTTACCGACCGCGCCGAACTCCGCCGATAAAGTAGGTCACGAATTTACCCGCCGAGTCTATATTGTTATATAATTAACCATTGTATTTTTTTCTTTTGTTTTATTTGTTACAGCCGATAAATACGAGTTAGCGCCCCCTAGCGGTCAAGGAGACAACTAAAGATTTTTCTTTTCTTTTTCAACGTGGGAAACGTTATTACACGAAATTACTATTTTTATTTTTGTTATTTAGTATTATTTAATCGGCGTTGTAATTATTTTGTTATTCTTTTTATTTTTATTAATAAATATAAAAGAAAAAGATAGTTTAAGTCTAAACCCAAAATTTTCGTGTTTAAACTTAATCACCAGTCCGCAGTACCCATCCTGCTTCCTCTCATTATCGTTGTCACTTAGTACGTAAGGATAGGTTAGCTTTGTACCGTTTATTTATGATTAATTCTTTTAATTGATATTATTACTTTTTTTTGATCATTCATATTTCATTCTTTTAATTTATTTCTTTATTAATTTTCTTATTATTAATTTTATTAATTTAATAAGGTTAGGTTAGTTTAGTATGTAAGTTTGAAATTTGGCCTCCGAGAATCAACCATCCGCAGCGCCCTCTAAAAGTCTGACGCCTACGACATCAAGATCTAATCGAGGCAAAAAGGCCAAACGTTACAATACAATCATGCCTTAAATCTATAAAAGGTACATCACATGATAAATTAACACATATGATATAGTCCGAAAATAATACTGTTTAATCGAGGTCGAGTAAATACCTCCTCAGAGCGGCTTTAAACCTGCTGATTGATGAAAGATTTTTAATATCAGCAGGTAGGGAGTTCCAAAAATGCGCACCTTGAACTTGAAAGGAATTTCTTCCAGTCTCAGTGCGCATGAAGGGCACCGCAAGATCTTTAATCTCACCCCTAGTGGTCGCTCTGGGTATATATCTAGTAAAGAGACCCACTTGATATTCAGGAGTATTCATACGTACAATTTTGTACATAAGTACAGCCATAAAATACTGTCTCCTTGAATCAGTACGTAGCCAACCCGAAGCTTGTCTATGGGAAGAGATGTGATCACCCATTCTCACGCTTAATACATATCTCACACGCGAATTTTGCATTGTCTGCAGTCGTCTTCGTAACTCCTGCAAACCATTGAGCAAAACTACTAAGCAGTAATCAAGATGTAGGAACAGCAGGGTGGCTGCGAGCTGCTTACGCAGAGCCTCAGTGGTGTACCGACGGAAAAACCGCAGGCTATAAATCACTCTATTAAATTTTTTAGTCAACACATTAATGTGCGGTTCCCAAGACAGTTTAGAGTCGAGTACAACACCAAGGCTCGTAACGGTGCCAGAGAAAGGAATACCAATACCGCTCCCCAGGTCAATCGTCCTTGGCTCACCCGAATGAAAATTTTTAATAAAACGATTACTTCCAAAGACGATCGCCTTTGTTTTACTAGCATTCAAAGTCAGAGAAACACCAGCAGCCCACCCCGACCGCCCTCTGTAAAATACGATTCCCCTCATCCACATCATCATAAGGGACCTGTGTGTAAATTTAAAGATCATCCGCATACAGCAAATGCCCGACGCAACCAGAGTCCAGTGCGTCACGTACGTCATTCATGTAAAGGCAAAACAACAGAGGTTCCAGCACCAAACCCTCAGGTACTCCTAGATTGGTTGTTAACCAATTCGATTCCTCCATTAAATGCGTGGAAATCATTTGTTTCCTACCTGATAAATAGGAGTTAATCCATTCGAGTGCAGCCCTGGAGAACCCCATCGATCTAAGCCTCGCAAGAAGCTTGGAGGGAGAGATCGTGTCGGATGCCTTACTAAAGTCAAAAAGTAGTAGTAACGTGACAAGTTTCCTCTCTAGACCTGACCTTATATCGTCTGTAAGCTTAAGTACAGCAGTCTGCGTAGAATGGTTTTTCCTGGAGCCCGTCTGCATAGGATCGAGCAATTTTTTGGATGTAATGTACTCCTGCAGTTGGTCATGGATGATCTTCTCAAGAACCTTTGAAAGGAAACATAAGATGGCTATAGGCCTAAAATCTTTTGGCTGCCTAGGTGCAGCACACTTTTTCAATGGTATAATACGAGCTTGCTTCCAGCAGCAAGGGAAGACCCCCCGTGCAAAAGAGGAGTTGAACAAAGTCACAAGCTGTTCACCAATAAATGGTATAGCTTTAACTATCACGCTTTGCGGAATGCCATCCTTACCACAAGCCTGTGAGGAAAAATGTGAAATTGCAAGAACAACATCATTAAAATTAATTGGTTTGAAGGTAAACCCACTTTCATTGCATAGAGAAAGAATTCTCAATCGCTCTTCACTATCCTCCTGCGGCGAGACTGACACCCCAGCAAAGTGCGCATTGAGCTCATCCGGAGTGAATCCACTCAAAACCCCTTGAGGTCCGGATAGCAGTCCTAGGTCTCTCAACTCCTTCCAGACATTACCACCCGCAAGAGAATCAAACAGTCTATTGTGAATATAAGTAGTCTTAGCATGGTCCGTGCGTTCGTCTACCACCCTACGCAGCTGCAGAAATTCAAGGAGATACTGCTTGTCCTTTGTCCGTTTGTATCTTCGATATGTAGCATCTCTCTTACGCCACATCTATGACAATTCTTCAACTATCCATGAAAACTTATTTTTATTAGGCTTGAACGCTTTCAACGGTGCCAAATTCTCGATTGCAGTAGTGAGATTGTCACAGAAGCAACCAAGTGCAGACTCAGGGTCAACTGTGTCGGTCATAAGCGGCGACCAATCACAGCCGGCAAGTTTTTCTCCCAATGCAGTTGGGCAAATATTTTTATAGTTTCTATACATGATAGGTTTTTAATCTAAAGTTATAGTATTGCAAGGCAAACAGACGTCAATCAAATTATGCCAACTGTCAAAGCTCGCCGGTAGGTTCCGTGCATTAAGCACCACGTCGTTGTCATCATCAAAGATCAGGTTAATCCACGTGTGAGACGTCGGAGTATGGTGCGTAGCACCGTGCTGGACCAACTGTAACGAAAGCTCAGCCGACAGCTCATTAAGAAACCTGGCATCACTGCTCTCTTTAAGGAGATCGGCATTCAAGTCCCCCATTATAATTTTATGAGAATAGTCTGAACAAAAATTTCTTAAATCATTCAACGAGTTTAAGTTTCTAATAAACGAAACAGCAGGAGGACGATAAATAACAGAAACTAGCACGGGCTCGGAGTCACCAACTTGCACAGAACAGAAAATATATTCAGGCACCTCCGGCTTACCGCTACTATTACTAGTTTTCGTCTATATATATATATATATATATATATATATATATATATATATATATATATATATATATATATATATGTGATACAATTTATAAAGATATAAACAACAATTACAATTTTTCTAAAAACATTATTTTCACATAGTCAGATATATGTCGTACTTTCAAGATGTAAAAATAAAAAAAAATATATATTCAAAATGAATTAGATAATAAAAATGAAATTAAAAACATAGTTCGGAATGAAATATTAAAATAATAATTTATAATAATCCAACATATAATTTATATAAAAAAATAGATATTAACATATATAATATAAAAAAAATATAATTAAAAAATTAATATTATAGTTATTATTTTTTTAAAAATTGTTTGTATAATTTAATTATTATTGTTTACAGGTATCATATATATAAAATTCATATATATATTTATATATATATATATATATATATATATATATATATATATATATATACACATAAATCTGAACGAATAACTAAAAAAATGGAACGGAATGCGATTGAAGGTAGATATGTTATAATGATAATGTAAATGATCAAGAAATAATGGATAGTTTGAATAATAACATTAAAGATTATTTAAATTATGAGGAAGAGTATGAATATTACTTGGAAAATCTTGCTGATGATAATAGTTCACATAATACCGAAATATCTGTTTTAAATAATATAATAAATTCATATATTGGTGAAGATAATGAAAAAGTAGAATTTAATAATTGGAAACAAGTACCAGAATATTATAAATATTACACTAATATTTATAATGAAATTATAGAATATAAAATAACATTACATGAACCAATAAATGAATTTTATCTGAGTCAAAGTTACGAAACATATTCAAAATATTTATTGAACAACGCTGTCCTTATCTAAATGGCATTTTTGTTATTCACTCAAGTTTTAATCAGTGTATCTTCAAATTAAAGGTCGAGCGCAATAGATATTATTATTATGAACATCTATGCACAAGAAAAAAAATATCTACCGGTTTGTTTTTGAGAAAAGTAAGTAACGGGAAATATTATAAACATAAACTTTTACTTTGGCGTTACTTACTTTTCTCAAAAACAAACCGGTAGATATTTTTTTTCTTGTGCATAGATGTTCATAATAATAATATCTATTGCGCTCGACCTTTAATTTGAAGATATACCGATTAAAACTTGAGTAAATAACAAACAACTCAATTGTTACTCGGTCGGTATCAGGTTCTACTCCGGCCTACCGTTAATGAAAATACTATAATACTAAATGGTTATCCTATTTATCGACGGAGAAATAATAAATATGAGATGTTATACACAAAAAACAAGTGGGTAGATAAAAGATTTGTGGTTTTTTATGACCCGCATTCATTACTAAAGTTTAACTGTCATATTAATATCGAATTATGTTCAACAATAGGAGTTATAAAATACTTGTTTAAATACTGCTTTAAAGGACATGATTGTGCATTTATCAAAATAAAAGCAAGTAAATTAAATACTGAAAATAATAATAATGATGAAACGGATGAAACAAACGATTTGGATATGTTTTATCATAAAATTAAACAATACATAAACACAAGATACGTTTGCCCACCAGAAGCTATGCATCGCATATTGGAATATAATATTAGTGAACTTTCACAAGCAATTTCTAGATTAGCCGTTCATAATGAAAATGAATAATATGTGTTTTTTAAAGAAGGATCCGAATACGAAATTGATAGAAAAAATGTAAATGCAACATTAACAGCGTGGTTTGAACTTAATAAAAGTGACCCAGAGGCACATCATTACTTTTATTCTGAAACACCGCAAAATTATGTTTTTAATAGAAAACATAAAACATGGACGAAAAGAATAAAAACTATGAAACCTATTCTAACCAGAATTCACTTAGTTAATCCAAAACAAAGAGAAAAATTCTTTTTAAGATTACTTCTGCTTCACGTTAAAGCCGCAACATCTTTTGAAAGCTGAAAAACTTTTGATGGAATTACATACTCAATATTCTTCGTAGCAACAAAAGCAAGAAATTCAAAAGAATCATGTAAATCTCGATTTCCAGAAGCTCTTTGTCAATTATTTGGTTACATTTGTACATTTCACAATCCAATTAATGCTCGAGAATTATATGAAAAATATAAAATATATTTTTATCCTCTAAAAATGAATGAACAGAAAGGTGAAGAATATGCATTCAGCATAATAAATGATATTTTAACTTATAATGGATTCCAAATCAGTGACTTTAATTCACCTACTTCAGAATACGATATTGAAAATAACGAAATTTAATATGGTGCAGTTAATAATGTTAATAATATTAGGTCAATTATTGATACTCTAACATATGCTCAAACGTCTATTTTTAATACAGTAATAAATTCATTAAATATAAACTGCACAGAAAAATATATATATCCAGACGGTCCAGGTGGAAGTGGTAAAAGCTACTTATTGAATACAATTGTAACTTATCTAACAATTCATGGAATCAACTATTTAGTCATATCATGGACAGGCATAGCGGCTAATTTATTACAAGACGGTGTGACAGTACATACAGTATTTAAATTACCGTTGAACATATCTGAAGACACAATATGTGATATTAGTGCAAACAGCGAAATAGGTAAAAAACTGAAAAATGTATCAATTGTTATCTGAGATGAAATCACAATGACAAAATACGCTTTTGAAGCCGTCGATGTTTAAAGATGTATGTTATAATAATTATCTGTTCGGAGGGAAAACATTTATCATATCAGGTGATTTTAGACAAACATTGCCAATAGTAAAACATGGAAATAGAACACAGATAGTAGAAAATTGTGTAAAAAAGCTATTTATGGAAACATTTTTTATATATGTCTTTAAAAGAAAATAAACGTTTATCGGAATCAGATGATAAATTTAAAAATTGGTTACTTAATATAAGAAATGGTGATTTTCATTCAAAATATGAAAACGGAAATGAAGTTATACAAATTCCAAAAAAAATATTGTCAAAGGGCAATCTGATTGATGAAATTTACGGGCATAATATAAATATTGAAAATTGTGACTATTACGAAAATATTATATTAGCATCAAAAAACGTAGATGTAACAGAAATTGAAGCAAAAATTTTTTTTTAAATAAATGAACCAGAAATAGAGTACTTGAGCATTGACTCAGCAAACGATGTAAATGACGAAAGTTTAGACGTAATTTTGCCAACAGAATTTTGAAATTGTTTAACGCCCTACGATTCACCTCCACATAGATTATAATTAAAAAAAGGAGCTATAGTAATGCTTCTAAGAAATGTTAATTTAAATGAAGGACTTTGTAACGAAATCCGATTAGTAATAACGAAATTAGAACAATTTTCTATTATTGCGCAAATATTAACTGGGAGTAAAAAAGGGAGCACTATATTCTTACCACGTATGACCTTATCAGCAAATGATGAACTGCCATTTCAGATGCAAGAAAACAATTTTCTGTAAAACTTACTCATGCAATGACTATTAATAAGTCGCAAGGACAATCATTTAAAAAAGTAGGAGTGTATTTACCAACACCAATTTTCAGTCATGGGCAGTTATACGTGGCACTTTCAAAGATAACCAATAAAAAAGAATTGAAAATATTAACGGAAGAATCAAGAAAAGTTAAAGATAAAATGATAAATGATAAAAAAAAAGATAAATGGTCTATACAAACATCGTTTACATCGTTTACAAAGAAATATTATAAAACTACAATACAAATTAAATATAATGAATAAGAAAATAAAATTAAACATATTTGAAACTCCAATATAACATTAAATATAAAAAAATTGAAAATTATGAAGTAGAGTTTAGCGTTGTCTGGTTAAAAATCACGGCTGCTATTGTTAGTTCTGTGCCATTGAAGAAACGGGGTTGTTCTTTTAAATGCTGTGTGGTTAAGAAGAACATAGTGGCTATTGTGAGTGCTGTGATGGGGAAGAACGCTAAAACGACTGTAAGCGCTGTGTAATTAGAAATTCGTGACTGCTTTTCAGAGCACTATCTGGTTTAAAAAATGCGGCTGCTATTTTAAGAGCTAAAGATAAAAAACGCAACAAGTGTTGTAAGCGCTGTGTAATTAGGAATTCGCGACTGCTTTTCAGAGCACTATCTGGTTTAAAAAACGCATCTACTATTTTAAGAGCTAATGATGAAAAACGCAACAACTATTGTAAGCGCTGAGTAATTAAAAATTCGTGGCAACTATTTCGAGCGCTGTGTCGTTAAAAAAACGTGGCTGCTATTGTAAATGCTGTGTAGTTGAAAAACACAACAATTATTGTAAGCGCTGTGTAATAACAAATTCGCGGCTGCTATTTTGAGTGCTGTGTAGTTAAAAAAACGTGGCTGCTATTGTAAACGCTATGTAATTAAAAATTCACGGTTGCTATTTTGAGCGTTGTGTAATTACAAATTTGCGACTGTTATTTTGAGCGGTATATGGTTAAAAAAACGTGGTTGCTATTGTAAGCGCTGTGTAATTAAGAATTCAGAGTTGCTATTTTGAGCGCTGTGTAGTTAAAAATACGCGGCTGATTAATTACAAATATAAGTTCAGAAGTAAAAATATCTATCTAGAAATTTTATTTCAATCAGAACAAACTATAATAATGGCTATTTATTTAGATTGTCTTCTCTCACAAAGCTTTACTGATGAGTCCTATAAATAGATCTGGGACAAAACGTAAAATTTGAAATTTATTAAACAATAAACATATCATGATCATCATCATTATAATCATCATCATCATCATTAACTCAAACATCAGCATCAATGTGTAGACGTACGTATGTATGAACAGAAGCAAAGAAATAGAGTCAAACGGCGGCATCGGAGTCACGAAACGATTTCATAAAATAGAAGACAGAGAGACGGACACGCAGACAAAAAGACAAAGACGGGAAAATGAGATACATAACAGAGGAACGAAGACAAACAAATGGAGACAGAAAGATAGAAAGGAGGAGATGGAGATACGAAAATGGAAGAATGAAGACGGAGAGACGTTGACGGTGGGATAGAGACATAGACAAAGAGACAAAAACAGATAAACAGAGACAAAGAAACGAAGACAGAGAAATAGAGATAAATAGACAAACACGAGAAAACGGAGAAGGAGAAACAAAGACGGAAGAACGGAGACGAAGAGACAAAGACGAAGAGAAGGAGACGAAGAGACAAAGACAGAAGAACGGAGATGAAGAGACGGAGGCAGAAAAACAGAGACAGAGGCACGGAGACAGAGACATGGAGGCACACAGAGACAGAGAGACGAAGACGGAGAGGGAGACGAAGAGACGGAGACGGAGAGGCGGATACGAAGAGACGGATACATAGAGATGAAGACATAAAGACGGAGACATAGAAACGTAGACAGAGAGACAAAGAGCGAGGAAAGGAAATGAAAAGACAAAGATGAAAAAACGGAGACAATGAGAAAAAGACGAAAGAACGGAGACGAAGAGACGGAGACAGAAAGATGGAGACATAAAAACGGAGGCAGAGAAACGGAGAGACACGGAGACGGAGAAACGGAGATGGAGAGACGAAGACGGAGAGGGAGACGGAGAGACGGAGATGAAGAGACGAAGATGGAGATGGAGATGGAGAGGGAGACATAGAGACGGAGTTCTAGAGACGGAGAGACGTAGAGACGGGGACGAAGAGACAGAAGCATAGAGATGGAGACGGAGAGACAAAGACGGAGAGACGGAAAAAGGGAGAAGAAAAGACGGAGAGACGAAGACGGAGAAACGGAGACGGAGAGACTGAGACGGGGAGATGGAGTGATGGATATTGTGTATGTGTGTGTGTATATGAGTATGTGTTTGAGTATGTGTATATGAGTATGTGTTTGTAACAATAATTTACTTTTTGGTGGAAAATTAGTTATTTCGGGTGGAGATTTCCGACAAATTTTACCAGTTGCTAAACAGAGAAATAGAAATTCAATTACAGAAGAAACAGTAAAAAATTCATATTTATGACAATTTTTAATGCATGCAAATTAACTAACAATATTCGATTTAAAAATAAAGAATTCGCTTCATTTCTATTATAAATTAGTGAAGGAAAAATAAATCCTTTCATAATTCCAAAAGAATTGAAAACTAATGATATTTGTTCTAAAATTTATTCTGACATCAATAAAAATTGTTGTAAAGATAAAATTATATTAGCTGCTCATAATGAAGATATTACTAATTTGAATGAAAAAGTATTAAATTTGATAAATAAAAAAATTGAATTATATTACAGTATTGATTATGCTCTGCACAAAAGTATTGATCGAACCGATGATAACATTTATTTAAATTATCAAATAGAGTTTTTAAATAAAATTCAAGAAGGTTTATCACCTTATTAATCAACTTTAAAAATTAATGCTATAGTTATGTTGTTGAGAAATCTAAGTACATCGGAAGGATTATGTAATGGTGCTCGATTGAAAATTATAAATTCATATGAACATAATATTGAAGCTAAAATAATCACAGGCGGAAAGAGTGGAAATACAGTTTTTATTCCAAAAAGTACTTTTAATACAGGAAATAATTCCTCATTGCCATTTATTCTTTACAGAAAACAATTTTCAATAGTATTAGCATTTGCAATAAATATAAATAAATCACAAGGTCAAAGTTTCGATAATGTTGGTTTATTTATAAGAAGACCGTTGTTTTCACATGGTCAATTGTATGTTGCTTTGTCGAAATGTAAATTTTTCAATAATATTTATATTTAAAATAATTTAGATGATTCATCGAAAATAAATAATATTGTTTGGACAGAAATTTTCAATAAACAATTAATTTTTTTTAGTAATTAAAATATAACAATATACAAAACATTCTTCTAATATTCATAATAATTTATAAAAAAAATAAAATTAATAATTAATATATTTTAAAAAATTAATAAATATTTCATTATAATATATATAATTTATAATTTTCAATCGAAAACGATATTTTCAATTACAATCTGATTTAAGATTATTGAATGTTCTATGTTTACTATATTTCATATGTTTTGATAACATGTTATAAAAAAATACAATTATAATAAATTTTTTGTAGACATTAAAAGATTAAAAACATAAAGATCAGAATTGAAAAGTATATAAAGAAATTTGAAAAAAATTATTTTATTGTTACGTAAGGAAAATTCTAGAAAATAATGAAACGTAGAAGAATAAGAAATATATTAAACTAGATGAATTGGCCAGTAAGAAGCGCTGACTAGACGTCCAAAACTAGCTAGCAACAACTCGTGATCGTAAAAAATGATGACGAACTAGCCAACAAGTTAAGACCTGTAGAGAACGAACAAAGTAAAGCATGGAAAATCAGAAGCCACAAGGTAGAAACTTCTAGAAAGATAAAAGAGTGGGAAACAATGAACCCAGCGAGTATAAATACGACCGGGCGAACCACGCCAGGGCCTACTAGAACCAGAGCATAGAAAAGCATAAATCTACAATCAACGCAGCAAGGACGTATCAGCGACTGTATACCATTAGTAGAGTAGACATCTCTCTTACTCTCGCGACTAAGGTAATAATAAATTAATCAGTTTATCCTAAATATCGTATTATTAAATTGATTACCTTTACGAAAATTGACTACTTGGATTTACCAAGCTTAGTCGTGACAAAAAGATACTCACAGTACAATTAATTAATAATCGTGTAAACATAACAGAGAAAAAGTTGTGCTAAGTGTGGGCTATCACTTGTGAAGAAAAATATATATATCCACAAGAAGCAACTACAACATCACTTGTGAAGGAAGCAATATCTGCAAGGAACCGCTACGATGATATCACTTCTGAAAGAGGTGATATCTACAAGAAACTATTACAACGAGAGGATGTTCTACGCGTATATCGCTGTCATTATTATCCTAGGGAAAATAAACTTTATTTTCATACCTTATACGTCCTACGAAGGGAATACGCGCCCACTGCGAACTTTCGAATTATAATAATTATTAGATTGCATGTCCGGGAATTTTTATTTAATTCAAGCAAACCATCGTTAAATTTTATTAAAGTAAATACTGCTACAGAGAGGGGAGAGAGTACACAGATTTGAGAGTGAACATGATTTAAATGCAATATTAGTTAAATCTAAATGTAATGTACAGATTAATGTTAACGTAACTGATATTCGGAAACACAATGAAGTTCTAATAAATAATGGTTCTATTGATAATGATGAATTTAAACCTCAAAATAGTTTTTTTTTTTTTTTTTTTTTTTTTTTTTTTTTTTTTTTTAAAAGATTAATATATAAAGGATATTGTCCTCTATATGATTAACCTTTTATATATGATGAAGTCGAGGAAGTCCCCCGCCCGGCATCTGTTTAACACATTACATCAGGCTAGGACTGTCAGACCCACCATACCGAAAACTTTGACTACCGATGGATGGTCAGCCACTTTTGTAACCAACAATCAACCGATACCCAATGAGGTCGGATTTTTTAAAGAGTCGCGATATAAATGGCACATACACTTATTTTCTTTCGAAAAAAAAGTTAGAGGTACCTGGCCAGGATTCGAACCCATGCCCTCCGCGTTGAAGGCAAGAGCTCTATCCATTACGCCACCGCGCTCTCACTAAACCTCAAAATAGTGAGATGAGCTCAAATCATGAATTAATTAAAAATCATGCAATATCTTTAGATAGAGCCTCTCCCCAATGACTACGCTGGTCCTCTTCGAAGAGACGAACAGGGAGGAGGGGTGAAGTGCGCGCGTGCTTCCTGAAAGTGACCTCTTTGAGAGCTCATATTGGGCAAGTGCGTGAACTTATAAGTGGTTATCATTCTTACGACAGGAGTCGTGGAGTTGCTAAGACCTGGCTGGACCCGTCTGTAACGGATGACGTCATTCAAGTCAGGGGGTACAAAGTGTTTTGGTAGGACAGAAACTAGTGTGGTGGAGGAATTGCGTTGTATAATAAGAATAATCTAAAATGCACTATGTTGACAACTTCAGAGACGAAAACTAGTAATAGTAGTGGTAAGCCGGAGGTGCCTGAATATATTTTCTGTTCTGTGCAAGTTGGCGGCTCCGAGCCCGTTCTAGTTTTTGTTATTTATCGTGATCCTACTATTTCATTTATGAGAAACTCTAACTAGTAAAATGATTTAAGAAATTTTTGTTTGGAATATCCCCACAAAATTATAATGGGGAACTTGAATACCGATCTCCTTAAAAAGAACAGTGATGCCAAGTTTCTTAGTGAGCTGTCGGCTAAGCTTTCGTTACATATAGTCCAGCACGTTGCTACGTATCATACTCCCACTTGGATTAACCTGATCTATGTCGATGACAATGACGTGGTGCTTGATGCACGGAACCTACCGGCGAGTTTACACAGTCAGCCTAATTTGATTGACATATGTTGGCCTTTCAACACTATGACTTTAGATAAAAAATCTATCATGTATAGAAACTATAAAAATATTTGTTCAACTGTATTGGGACAGAAACTTGCCGGCTATGATTAATCGCCGCTTACGACTGACACAGTTGACCCTGAATCTGCACTTGGTTGCCTCTGTGACAATCTCACTACTGCAATCGAGAATTTAGTGCTGTTGAAAGCGCTCAAGACTAGTAAGAATAAGTTTCCATGGATAGATGAAGAATTGTCGCAGATGCGGCGTAAGAGAGATGCTACATACCGTAGATACAAATGGACAGAGGACGAGGAGCATCTCCTTAAGTTTCTGTGGTTGCGTAGGATGGTAGACGAACGCACGGACCATGCTAGGATTGCTAATATTCACAATAGACTGTTTGATGCTCTTGCGGGTAGTAATGTCTGGAAGGAGTTGAGAGACCTGGTACTGCTGTCTGGACCTCAAGGGGATTCGAATGGATTCACTCCAGATGAGCTCCATGCGCTTTTTGCTAGGTTGTCAGTCTCGCCGCAAGAGAATAGTGAAAAGCGATTGAGAATTCTTTCTCAATGCAATGAAAGTGGGCTTACCATTAAACCAATTAGTTTTAACGATGTTGCTCTTGCAATCTTACATTTTTCCTCACAGGCTCGTGGTGAGGATGGCATTCTGCAAAGCGTAATAGTTAAAGCTTTACCATATATTAGTGAACACTTCCGACTCTGTTCAATTCCTCTTCTGTTCGTGGGGTCTTCCCTTGCCGTTGGAAGCAAGCACGTATCATACCGTTAAAAAAGTGTGCTGCGCCTAAGCAGCCAAAAGATTTTAGGCCTATAGCCATCTTATGTTTTTTTTCAAAGGTCCTTGAGAAGATTGCCCATGACCAACTGTAGCACTACATTACAGTACATTCGACACGATCTCTCCCTCCAAACTTTTTGCGAGGTTTAGATTGATGGGGTTCTTCAGGGCCGCAAATTCCTATTTATCAGGTCGAAAATAAATGGTTTCCGCGCATTCGAAGGAGGAATCGAATTGGCTAACAACCTATCTAGGAGTACCTCATGGTTCGGTGCTGGGGCCTCTGTCATTTTGCCTTTACATAATTGACGTACATAACGCACTGGACTCTGGTCGCTTCGAGCATCTGTTGTATGCGGATGATCTTCAAATCTATACACAGGTCCCTTATGATGATGTAAATGAGGGGATCCGTATTCTACAGAGGGCAACCAGAGCAGTGTCGAAGTGGACTGCTGGTATTTCTCTCACATTTAATGCTTATAAAGCAAAAACGATCGTCTTTGGAAGTAATCGTTTTATTAAAAATTTTTATATGGGTGAGCCAAGGACGGTTGACCTGGGCAGTGGTATCGGTATTCCTTTTTCTGATACCGTTACGAGCCTTGGTGTGGTACTTGACTCTTAACTGTCGTGGGAACCACACATTAATTTAATGACTCAAAAATTTAATAGAATGATTCATAGCCTGCGGTTTTTCCGTCGGTACACCACTGAGGCTCTGCGTAAACAACTTGCAACCGTCTTGCTGTTTCCACATCTTGATTAGTGCTCAGTAGTTTTGCTCGATGTTTCACAGGTGTTACGAAGACAGCTACAGACAATGCAAAATTCATGTGTGAGATGCGTATTGGGCGTGAGGATGGGTGATCATATCTATCCCTATAGACGTGCTTTGAGTAAGCTACGTACTTATTCGAGGAAACAGTATTTTATGGCTGTACTCATGTACAAAATCATACATATGAATAATCCCGAATATCTAGTGGACCTCTTCACTAGATATATACCCAGAGCGATCACTAGGGGTGAGATTAAAGATCTTGCAGTGCCCTTCATACTTACTGAAATTGAGAGAAATTCCTTTCAAGTTCAATGTTTACATTTTTGGAACTCTCTGCCTGCTGATATTAAAAATCTTCCATCAATCAGCAGGTTCAAAGCCACTTCGAGAAGGTATTCACTTGACCTCGATTAACCAATATTATTTTCGGACTATATTATATGTGTTAATTTATTATATGATTTAACGCTTATAGATTTAAGGTATGATTGTATTTATTGACGTGATTGTAGTATGTGTGTGGATGATTATATTTTTATCAGCTTGACTTATATTAATATTACTGTACATTAAACCTTGTTATGTGATTTCAATTTACTGTATACTGCTGATATTGCGACTGCACTCTTTACACGCTTGATTTTATGTAATTCATTTGACTGATAGATATTTGTGACTGATTTTTAATCATCTTATTTATACTCTTTAAGTGTATTCATTCGTGTTCTATTTTATATCTGTGATATCACTTTTATTTAATTTATTGACTTACTATTACAGTATTAATAATTCTATTATGTTTCATGACTGTGATATCATACTGTACTATTTTAATTTTATATATGCAAAGCTATTTCAAGTATTTTATGTATTTTAATTTTATTTTAACTATATAATCAATAATAAATGGCATGTTGAAAAATCTGAACAGTGAAGTTTTTTAGTGTCGGTTGCTTATTAAATTGAATTCTGAATAAATTAATCATAATATCAATATTAAGTTGTATGTAAAACTTAGCTCAATTGAGCCGTATTCGATTTGATCAAAGTTAAATTTTATTAAATTAATTACAAACCAATATTAATCAGCACTAATATTAAGCTGCATGATTGAGTAAAAATATTATTAAATCACGTGAATTATAATCGATTTTATAAGAGTGAATTTTGGTTTCACTAAGTATAAAATAATACTATTTATTACAAAAATTATGTTGCAAAAAGTTTTATTTTAACTCAAGTAAATTATAAGTGAAATTATTAAAGTAATACTCGATCAAATAAAATATAAGTAAAATTAATTAGTTCCGATAAACATAAACATATAAATAAAATATAAAACATAAGATTGAAAACGTCGCGTAAAACAAAAAAAAAAGATGCCAGGGGGAACAAATAAACTGGATCAACATGACGAAGCCACGGGCTTTGTATTACTTATAACGCTTCAAGCAATCATGAGAAATCTGGAAAAGGAAGCGCGCATAGAGCTTCGAAATGCATTAGCGTTGGCAGACTGCACAATACAACACTCCGAGAAAAAAGGTCTAATGGTGTTGGCATTAAAAAAATTAAATGCTATAATGGACGGCAGCAAGCATAAATTAGAAAAGGATGACGAAGAATTTATAGGGGAAGCTAGAGTATATCTCTCAAACACACTAAAAAAAATAGATGAAAAAGTAGAAAAAGCAGACAAAGCCGCAGCTCAAGAATACAACGGGATTACACGCAAAGTATTTACCAAAGCCGAAGAATTCTCGGAACAAAACTTAGAAACCACATCCAACCAGCACAAAGAAGATACGATCTATCGTAGAATATGGGAAAAAATGTTACAGCAAGTATATGAATACGAAAGAAGACACAGACTTAATTATGTAGTGCTACCAGAAGAGCATAAAAAAACCCTAACTACCAATTAACTTAAATTTGATCCAGAGCCTAATGAACCCTTTAATAGTGGCAATTTTAAAGGAGATAATCCTTAAGGTATGAGAGGTGCAGCTGCATGAGGTAACTATTGCGATTATAAAGATCTTTTCACGGGTTATGACAACCATTACTTGCCTGGGAATATAAATTTTGCAAACTCAACTCCAATAGAAAGAGCAAGAGAGCCACCAAACAGTCTATCGCTATATCAAGCATTGAATACGATTCCCACTTTTGACGGAAATTCTGACGTACTACCATTATTCTATAGATCAGTGCGAGACATTATAAGAACATATGAGCCACAAGCAGAGAGATGGGTATTAAATTCATTAGATTCAAAATTCAAAAGCTGTGCAGCAGAAGGTTATACAACACGTTCAATGCAATACAATACAGTCGAAGGTTTCTTAGCTAAATTGACAAAACATTACATCTATGCCGGTAGAGCGGACACAATATTTGCCGAAATAAAAATAATAAAATAAATGCCTGGCGAAGGCGCGGGAAATTACGGATTTAGAGTGCAAACGTTACATAATCGTCTTTTAGACTTTTATGATTCAGCAAGAGTTTTACGTCCCTTCGAAATAGAAACATAAAAATCAAGCAGACAGAGAAGCCTCAGAACAATATTTCTTTGGACATAAGGGAGAACTACAACATCAAGTACGGTCGAAAAATCCCACAACGTTAAGAGACGCTATACACAAAGCTATCACGTTTGAGCAACGTACAGGCGCAAGGCGATTCATGCTACAATCAACTAACTTAGCAGAAAATAACTTGCAACTTTCCGGCATACTAAAAGACATTTCAGATCAATTATGAGTATTGAACATAAGTAGTGCACAGCAAAATGCAAATATTAGATTGGCACCAACAGTTAAAGTATGTATTTGCCATTATTTTTTTAAATTAATTAAATGATATTGGAACTTGAATAAATTATTTTAAATGAAAAAAAAATTTATTTTCATGTTGAATTAGTTATTATAAAAACTAAGTGATAAGTGATAAGCTTAGTAAAAAAAAGTAAAAAAAAATTATACAAAAAAAATAGATTAGAGAACATTAAGTAAGGTTGATCATACGATTATTTTTATGTTTTAATAGTTATCATAAAAATCAGGTGATAAGTAATAACTAAAGGAAAAAAATTGCAAAAAAAATCTCTTACAAAAACTTTATGCAAACAATTAGAGAACATTAAGTAAATAAATTGATATTGATAATGTTGATAATACATTAAGTAGTGATGTAGTGGCTTACTTATTTTATCTCTAGGTTGAAATGTTAATTATGCTGATGATAAAAACAAAAATATCATATATTTTTTCCTCTCAAGTTCTTTAAGCAGAAACCCTTCTCAGTAAAACAAAAAAAATTTTTTTTTTATATAGCATGGAAACAGCGAATAATATGGCCGACCTCCGTGCGCATACACAAATGCTCTTTCAACCAACATATGATTTAAATAAGATATCTTCACATTGAAGTTAACTTTTATTTTTTTACTCACAGGATCGGCATTGTATTACAAAAAAAATACTAAACTTCACAATCTCAAAATATAAGATAAGCTAACATCTAATTGTTAAATTACAGACATAAACATTACCTTTTAATAAGGGACTGAAAAAAAAAATTTTATTGTTTTTAACAGAAAAACTTGTAAGGTATTATAAAAGAATATAAGAGATATGAAATCAATAAGAAAGAAAATTTAATTGTTATTTCAATTTAACTCGATTATTTATTAGATTAGATTAGATATTATTTTATTTTGTATTATATTTACAAAAAGAGCGTGTAATACAATAAAATTGGGAATAAAATTTAAATACATAAAATACTTGAAATAGCTTTGCATATATAAAATTAAAATAGTACAGTATGATATAACAGCCATGAAACATAATAGAGATAATAATACTGTGATAGTAAGTCAATAAATTAAATAAAAGTGATATCACAGATAGAAAATAGAACACGAATAAATACACTCAAAGAATAGATCAAAAATCAGTCTCAAATATCTATCAGTCAAAAGAATTGCATAAAATAAAGCGTGTAAAGAGTGCAGTCAAAATATTAGCAGCATACAGTAAATTAAAATCATAGAACAAGTTTAAATGTACAGTAATATACAAGTCAAGCTGATAAAAATATAATCATTCACTCTATACACACATCCTACAATCACGCCAATAAATACAATCATGCCTTAATTCTATAAAAGGTACATCACATAATAAATTAACACATATGATATAGTCCGAAGATAATACTATTTAATCGAGGTCGAGTGAATACCTCCTCAAAGCGGCTTTAAACCTGCTGATTGATGAAAGATTTTCTAGATCAGCAGGCAGGGAGTTCCAAAAATGTGAACCTTGAACTTGAAAGGAATTTCTTTTAGTCTCAGTGCACATGAAGGGCACCGCAAGATCTTTAATCTCACCCCTGGTAGTCGCTCTGGGTATATATCTAGTAAAGAGCTCCACTAGATATTCGGGAGTATTCATTCGTACGATTTTGTACATGAGTACAGCCATAAAATACTGTCTCCTCGAACCAGTACGTAGAAAACCCAAAGCATGTCTATAGAAAGAGATATATTCACCCATCCTCACGCCTAATACATATCTCACACATGAAATTTGCATTGTCTGCAGCCGTCTTCGCAACTCCTGTAAAGCATCGAGCAAAACTACCGAGCAGTAGTTGAGATGTGCGAACAGCAGGGCGGTTGCGAGCTATTTACGTAGAGCCTCAGTGGTGTACCAGTGGAATAACCGCAGGCTATAAATCACTCTATTGAATTTTAAAGTCATCATATAAATGTGCGGTTTTCACGACAGTTTAGAGTCGAGTACAACACCAAGGCTCGTAACGGTGCCATAGAAAGGAATACCGATACCGCTCCCCAGGTCAATCGTCCTTGGCTCACCCAAATAAAAATTTTTAACAAGACGATTACTTCCAAAGACGATCGCCTTTGTTTTATTAGCATTTAAAGTGAGAGAAATACCAGCAGCCCAACTCGACACCGCCCTGGCCACCCTCTGTAAAATACGAATCCCCTCATCCACATCATCATAAGAAACCTGTGTGTAAATTTGAAGATCATCCGCATACAGCAGATGCCCAACGCAACCAGAGTCCAGTGCGTCATGTACGTCATTCATGTAAAGGCAAAACAACAGGGGCCCCAGCACCGAACCCTGAGGTACTCGTAGATTGGTTGTTAGCCAATTCGATTCCCTCATCCAATATAGGCCTAAAATCTTTTGGCTGCTTAGGTGCAGCACACTTTTGCAATGGCATAATACGAGCTTGCTTTCAACAACAACGAACGACCCCCCGTGCAAAAGAGGAGTCACAAGATGTTTACCAATAAATGGTAAAGCTTTAGCTATTACGCTTTGCGGAATGCCATCCTCACCACGAGCCTGTGAGGAAAAATGTGAAATTGTAAGAACAAAATCATTAAAACCAATTGGTTTAATGGTAAACCCATTTTCATTGCATTGAGAAAGAATTCTTAATCGCTCTTCACTATTCTCTTGTGGCGAGACTGACACCTCAGCAAAGTGCGCATTAAGCTCATCTGGAGTGAATCCATGCTAATTTCCTTAAAGTCCAGATAGCAGTCCCATGTTTCTCAACTCCTTTCAGACATTACCACCCGCAAGAGCACCAAACAGTCTATTATTAGCAGTCCTAGCATGATCCGCCTATTCGTCTACCATCCTACGCAATGGCAGATATTTAAGGAGATACTGCTCGTCCTCTGTCCATTTGTATCTGCGGTATGCAGCATCTCTTTTACGCCGCATTTGATATAATTCTTCATCTACCCATGGAAACTTATTCTTACTAGTCTTGAGCGCTTTCAACGGCGCCAAATTCTCGATTGCAGTAGTGAGATTGTCACAGAGGCAACCGAGTGCAGAATCAGGGTCAATTGTGTCAGTCCTAAGCTGCGACCAATCATAGCCGGAAAGTTTCTCTCCCAATGCAGTTGGGCAGATATTTTTATAGTTTCTATATATGATAGGTTTTTGATCTAAAGTTATAGTGTTGCAAGGCAAACATACGTCAATCAAATTATGCCGACTGTGAAAGCTTGCCGGTAGGTTCCGTGCATCAAGCACCACGTCGTTGTCATCAACAAAGATCAGGTCAATCCACGTGTGAAACGTCGGAGTATGATGCGTAGCACCGTGCTGGAGCAACTGTAACGAAAGCTGAGCCGACAGCTTACGAAGAAACTTGGCATCACTGCTCTCTTTAAGAAGATCCGCATTTATGTTCCCCATTATAATTTTATGGGAATAGTCTGAAAAAAAATTTTTTAAATCATTTAACAAGTCACAGTTTCTAATGAACGAAATAGCAGGAGGACGATAAATAACAGAAACTAGCACGGGCTTGGAGCTGCTAACTTGCACAGAACAGAAAATATATTCAGGCACCTTCGGCTCACCGCTTCTATTACTAGTTTGCGTCTTCAAAGTGGCCAACATAGTGCGTTTTAGATTATTCTTAATATACAACGCAATTCCTCCACCACACTAGTTTCCGTCCTGTCTAAGCACTCTGTACCCCCTGACCTGAATGACGTCATCCGATACAGACGGATCCAGCCAGGTCTCAGTAACTCTAAATACGTGGTAAGAATGATAACCACTAAGAAGTTCACGCACTTGCTCAACATGAGCTCTCAAAGAGGTCACATTCAGGAAGCACGCGCGCGGTTCATCCCTGCTTCCTGTTTGACTCTCGGAAGAAGACCAGCGTAGTTATTGGAAGAGGCTCTATCTAAGAATTTTGCATGATTTTTAATTAATTCATGATTTAAGTTCATCCCACTATTTTGAGGTTTAAATTTATCATCAGTAAGAACCATTATTTATTAGAACCTTATCGTTTTTCTCAATTTTTTAATGTTACGTTAACATTATTCCGTACATTACATTTAGATTTATGTAATATTTAATTTAAATTATGTTTACTTACAAATCTGTGTACTTTCTTCCCTCTGCCCGTCCTTACCATAAATTTACCACCTCTATGTCAAACAAACTTGAAATTTTTTCCTTTAGCATACTTTTAAGATTTTTAAATTTAATATACTTATCTTTTTTAAGATACTCATTTATATATGTTTGAGAATGGTGCTTGATGGTAGAAAAACTGTCGAGGAGAAAGGTATCCAGATCCGCTGTCAAAAAATCCGTTAATCTACGCCTAGCCACAAACACCTTCTGTGCCAAGTTATCTCCAGAACGTCTAACCAATAATGAGAACGCAACACTTGGACCGCCAACGATCTCACGCTCTGCAGACATCCTGTCCTTATTTTTATTTTTAGAATTAGAGATTTGAGTAACAGATACAATATTTAAACGTTCAAAAGTCGGAAGTATGGTTCCCAGAACAGCGCAAGCATAATCCTCTAGCCTGACATTAGCTGCAGAGCAGTCCAGTCTGCTGAACATCACCAAGACACTATTTTCAGAACCACACCTTTTCACAGCATGACAGTATACCTCTCCGCTACTATCTGTATGTATTTTTACTATTTGTACATCGTTCGAATCAACAGGTGCTTCAGTGTTTGTGTTAAGAGAGCTACTATCTGTACGTTTAAATAATTGTGTTATATTCGAATTCACAGGCATTCCAGTGTTAGTGTTGGTTTTGGTGTTGATTGAGTGTTCGTCCTGGGCCGTGAGATCATTAACGGTCTGCACTATCTCAGCCAATCCGGTCATAAGTTGAGAAAAGTTGCTGTCCACTCCATTGAATTTATTACCTAAAAATGTGTGCATGTTATTGAAATTAGTCGTTAGAGATTTAAAAAACTTTTCATGCATGTCATTTAGAGCAAAAAACAACTCTCTCTCAAAGGCACCTATCATTACCCTAAATTTACGATTCTCTTCTAAAAGCTGCGTTTGACCAGCATGTAAATTCTAATAATTTCATTTTGACTTTCCATTTTAGTCACAATATCCTGCAGACCCTTGCCAGTATATATAATATGGCTCTTAAGAGCTGGAAGTCGAGTAAGATCATTTTAAATCAGCTTGAGCCTGCAGGATAGTGCGCTCTTTAAAGCAGATACAGCTGCCGGGGCTGAAGAAGAATCAGCACCATCATCACTCTGCTTTAGACCACTATCTTTATCTTTACTAATATTACTATCCGGGGTGACCAATGCAGCACCATTTCTAAATTTTTCATTAACCAAATTAATACTTATGCTTTGTTCTTCTTCAACCACCGCAGAATAGCGCAAATTAGTCTTCTTCTCAATCACAATGTGTCCTTGTGCTTTTGTAATCAATGCGACAGGTGAGAGCATCCTCGTGATGGAGTAGAAGCATCGATAAGCCGGGTTATAGAAGCTCCGCGCAAAGTGGCATTGCGTGCTCCAGCGCCAATGCCAGTGAGTGGAGCAGCGAGAGAAGCGATAGATCGGCCAGCTATACATCTCTCACAATTTTATTTCGGATTACCATCGTTATCATGAGGCACGCGCTTCATACATTTTACATAGCAGTGCTGACGGCATGTAAAACACTGCATTAATTTTTTCGACCCTCTTATATTATCATCGGGAAAACCGTCGATGGCGCGGCAGTCCTTGATGGTATTTTGTGACATGGTTTGAACTGTTTAAGATGTCTAGAAAAGTGAGAGGACCAAGCACGAAGCAGAATTTATGATATGATAAAAAAGAAATGAAAGATAGTAGCAAAAGCAATAAAAATAATTATAAAAGCAAAACAAAAATAAAGATAGAAACTGGCCTTTAAAACTCTCTGCCCAAGTATATCACATTCAGAAATAAATATAAGAGAAATAAGGAATATAGTGAAAAAGCAGCATAATAAGCCGTTTAAAATTCGTGCGTCAAATATATAAAATCAAAAGGCCAATCACCTGTCACTTATCCATAGAGTAGATAAGACAGTAGACGAGGTAACCCATGGATGAAGCTGCTAATGACGCACTTGAAAGATTCGCTTAAAAGATAGTTAATTTGGCGCCAAAGATATTGTAGGTTATGTAGCATATGCATATCCCATATATAACACATGCATAAATCATAAAGATGCAACTGCATCCCCCCACTGCACCACCACTCAACACTACACAGTCAAAACAGCAACCAGTAACGCTCTAGCCATTCTTCAACCATCAGCAACAGCAGCACAAACAGTAAAAAAAATGACAATGCTTGGTAAAACGATGCACAAAGACAGAAAACCGTCCAAGGTCCGAGAGATGCAAATGCACAAGTGCAAGCAAGTCAAGCCAAGCCTTGAGGACCCCCAGCTGGACGATTCTTTGTAAAATGATTCACTTGGCAGAGTAAAATAAAAACAATTAGAGTATAAAAAGACAGAGCCCAAGCAGCGTGTCAGTGAATACTTACGGGCGGAGAGAGGAGGAAAGTTCATAACTACAATATGCATATATATATATATGGGGCGTTTCATATCAACTCACCTGGTCAAAAAATAAAAATCGCTAAAAATCTGGGAAAATGTTCTATTTGATACGCAAAATACCCAAAAAAATTTTTAGAGCTCTAGGTCAAAGAGGTCAAGAGCAAGAGGTCATGGAGTTTTGTGATTTTTTCAATTTTTTTGTAAAATCATCATTTTTAATATTTTTTTATTAAAAAACTAAAGGTTTTAGAAAAAAATGTATAAAGACATTTTTTGTTGGAAATTATGTGTAGAAACTATACAAATTTTTTCCAATCCCAAAGTTGCTATCTTCTGATTGGTCCATTATATATTTTGATGTGATTTTCAATAACTTTTCTTCGCCAAGGTTGATTTTACTCATTTGGCACTAAAAGTTTGTAATTTTTATAACCTTTCACTGAAATTTTCCCCTACATGGTAAAATAACTCTACAGGCAGTTATGGTACTTTTTATTTAAGGTATCAAGACTGAGTTTTAAGCCTGAAAAAAAAATGAAATTGAAATGTAGTCATAATTTGTTTTTGTAATGATATTAATTAATAAAACTTCTTTTTACCTTAAATATATATTAAATACAAGACTTTGACCTAAAAATAATTTTTAAAAACCCCATCCGTTGGTTAAAATCCTTTGCTCTTGTCGATAACTTGATTTTAAAAATTTTTTTACTTACCGTAGAGTTTCTCAGCTAATTTTCAATTAATTGACCTGAAAATTTCCAGAGATCTTTAATTTATATATCTTCACAAAATAATAGTTCTGGAATTTTGATAAGATAAGTTAAAGTAAATGTTGAACTGAATTACTTGTATGAAATTCACAAAAATATTGATTTTTTTTCAACTTTTTCTAAACCAAACTTAGAAATTATTTTTTTTTCCTAAAACCAAAACTATTATTTTGTGAAGATATATAAATTAGAGATCTCTGGAAATTTTCAGGTCAATTAATTGAAAATTAGCTGAGAAACTCTACGGTAAGTAAAAAAATTTTTTAAAATCAAGTTATCGACAAGAGCAAAGGATTTTAACCAACGGATGGGGTTTTTAAAAATTATTTTTAGGTCAAAGTCTTGTATTTAATATATATTTAAGGTAAAAAGAAGTTTTATTAATTAATATCATTACAAAAACAAATTATGACTACATTTCAATTTCATTTTTTTCAGGCTTAAAACTCAGTCTTGATACCTTAAATAAAAAGTACCATAACTGCCTGTAGAGTTATTTTACCATGTAGGGAAAAATTTCAGTGAAAGGTTATAAAAATTACAAACTTTTAGTGCCAAATGAGTAAAATCAACCTTGGCGAAGAAAAGTTATTGAAAATCACATCAAAATATATAATGGACCAATCAGAAGATAGCAACTTTGGGATTGGAAAAAATTTGTATAGTTTCTACACATAATTTCCAACAAAAAATGTCTTTATACATTTTTTTCTAAAACCTTTAGTTTTTTAATAAAAAAATATTAAAAATGATGATTTTACAAAAAAATTGAAAAAATCACAAAACTCCATGACCTCTTGCTCTTGACCTCTTTGACCTAGAGCTCTAAAAATTTTTTTGGGTATTTTGCGTATCAAATAGAACATTTTCCCAGATTTTTAGCGATTTTTATTTTTTGACCAGGTGAGTTGATATGAAACGCCCCATATATATATATATGGGGCATTCTTTGTGAATCGGTACCCCCCCTTCTCCAAAATTGTAGTGGACTAAAAAGTTGTATAACGGCTTAAAATCTTCTTTCTATCATCTAGTTTCAGATGCAGAGTGGCGTTTTCGAAAATTCAATATGGTGGCTCCAATATGGTAGCCAAAACTTGGGAAGTTCGTGAAAATTTTTCAAAATTTTATAATAACTCGCTCAGTTTTGAATTTTTCGCTTTTTTCCCACTAAAAATGAATAAAGCACAAAATTATAGTCAAGGTCAAACCACATTTCGAAGGTTTTTTTTTGCAATCCTTATTTTGAATCGCTTGGCTATTGTATCGGCTGAAAACAGATCTTGAATAAGTAAGCTCTCACATTCTTGAGATTGTCGATTACGATCCTTATGTCCATACGATTTCAGCATGTTTCGGTTGAGGTCAAACGGAAGTCAAGATACTCAAATGCTCGTATGGGAACAGAGCTAAAATATTAGTAACGAAACAATTCATTCTGTATGTTAATATGTAAAAACAATAAATGGAACAAATGTAATTTGCCAAAAAAACGTTTTGTTTTTTAGAAACCTTACTTTTCCTGTTCATGCTTGAGGTCACTCGTGTCGATCTATTGCATTATTATATATGTAAAAGTATATTATATAATAATAGTATATTGATTATAAATAAAGATTAATTGATACAGAATTCAGATTCATTTCACTGATTATCTAATTTCATGAAATAGTCCCCGTCGTTAAATTTTTATTGTTATTCGACAATGTCATAATTTGATTTATTAATTTATTATCTAGAAACTCAGATTTGAGAGCAGATAAGGACTTTTATTGATGCAGATCTACAGGTTGAGGAAAAAGTATGGAAACACCTGGAAATTTTGCGGCTTTTATAGTAAAACAAAACAAACAAAAGGCATACCTTAAGTAATTTTGAACGAGGAATCTGATGGTGACCTTGGATTTGACCTTGAACCTCATTTCCAAGGTTATTTCAAGGTCAATCTCATTTTTTTTAATGGGAACCCTACTTTTTATACCGTAATCGAAAAGAGCGAAAAATTTTGCGTCCGGATATGTGTTTAGGTATAAGGTTCACGTAACCTCTGGAGGTCAAATAGAGGTCAAAGTATGACTTCTCAAAAATCTCTCTAGTTTAGAAGTAAAAGAAAACAAACAAAAGGCATACCCTAGGTAACTTTGAATAAGGAATCCGATGATGACCTTCAACTTTATTTTCAAGGTTATTTCAAGATCAAGCAAGTTATTTCAAGCAAATATTTTGGGGTAATTCTCCTGGCCTACTAATGGAAAATTTTAATTCATTTCTGAGTGATTAATGTTCTAAAATTTAGAAAAAGGATTTTCAAAAAAAACAAAAACAAGGTTAATTTTTGTTACAAAACGTATAAAAAGCAATTTGAAGATTTGTCATTAATTTATTTTATTTTTGAAAAAAAAAATTTTTTTTTAAAACCTTTAAAAATCACGTTTTTTCCTCTTTCATGGGCCGTAAGGCTAATTGTTTATTAAAAATTTGAAATTATTTAAAAAGCACCTGAAAGAAGTGTAAATTTAGAAATAAAATATAAGTGCTTGTACAAATGTATTTTTAAATAAATAATTATTATTATTTAGATTTTAAAATTTTATTTGCTCTTGATTTGCACTAATTGTAAGTTAAAACCATATTTTTTTGCTGTCATAGTTTTGTCATGAAACAGACTCTTGAAGTAAATAATTACTTGACCAATAAAAAAGAACAAATAGTGTTTTGTGGTTGAACTAATTCGAGAAATTCGTCAAATATTTCCTCATTTTTCTTTTTCTTGTTGGTTACAATAGCTACATTTCATTTTTTTTCGAAACTTTCAAAATGTTTTGTTTGTCCAAAAGAGATTGAATATCTCTTCTAATGATGAGGGGTTGGGGTGATCTGCAAAGGTCGTATACTAATGTTTTTAATCTCTTCAAGGGGGCCAGATACTATTAGAAGCTGAAATATATTACTGAGATATATTGATATGAATTGCTGATGTTTGAAAATAACTAATTTCAAATAAAAAAACATTTAATTTAAAACATTTTTTAATTTAAAACATTTTCTATATCTTGAGAATTAAAGTGGTGGTGCTCGTTGAAAGTCTGGAACAAAAAATCCTTTACCGCAAGGTTTCTTCATGAGTTTTCATTGGATTTACTTGAAATTTTATGGAGATATTCAAAATTATAGTAGAATCCATATAAATGTGAAACATTCATAAAAAATTCAAATAATTAAAAAATTTTTAAAAAAAAACAATAAAAAAATTTCTGAAAAAAAAAACAATTGAAAAAAATTTTTTTTATTAATTATTATAAATAATAAGTTATTAAATAAATAGAAATAAATTTATTAAAAATCTGTTCCACTTATATGGATTCTACTATAATTTTGAATATCTCCATAAAATTCCAAGTGAATCTAATGAAAACTCATGAAGAAACCTTGCGGTAAAGTGTTTTTTTGTTCCAGACTTTCAACGAGCACCACCACTTCAATTCTCTAGATATAGAAAATGTTTTAAATCGAAAAATGTTTGAAATTGAATGTGTTTTTATATGAAATTAATTATTTTTAAACATCAGCAATTTATATCAATATATCTCAGCAATATATTTCAGCTTCTAATAGTATCTGGCCCCTTTAATGCAACATTTCGAAACGGCAATGACGTCACTTCTTCGTTCAAATCCACAGTTTCAAAGAACTTAAGACGTTTTGAAGAAACGGAGTCTATTAAAAATCGTTCTGTTACTGGAAGACCATAAACAGCAACAAATGGAGAAAAATCTTTGGATGTTTTACTGTCTTTTGTGGAAAATCCACATGAATCATCTCGATCAGTAGCTCTGCAATCGGACATCGATCAAAAATCTGTTTTTAAAATTTTAAAGGTAAACAAATTTCATCTTTACAAAATAAAACTTTTGCAAGAATTGAATGAGGATGATCCTGATCGCCGGATTGAATTTGTGAGACGATGATGGAAATTATAACTGAAAATTCAATATTTTCACAAAATATTGTTTTTTCAGACGAAGCGAAATTTCAATTAAATGGCGAAGTCAATCGTCATAACTTTAGATATTGGTCTGATACAAACCCTCATGGGGTGAGAGAAAGTCAAACATAATATCCTCAAAAATTGAACGTGTGGGCAGGAATGGTAGGTGATACAATAATAGGTCCCTTTTTATCAAAGGAAATTTAAACACTGAAAGTCATGAACAACTTTTGCGAAATCAGATTGTTCCAGCTATCCAGGCCTTAAGAGGAGATGATTTTAACCTTTAGCTGGCAGGGGGGGTACTATAGTACCCCACGCTCTTTCTTATCAAATTTTGAAACCGTATTCAAAAAATCGGGATCAGTGGCGACACCAAACGGTAGAGGAGGGATGTAATTTACGATTCCCGCCAGAGATTTTTTTAGCATTTTTTATTTATTATTATCGATTTTGCAGACAGGCAGTCAGATAGTACCCCATAGGCCAGCTATAATCGGCTAAAGAGGCATGCCAGCTAAAGATTAAAAATACATGGTTTCAGCAAGATGGCAATCCAGCTCATTACGGTGTCAATATCAGACAATACCTGAATGAGACATTTTTTGAAAGATGGTTAGGTAGAAGAGGTACAATAGAGTGGGCTTCAGGGACTCTTTTTGATAGGGGTATTTAAAAGATCGGGTATATAGAAATAATCCAGAAAACCTTGAAGAATTAAGATGTAGAATAGTTCAAGAAATTAATGCCATTTGGCGACAGATGATCCAAGATGCAATTAAATCATTTTACAATAGGATTGGTTACTGTCAGGAAGCAAATATAGAACAATTTAAATATCTGTTGTGAATTCATTCACATGAGAGGCATGGGGAACTTACTGTGAAAAAGCACCCCGGAGTGAGAGGCAAGGGGAACTCACTGTAACAAAGCACCCCGAAGGGAACAGATTTCTTATACGTCAACGTCGTTGTTCTTGCGTAGCGCTAAAAATAGCATTAGAGATTATGCTATCTTCGGACTTGAATTGTTCTCACACGTACAATTTCCCGCTCTTTTCGGATACAGCATCAAAAATAGGGGTTCAAAAATAAGGTTGACTTTGAAATAACTTTGAAAATGAGGTTCCAAGTGAAATCAGATTCCTTGTTCAAAGTTACCTAGCGTATGCCTTTTGTTTGTTTTGTTTTACTATAAAAGTCGCAAAATTTCCAGGGGTTTCCATACTTATTCCTTACCCTGTATATGGAGCACCGAATACATATATCTGTAAGCTTGAAAAATGACGGATTATGACTAATCTAAGTAGGAAAAAATTATCATGATCTACGGTTAACCTTCGGAATAATTCACAAAATCAAATTATTAATTATATCTTATACTTAAAATTAGACATAGAACATAGTACGACCCAAACGTGCTGGGGTCGTGATTGGAGGTCGACTTATCCGAGACCCGTTTTTAGTCTAAATATTAATTGCGAAAACCAAAAGAAGGATTTGACCTCAGGATAACCTTAAAATAACCTTTACAGGGACTTTTCCCTATGAGATCCAAACCTATCTCGACGTGGAATTTCCTGTTCATTCAGAATCAGAAGAAAAAAAAAATTATATTATTCGAATTGAGGTGTTTAACCTCCATTTAACCTTAACCGAAATATGCTGAAATTGTATGGACATGAGGATCGTGAGTGGCAATCTCAAAAATGTGAGAGCTTACTGATCCAAAATCCGTTTTTAGCCGAAATAATAGCGAAGCGATTCAAAATAAGGATTGCAAAAAAAACCTTTAAAATGTGGTTTGATCTCGACTATAATATCATATTTCTATGTAAAATTTTGTGCTCTATTTATTTTTAGTGAGAAAAAAACAAAAAATTCAAAACTGAACGAGTTATTATTGAATTTCGAAAAATTTTTACGAACTTCCCAAGTTTTGGCCACCATATTGGAGCCACCATATTGAATTTTCGAAAACGCCACTCTGCATCTTAAACGAGATGATAAAAGGAAAATTTTAAGCCGTCATATAATTTTTTTAGTTTACTACAATTTTGAAGAAGGGGAGGGGAGTACCGATTCACAAGGAATGCCTCATATATATATATATATATATATATATATAAGAACAACAAAATTTATAACTTCAAAATATACATACAAAATTTTAAAAAAAAGATACATAAATTACTCCAATATACAAAGTTTTCATAACTACAAAACATACATATGAATAAATACAAACGTTTTCTTTTCATAAAGAACTATAAAATCTAAAGTAAACATAAAATATATCTAATGCAGGTGCGATAGCAAAATATATACAATTATATACATAATGATTAGAATTTCCGATGTCAAAGGCGGGGAATTTTACATGTCCGCACATGCCGAGATAAAATCTTAGGATCAAAATGAATCCCCCACTTAGGGTAAACGGGGTTATGTCCAAGACGTGCCCATGTATGCTCAGCAATGCGTCGCCTGGAGAACCCACGCTGACAAGATTCACACGACACCAAGCCTGGATGTTTGGATTCATAATGCCACATGAGAGCAGCCCCGCTCTGCAACCAGGCATCACGCATCGTACAGATACTCAGCTCCGACGTATCAACCTGAGAATCGTACTGTAGAGCGTGAAACTGAAAATTGGCTACTGTACAGGACACGTGCAGACAGCCTGGCAAAGAGCACTCCGCAAAGCGCGAGGCCCTGGATGCCACAACCTCGTAAGATGTTGTATTACGAAGCACAGGAGAGACCGCGTTACCAAGACAATCACAACGTCTAAAACTATTAGCCATCACATGTGATCTACAAGACGCTTATTGGGTGCCTTGTCCAGCATCCGCGGGAGAGAATTAGGCGCTTCAAAGTTGGCAGCATATATGGATCGGGCAGCACCCTATGCCAAGGACTCTACTATGCCCTGGTACATCGACTGAGCGTCACCTTGCGAAAACGGCGCGTCCCCGAATGAAGATGCCTGAATAATATAAAAAAAACACCTATTAAGAAAAGACTACACACGAGAAAATTTCATACAATAAAAATATTCATATACTTACGAGTAACCGTTCTCATACTTCCCCTTCGGGAACCGCCTGCCCCTGTTTATCATTGACGTATAAGCCTGCAATGATAGTGCTCGGAATCCGCTGCTCTTCGAAGACGCAAGATATTGAAAGTTGAACTAATTTCTCCCGAATCTCGACATCAGGCAGAACATCAATCACATTCGGAAACTGAAACAGAGTATAATATAAAATAAAAGAAGAGAAAGAAAATAAGGGAACCGAACAAGAAAATTCTTCTTAGGGAATGTTCACAAACCACATGGCCCATTTAGGAGGGACCAGGAGGGTAATGAAATGCTATATAAAGACTACGTGAGGAGGGGGAGGGGTGATGCTGAAAGGCACGTGGTTTTTATAATGCTCAACGTATTTAAATTATGAATCTATATTTGAATCATCACATTAGAAGTTTCAAATAACGTTCTAAAACGCTAAGGCTTATTATTCTTCTTTATTCCTATCTCTGTTGCACTCTCTTAAAGTTGTCACCGTTATTATGATAGCAGACTAAAATGCAATACTTTTAGCGTTCTTGCTTGGAACACGTTGAAATGTTTTGAGTTTACTTACAACAAAAATACATAGAAAAATTAGTGTTGAAAAGCAACATGCAAAAAAGGTTCTTGCTATGACCGAAGTTAAATATTAATCGAAGTAAATCATTTAGAACTTTAAATAGAATTGTTTGAAGAAGATGTTCGAATTAATTCTATCGATATACCTGAAGATCAAAAAAGAGATGATTTTTCTATTTTAATTCTACCGTCCAAAGCATAAAACTTGTTAAAAAGAGGTCACGTATCTCTGTGCTTTTATAACAAAAGAATTAATTTGTATAAGACCAATAGTTTTATCAAAAAATAAAGAGAAAACTGCATCTCGTATCACGAAATGCAATAATTTCTTTGATGGGAAAGAATTAATTTCATCGCTTTGTTTTCAAGAAAACCTTGAAAAAACCAAATTGTTTACCTCAATCTCTATGTTTTAAGTTTTTCAAGGTTTTCTTGAAAACGAAATCATGAAATCAATTCTTCCTCATTAAAGAAAATATTACTTTTTGTGATACAAAGTCCGGCTTTCTCTTAATTGTTTACTACAGTTATTAGTTTTTGTAAAAAATCAATAATTTGATTAGAAAGAACAGAAATATGCGACCTGTTTTTAACTGGCATATTTGACAAAAATTACTTTTTTACATCATTTAAAAGTAGAAAAAATTCTGCATTTTTCTGTCTTTTTCTTTTTTATACGAAATAGTAGTTTTTTAATTACAAAAGTTTAAAGCTCGATAAAATAGAGAAAAATACTAAAATTCGCAAAAAAGACCTTAACTAAAATGAAAATAGGAAGCGATCTAAGATACGTCATCACTTCGTCAGGGAGAACAATCATAACTGCACTTACAGTCTTTTTTATGGCAAAAGCATCGAGGAGAGTCTTATAATACAAACTTTGCTTAAAAACCTTGAATGTAGTTACGGCCTTCTTGACAAGTGTTTTCACTTGACAAAAAAACTTATAGCTGTTATTATATTGCATGGCTTTTTTTTTTTAAATAATGTTCAACATCGTTCGTAATCCTTATTGACTGTTTTACAGAAAAACAAAAAATTTTTTTGTATTAAATTTAGAAAAATATAATTTTTTTTTTAATTTTCTCAAATTTTTTTCTAACGTAATTTACAATGTTTATGCTTTGGATGGCAGAATTAATGACTCATGCATCTGGCTAGTTTTACCATTTATATATATATATATATATATATTATATTGGTCGAAGGGCCGAGCCCATAGACCACTAGGCTGGTGCATGGATGAGGTAATTTGATCAAGCGATTACTTGCCGTGGTACTTAACAAAGGTCTGCATTCTGAAAAAAACCAAACAAATTTATTAAGTGATTGAAAAAAAAAAGAAAAAGAAAAAAGAAAGATTTTTTTTCATAAAATAGTCATTAAGTTTACCTTGAAACAAGGTAACCTGATGAAAAAAAAGAAGAAAAATTAATGTTTCATTATAATAATACTTAATATATATATGTATATATATGTATATATATATATATATATATATATATATAAAAACCTGTGTGTGTGCATTTGAATTGACGTAAAAAATCCTATGTATATTAACGTGCCTGTGCATGCATGCGAATCGACATGAAATATCCCATATATATAAACCTGTGACGTTGCAAAAATACCCGAAACATACAAATTCAAAAATTTATAATTTTACTCTGTCTATTATCTTGCCTAGACTCTCTCAGAGAAGATTCGACCGAAAATCTGTTCGTGCTCGGGGCGCACCAGCTCTCGTTAACCGCGTTCAATAGAAACAATTTTTATTTATAATTTATAACCAAGTCATACACGGCAAACACACAAGGAATTCATCAAAAATGCATTCACATAAATAATTTAACACTCTTTTATTAGATTTAAAATAGTTTTACTCGACTTCCACTTATTTCTAATTATAATAAAATTTTGGTTGACTAACTTCTTTACAGCACACAAAAAAAAATTCGCTATAACTCACACACACATATAATACTCTCACGCTCTCTCTCTCTCTTTCTCCCGCGTCTCTCCCGACTAACGCACGCCACTAATTTTTCTGTCTCACTAAAATTTTCTCTGATCTCGGCCGAATTTAAACTATTATTACATACAACCTAATACAAATACACTTATTATATTCACACATAAACTCTCTGTATTAAATAACTACTTCTTTCTCTTTCACACATACAAAAAAAAAGGAATTTAAATGATAATAAAAAAAAGTAAAAGAAAAGTCATTACAAAAAGGACAACACCTTACAAAAATCACTCTCCCTCTTTTCCTCGAATTCTCCTCTCTCTCTCTCTCTCTCTCTCTCTCTCTCTCTCTCTCTCTCTCTCTCTCTCTCTCTCTCTCTCTCTCTCTCTCTCTCAACCGGTACCAACGACGCTTCGATGGCGCAACCGTTCTCTTTCTTGTCGTGCTATTCTAATTTTTTTTCTCTTTCTTTTTTTTTCTATTCAACCGTCTCTAATAATTCATAAACTTTATTTCTTTCTTCCACATTATACACGCGTTTTAGATAAACGTACTTTATTGAAATATAAATTTTCTTTCCTTCGCGAAGAAGTCAACTTTGCAAGTACGCGCGCGCGGCTTAATTTTGACGAGATTACCTTAAATTCGAGAGAAGCGAATTCCTAGTGGAGTCTGTCCAGGCGAGGGTGATTTGTCTCTGTGGCTTCCTCTCGTTCTCCCTTTCGCTGCTCTCTCGTAGATACTCAGGACGCACGGTGACTTGTACAAAGAAAAATCCTATAGACGCTACTAGCACTTTTTCACACGATACTTCCAGGAAGCTATTTCGAAGAATCACACAAAGAAAAACAACTACTCACACGCAAAAAAAATTAAAAGCAAACTTGGCAATTAAAATATTTATTAAATTTTCCCTTAATCACACACTCAAACAATTTATAACTTTAACCACGAAAATTAAACTCTGCACGCTTATTCCACGAATTTCACACGCAAAAAAACCCTTTGTAAGACTCTACTATTCTCACGACACGTCTATTCTCTGCTGCGACCCGATGTACACTGACGCTGGGCCTGGCGAATTTCGACCCGTAACATCTTTCTCGATTTCATCAGCCAATCGACACGCTTAGATTTGGCGGGCCAACAATATTTCCTGGCGCGAATACACTGTCATTTACTCATATACACAATAATTTAACATTCCCTTTTAGCAATCAACTTTAAAAGTAAAATTTAGTATTATTACAACTTAATTTTCTTCTTCTTTTTATGATTTTAAAGGCAAATTCGCATATATGAAAAAATGTTCATTAAATCTCTCTCCGTCCGGCATGTACAAGAACGGCGCGGGCAACTCGTACATCACTCGGCCGTACTCTCTTGCTCTCCTTCTCTTTCGTACTCGCACACATATCGACGCACTCTCTCTTTTACTAAATTTCGCTTTTACAATAGCTTATATATATTTTAACATAACGCACGCTTTCAAAATTCTAATTCTCGCTTTTACAACTATAATTTAATACAACACATGTCTGCAGGTAGGTCCCATACGTGTCCTATAATTTTTGGGCCAATATTCGGTTTGTATGACCCAATTATCAAATTAAGAAAAAAACCGGATGTTTTGTTTTCTCATTTACCTCCCTTATACTTCCCCTTCTCTCTCTCTCCCTCTCTTTCTCTCTCTCTCTCTCTCTCTCTCTCTCTCTCTCTCTGTCTCTGTCTCTGTCTCTGTCTCTGTCTCTGTCTCTCCCTCTATCTCTGTCTCTTCCTCTGTCTCTGTCTCTTCCTCTATCTCTGTCTCTGTCTCTGTCTCTGTCTCTTCCTCTGTCTCTGTCTCTTCCTCTGTCTCTGTCTCTGTCTCTGTCTCTTCCTCTGTCTCTTCCTCTGTCACTGTCTCTTCCTCTTCCTCTGTCTCTTCCTCTGTCTCTGTCTCCGTCTCTGCCTCTGTCTCTGTCTCTGTCTCTGCCTCTGTCTCTGTCTCTGTCTCTACCTCTGTCTCTTCCTCTGTCTCTTCCTCTGTCTCTTCCTCTGTCTCTGTCTCCGCCTCTGCCTCTGCCTCTGCCTCTGCCTCTGTCTCTGTCTCTTCCTCTGTCTCTGTCTCTGTCTCTGTCTCTGCCTCTGCCTCTGTCTCTGCCTCTGTCTCTGTCTCTGTCTCTGACTCAGTCTCTGTCTCTGCCTCTGCCTCTGCCTCTGTCTCTTCCTCTGTCTCTTCCTCTGCCCCTGTCTCTGTCTCTGTCTCTGTCTCTGTCTCTTCCTCTGTCTCTGTCTCTTCCTCTGTCTCTGTCACTGTCTCTTCCTCTTCCTCTGTCTCTGTCTCTGCCTCTGTCTCTGCCTCTGTCTCTGTCTCTGTCTCTGTCTCAGTCTCTGTCTCTGTCTCTGTCTCCGTCTCTGTCTCCGCCTCTGCCTCTGCCTCTGTCTCTGTCTCTGTCTCTTCCTCTATCTCTGTCTCTTCCTCTGTCTCTGTCTCTGCCTCTATCTCTGTCTCTGTCTCTGTCTCTGTCTCTTCCTCTGTCTCTGTCTCTTCCTCTGTCTCTGTCTCTGTCTCTGTCTCTTCCTCTGTCTCTTCCTCTGTCACTGTCTCTTCCTCTGTCTCTGTCTCTTCCTCTGTCTCTGTCTCTTCCTCTGTCTCTGTCTCTGTCTCTGTCTCTGCCTCTGCCTCTGTCTCTGTCTCTACCTCTGTCTCTTCCTCTGTCTCTTCCTCTGTCTCTGTCTCCGCCTCTGCCTCTGCCTCTGCCTCTGTCTCTGTCTCTGTCTCTTTCTCTGTCTCTGTCTCTGTCTCTGTCTCTGCCTCTGCCTCTGTCTCTGCCTCTGTCTCTGTCTCTGTCTCTGTCTCAGTCTCTGTCTCTGCCTCTGCCTCTGCCTCTGCCTCTGCCTCTGTCTCTTCCTCTGTCTCTGTCTTTTCCTCTGCCCCTGTCTCTGTCTCTGTCTCTGTCACTGTCTTTTCCTCTTCCTCTGTCTCTGTCTCTGTCTCTTCCTCTGTCTCTGTCTCTTCCTCTGTCTCGGTCTCTGTCTCTTCCTCTGTCTCTGTCACTGTCTCTTCCTCTTCCTCTGTCTCTGCCTCTGCCTCTGTCTCTGCCTCTGTCTCTGTCTCTGTCTCCGCCTCTGCCTCTGCCTCTGCCTCTGCCTCTGTCTCTGCCTCTGTCTCTGTCTCTGTCTCTGTCTCAGTCTCTGTCTCTGCCTCTGCCTCTGCCTCTGTCTCTTCCTCTGTCTCTTCCTCTGCCCCTGTCTCTGTCTCTGTCTCTGTCTCTTCCTCTGTCTCTGTCTCTTCCTCTGTCTCTGTCACTGTCTCTTCCTCTTCCTCTGTCTCTGTCTCTGTCTCTGCCTCTTCCTCTGTCACTGTCTCTTCCTCTTCCTCTGTCTCTTCCTCTGTCTCTGTCTCCGTCTCAGCCTCTGCCTCTGTCTCTGTCTCTGTCTCTGCCTCTGCCTCTGTCTCTGTCTCTACCTCTGTCTCTTCCTCTGTCTCTTCCTCTGTCTCTGTCTCCGCCTCTGCCTCTGTCTCTTTCTCTGTCTCTGTCTCTGTCTCTGTCTCTGTCTCTGCCTCTGCCTCTGTCTCTGCCTCTGTCTCTGTCTCAGTCTCTGTCTCTGCCTCTGCCTCTGCCTCTGCCTCTGTCTCTTCCTCTGTCTCTGTCTTTTCCTCTGCCCCTGTCTCTGTCTCTGTCTCTGTCACTGTCTTTTCCTCTTCCTCTGTCTCTGTCTCTGTCTCTTCCTCTGTCTCTGTCTCTTCCTCTGTCTCGGTCTCTGTCTCTTCCTCTGTCTCTGTCACTGTCTCTTCCTCTTCCTCTGTCTCTGTCTCTGCCTCTGCCTCTGTCTCTGCCTCTGTCTCTGTCTCAGTCTCTGTCTCTGTCTCTGTCTCCGCCTCTGTCTCTGTCTCTGTCTCCGCCTCTGCCTCTGCCTCTGCCTCTGTCTCTGTCTCTGTCTCTGCCTCTGTCTCTGTCTCTGTCTCTTCCTCTTCCTCTGTCTCTGCCTCTGTCTCTGTCTCTGTTTCTGTCTCTGCCTCTGCCTCTGCCTCTGCCTCTGCCTCTGTCTCTGCCTCTGCCTCCGTCTCTGTCTCCGCCTCTGCCTCTGCCTCTGCCCCTGTCTCTTCCTCTGTCTCTGTCTCTGTCTCTGTCTCTCTGTCTCTCTCTCTCTCTGTCTCTCTGTCTCTCTGTCTCTCTGTCTCTCTGTCTCTCTGTCTCTCTGTCTCTCTCTCTCTCTCTCTCTCTCTCTCTCTCTCTCTCTCTCTCTCTCTCTCTCTCTCTGTCTCTCTGTCTCTCTGTCTCTGTCTCTCTGTCTCTCTGTCTCTCTGTCTCTCTGTCTCTCTGTCTCTCTGTCTCTCTGTCTCTCTGTCTCTCTTTCTCTCTCTCTCTCTCTCTCTCTCTCTCTCTCTCTCTCTCTCTCTCTCTCTCTCTCTCTCTCTCTCTCTCTCTCTCTCTGTCTCTCTGTCTCTCTGTCTCTCCGTCTCTCCGTCTCTCCGTCTCTCCGTCTCTCCGTCTCTCCGTCTCTCTGTCTCTCTTTGTCTCTCTGTCTCTCTGTCTCTCTGTCTCTCTCTCTCTCTCTCTCTCTCTGTCTCTCTCTCTCTCTCTCTCTCTCTCTCTCTCTCTCTCTCTCTCTCTCTCTCTGTCTGTCTCTCTGTCTCTCTGTCTCTCTGTCTCTCTGTCTCTCTGTCTCTCTGTCTATATTTCTCTCTGTCTCTCTGTCTCTCTGTCTCTCTGCCTCTCTGTCTCTCTGTCTCTCTGTCTCTCTGTCCCTCTGTCCCTCTGTCCCTCTGTCTCTCTGTCTCTCTGTCTCTCTGTCTTTCTGTCTCTCTGTCTTTCTGTCTCTCTGTCTCTCTGTCTCTCTGTCTCTCTGTCTCTCTGTCTCTCTCTGTCTCTTTCTCTCTCTCTCTCTCTCTCTCTCTCTCTCTCTCTCTCTCTCTCTCTCTTTTACCTGAGCTTGAATATGTATACATGCACACATAACGACACTGTGCTGTTGAGCCTTCTTTCTTTCCTGCTATATATTGCTTGGTGGTGTACTAATGCATGCGTTATGAATTAATATTGAAAGTTTAATGTAATTAGTGGGTCTACCTATATTTGCGTTTTTAGTAAGGGGATTCACTAGAAGATAGAAAATAAAAATTTTTCAACAAAAACAAACAATTTAAAAAATTTTTAATAAATAAAAACCGACTTTAAAAGTATCGAATAAAAACAAAATTTTTTACAAAAAATAAGATTTTAAAAACATTGCACTAAAAAATGACAAATAAAAAATATTCAACAAAAAAAAACCGACTCCAAAAAATGCACTGAAAAGTAACAAATAATTTATTATCTTTAGAAATTATACAAATAATTGGTAAAATACAATTTTAGAAGTCGGCGTCTAATTCTAAATCTGTGGTGCGTAAGCAGAACGACTTAGTCCATTTTTTCAAAAATAACGTTCACATTGATTGTTCAAAAATAACAATCACATTTATTGTTAAAAAATAACGTTTACATTCATTGAAGAATGAGACGCCGACTTCTAAAATTGTATTTTACCAATTATTTGTATGATTTCTAAAGATAATAAATTATTTGTTACTTTTCAGTGCATTTTTTGGAGTCGGTTTTTTTTTCGTTAAAAATTTTTTATTTTGATTAACTTTTGCGAAAGCTATTGAAAATTTGTCTATTTAGAGTAGTTTTAATGAAATAGCCATTTAAAAATTTTTATTTTATTTTTATTTTTTATTTTTTTGATATTTTATGTATACTACTCGATGAATTTGCTTGAAGATTTGCATAGAAATTATTTTTGATTGCTGAAATACAAAAAAATTAAAAACTGATTTTCTTAGTGTAGTTTTAATTTTATAACATTTTGAATTTTTGAAAAAAATGTTTGTATTTATTTTGTTACTTAGACCTCGAAAAATACTTAAAGGATTTGCAACTTATATCTCTCCATTTTCTAAATATGAACTTTATTTAAGATATTTTTAATAAATAATAAAAAATGAAAATGAAGTTGATTTCAATTATTACACTGCAGTTCAATTAATTAAGATTTATTAAAGTTACGGTTGGCCGTTTTATGTTTCTACTCGGGTTACAGCATATGACCCTGCATTTTTTATCACTGATGGGGGATTAAAATGTTAAATGATCTAAAATTTATATTAAGTATGGACCGGATTCACTGTCATTGTTTAATTGATTTTTGTGTTATTTATTTAAATATTATAACGACTGCGTAAGCGCTACTTTAAGGTCGAAACAGTAACTTGACAATTTTCATTGCTCATGATTGAGATACATTTTTATATTAGAACATTATTGATGTTACACTGAGAGAAATCCGCTCTTAAAGCAAGAAGAACATTCGATTTGAGTGTGATCTGTTTGATTCAACATGAAATCCATTTGCATTTAGTGGGTGTATGTTTACACCAAACTGAAATCCACTGACTGCAAGTGGATTTTCTTTTTTTTATATCAACTTGCGATTAGTGGATAAATTTATTTGAATCAAATAAATTATCACTTGCGGCTAGTGGATTGTAGCTAACAGATTTTATGCTTGATTTAAGCAGATTGCTATTATTACGTAAAACAAGAAGAATTTCTGTTAGCGGCAAGTAAATTCCACTTGCTTCAAGAGCCGATTTCTCTCAGTGTAAAATATTGTTTTTTCATCAGTTGCGATTTAGTTATGATATACATTGTATGTTTTTACTATAGTTGTGTGTTATTTATATTTTCAATTGCATTAAGAGGGAAATTGTTAAAAATTAAAAATTCAACACAGCCCCCACAGCATGGAAGATTTCAATGAAATATTTCAAAATATTCTACTGGAATATTTCAATGGAACCTTCCAGAAGATTTTAGGAAGTCTTCACGGAATATTTCAGAATAATCCACTGGAATCTTCCATTGAAAGTTTTGTTCTTTATTACGTTCTCATTTCCTCTCTGTCTTTCAATCTCACATTGATCCTCATTTTTACCCTCTTACACTCACTCACACTCTTTCCCTCCTCAATTTTTGTGAAGTAGAAATTATATTTTTTACATTAAAATCATATTTTAAAAAATCAAATTACCCTAACTCAATGAGCTCTACGAGAAAGCATTACGCCAAAGTTAATAGTTTAATGGTTTAATCTCTTAAAAAATTAAAAAAGAGAATCAATAAATTCAGATAATTAAATATTGTTTTAAGATTAGTTTATGTGTTGCAGCGCTCTGGTAGGAGATCCAGTAATAATAACGCTGACTGATAGAATAAATAATTTTAAAGAATTGAATGGCGGGTAATGGTAATTTATTTTACATTTTCAATATTGAATTGATCAAGTATTTATTAAACTAAATAACACTGATATTCAGCATATAGATAGTATGAAAAATTATAATCCAAAGAGTAAATAGTATATGTCGATAATAATACAAAAGATCTATTTCTCGGTAGATGAGATACTCGATGCATGTGTCTGGTAATACTTTTAGTTAGTATAATAGATCTTATTTTTTGAATATTGTGTATAAAATGTAATTTGACGTAATTTTGAGCACACAAAATAAACACTTTAGATATCTAATGTTTAAAATGCATTTCTTAATGTAGTTAAAATAATAGAAAGTATTGTTAAGTCTACTATTGCATTGAACTAATATATTAAATTTTACAATCGATGTCTATTTCTTAACTTCCATAATAGGCATCAAATTGCGCCTGTAAGCGTTAAATTTATGTATGTAGGCAATGATTAGTAAGTGCTTTGTATTACGGGAGACTGGGGCTCGTTATCAATTTTTTTAAATTTGAATTTTTTGTGCAGAAACTATAAGACCTATAAAAAAATAAAAAGCATTTTGCAAGTACTTCACTATAGCAACATTTGAGAATTTTTTGAGAATTGAAAATCTAATAACGAATGAATTATAAAAAAGTTTTTGGAGGCACATTTTTATGCCAACTGGGCAAAATCTTGGGGTAAATTGTCTGACGGGTAGGGTTAAGTTGGCAAATAAACTAATAATCATAAAGTATCAATTGTGACATTTAAAAATAAGTATCTATTATTAATTTCAACAAAATTTATTACTTTTATTATAGTTGTACATTGAATATTGTAAATATACAAAGCTTAATTTGATAAATATAAAAAATAGTAACGAAAATCAGAATAATTGAACATTTCACTAAATGTATGAAATAATCATAATGTACCCTGTTGAAAAAATACGTACCAAATTTGAACTGTTGGTTACGCAATTTGATGTTAAATACGTAATTTTATTACGTCATTTAATATTAAATACGTAATTTTATCACATGATTTGATATGGAATACGTAAATTTATAACGTAATTTCTTAATAAATACATAATTTTATGACGTAATTTTGTATAAAATCCATAATTTTGTTTCGTATTTTACATTATATTAAAAGTAATGAATAACGTAATTTTATTACTTGATTTGATATTAAATACGTGATTTCATCATGTTGAAAATAATGATTTACGAAACAAAAATATGTTATTTATTAAAAATTACATTATTTTGTTACGTAATTTGTGATGAAGTTGGGTCAAAGATACATAATTTTTTGCCATTCCAACCTTAAAATCGGAACTTCGCTGCTCTTTTTTTGTCTCTCATGGCGAAAAATACACTACGCAACTAGTATGGAAAGGCTTTTTTACAAAACTCGTTGCGATCTTCACCTTTAGCTCAGGCCGTAAACTTCTCGTTTCATAAATAAAGCTTTTCCATACCCGTTACGTAATGTACTATTCTGCTTTTGTGAGAAAATTTAAAAATTATTAAACAACACGAATAAATTTTTTTTCGTTTCCCATTGCGATCTACAAAAATATTTCTGTCTATTAAATAAAATAGAACGTGAGAAAACAGACCGAATGATAATTTTTTTAGACCAAAAAAAAAACTGTAAGTTTATCTACTCTAAACTGTCTTATTCTTTTCGTGCGCACTTGCTTGCCATAAGGAAGTCAATAAGAAGAAAGCGTATTAGCCCTCTGATGGTTAATTATCAGTACTATTATATAAATGTGTGTATACATATTCGATGATTAACTGTCAGAAGGCTACTGAAAATAACCTAATAAATACCTAATAAATACCCGTTGAAAATAAATACGTACCAAATTTGGACTTTTGATTACGTAATTTAATATTAATACGTATAATAATTTTTTTGTTTAATAATTTTAGTACGTTATTTGATATTAAATCCGTAATTTTATTACCTGATTTGATATAAAATACGTAATTTTATAATGTAATTTGATTTTGAATACGTAATTTTATTATGTTGGAAATAATGAATTACGTAACAAAAATACGTAATTTTTAAATACTACTTCTGTGAGAAAATCTAAAAGTAATTAAAATCGAATTCAGAATTTTTTTGTTATTTTTAATTGCGATCGACAAAAATATCTCTGACCACTAAATAAAATAGAACGTGAGGAAACAGGCCGAATGATTATTCTTTTGGACTGAAAAATACTGTATGTTTATATGCTTTAAGCTATCTTATTCTATTCGTGTACATTTGCTTGTCATAAGCAAGTCAATAGCTAAAAAGTGTAGTAGCCCTCTCACGGTTAATCTTCAAATATGTATACACGTATTTATATAATAGTATTGATATTTAACCGTTAGAGAGCTACTGCGAAATTTAATTACCTTTAAATTTTCTCACAGAAGCAGGAAATTACGTAATTTTAGCACGATTTCATCTTAAATTACGTACCAAAATTACATAATTTTCAATGAATTAGGTATTTTTGTTACGTAATTTATTATTTTCAACATAATAAAATTACGTATTTAAAATCAAATTACATTATATTGTGACATCCCATGGAACTATGCCCTTTAAATCAATATAATATTATTAAAACATTCTTAAATTTAAAAATTATAAATCTTAATTTTATTTCTATTCAAAAGGTTAACAACCAAAATTAGTTCCATGCGATGTCCCGAGTCAGCGGTTTCCCAATACCGACTCATTGCGAAAACTCAACCGTCAACTGTATCTAAGTGTAAAGGAGAGACAGAGAAGAATGGTAAAAGAATTCATTAGTAAGCAAACTAATGAACTTTTAGGAAGTTAAACGACTCCTGTCCTGAAAATTTTGACTACATATCGAGGTTTGATTGGAGCTTCCATCTCTCGATCGCCCGGGCGCGAGGTAATAAAAACAAACCTCTACGTCACTACACCGCCTTTAGTCACAACAAGACGGCAACCGCAAGAGTCGGCTCTGCCAGGTCCACTGGGAAAATCAGTGTTACTTTAAATTTTTATTACTTAAGTTATTTTAATATTAAATATTAGTGAGTAGATTAGAGCCCTACTTCACTAATAAATAAAAATAAGAAAACACTAAGATATAAGATTCAAATTTAATTACTAAATTAAATCAAAATCAGTTAATAGTGACAACGAGTGTAAACTTGAGATCTAAGGTGAATCAAGGTGACGTTCGAGGTAATAATCTGAAATATTAACCGAACGTTCGAGCGATTGAAGGAGGAAGCCCAACCTTATCTTGCCACGGACATTCTTACCGTGTAGTTTAAGGAGTTTAAGTATAGAAAACATCAGGACGATCGAGTCAGAAGCCAATTTTCATCTCTCTCTCTCTCCTAATCAGTGAGTTATTTATGCTAACGAAATTTCAAATCAAGTTGATAATAGTTAAGACGCAAAAAAAATAAAAAAAAATTAAAGAATACAATCATACGATTTTATTTTTGTTAATAAAACAGAAAATCGTAATTAAAATTAATTAAATTACGGAAATGATAACAATTATAAATTAATAAAATACAATTTTTGTTAACCATATAAGTGTATGATTTACATTAATCAAAGGTTTCGAAGTTAATTGTTAGTTACATTGTAAGAAGGGAAATAAGTGGAATTAAAATTTTAATTTTGTTTTGAATATTAATAAAATAAAGAAAAGAAATAAATTTAAATTCTTGTAGTTGATTTAAAAATTATTTATATTTAAAATTTAACTAACAATGAACATATATATATTTATATTAATTTATGCACTAACAATCATATTTATAGAATTACAGTAAAAATTATATTTAAACACAAATATTATATATATATATATATATATGGGACGTTTCACGTCAACTCACCTAACAAAAAAATAGAATTCGTCGAAAATCTGTGAAAATGTTCTATTTAATACCCAAAATATACAAAAAAAATTTTAGAGGTCCAAGTCAGAGGGGTCAGGATTTAAACATGATGGAATTTTTCGAATTTTCCAAATTTTTTGCTAAATAAATATTTTAATGAATTTTTTCTTCAAAAACTATCAATTTTTCTTTAAAACTTAATAGAATACTTTTTCTTGGAAATTAGATGTAGAATTCACCTGGATTTTTGCAAATTATAATATACTGATTTTTATGCTTACTTGATCGATTTAAACATACTATTTAGTATATCTAAAAATCGAGCAGGTTAAATTGGCTTTTTAAAGTCTTATTTTTTTCGTTTTTTTATGAGGAAAAAATATACGAAGCCTCTAGTTGGGCAGCCTTCTCAAAGTTACTTAATTATGCAAAAAAGTCTGAATAAATAGTTATTTTGGATCAATGATGAGATTGGTGATTTTTTTTCTGAAAAAGTATTGATTTTTGGGACAAATGTATGAAAATGTTTTTTATTGGAAATTGTATGTAAAATGTATGTAAATTTTTGTAAATCATTATTTGCTAAACATCACAAATTATAAATGAAATTTTGAAATTTTAAAATTTATTTTTTGTTAAATTTTTAGTATATATGGTTCATAATGTCTTAAATTACAATTTGTAAAAATATGTTCATATTTTACACATGATTTCCAATAAAAAACATTTTCATACATATGTCCCAAAAATCAATACTTTTTCAGAAAAAAAATCACGAATCTCATCATTGATCTAAAATAACGATTTTTTTAGACATTTTTTCACAATTAAGTAACTTTGAGAAGGCTGCCCAACTAGAGGCTTCGTATATTTTTTCCTCATGAAAAAACGAAAAAAATAAGACTTTAAAAGGCCAATTTAACCTGCTCGATTTTTAGATATACTAAATAGTATGTTTAAATCGATCAAGTAAGCATAAAAATTAGTATATTATAATTTGCAAAAATTCAGGTGAATTCTACATCTAATTTCCAAGAAAAAGTATTTCATTAAGTTTTAACGAAAAATTGATAGTTTTTGAGGAAAAAATTGATTAAAATATTTATTTAGCAAAAAATTTGGAAAATTCAAAAAATTCCATCACGTTTAAATCCTGACCCCTTTGACCTGGACATCTAAAATTTTTTTTGTATATTTTGGGTATCAAATAGAACATTTTCACAGATTTTCGACGAATTCTATTTTTTTGTTAGGTGAGTTGACGTGAAACGTCCCATATATATATATATATATATATATATATATATATATATATATATATATATATATATATATATATATATACACACACATACATATATATATATATATATATAACTAAATTTAAACAATAACTTAAACGAATATAGTGAATGAATACGTGAGAACGTATGAGATAGAGCGAACGTATATAATTGAGAGAACGAAAGCTGCATACGTGAGTAAGTGGGGAGAGCGAACAAGTATATAGGCGAGCAGAGCGAACAAGTATATAAGCGAACAGAGCGAACACATAAGAGTGAACAAATGTATGTATAGCGAACGAGTGGGGAGACCAAACGAGTATACTAGCGAACAAGCGAACAGCCATAGGTGACGCATCTATAGCGTTCGCGCGTATAGCTATATAGCGAATAAATAAAGCAGAGCGAACAAGCGAACAGAGCGAACAAGTGAACAGAGTGAACGTGAATAAATCGAAATAATCAAAATTTCAATTAAATTAAATTAACCAAATAATCAGAAACACTTATGAAAATTTGTATTACCTTAATTTTCATAAATGAGTATATGTATGTGAATATATGTGTATATTTCATAAATTTAATAAATAAAGTGACAAGGTAAGTCCTGGGACGGTAGACTGGTTCCCAACAAGAATAAAATAATTTTTGTTGTGAAGAACTCAATTGTCCGAACTAAGTTCGGCCATAACAATATAATTACGTATTTCATATCAAATTACGTAATAAAAAGTTTAAATTTGATACGTAATAAACTACGTATTTCTGTTATGTCATTTTTTTACGTAACAAAATTACATAACAGTAATACGTATTTATTTTCAACAGGGTACTACCCCTAAAGAAAAAAACACGTATAATTTACACGAGTTAGAAAACACGTAAAAAAAGCACGAGAAAATAACATTTTTTCCAAACATGTTAAATTTGCATATTTCTTTAAGTCATTTTTTCACGTATTTTCGTTGACGTAAAATTTCTGAAAAAGTTCTTGCTTATTGAAAAAAACACGTGTTTTTTGTACGTGTAAATAACACATTTAAAAGACACGTGATTTTTACACGTGTTTTTAACATGTAAAATTTTCGGGTTTTTTCATGTATTATGTCATTTTTTCACGTGTTTTTTACATATTTTTTTTTATATTTTTTCATATTAAAAGCTACGCATTTTTTATCAATGAACTTTTTATTTTTATTACAACAAAAATGTCTAATAAGGAGTATTTATAATACCTGTTTCGACCCTATTGAAAAAATACGTTTTTTCTACACGTATTTTTAATAACTCGAAGATCGAAGAGCTTTTACGACCCAGAGTGTCTGGCTTGTTATATCTAATGTTTCTTCCAAATTTGTATAAGCGATGACAAAGCTTAGAAAAACGCCACGACAACGTAAAAAATTTTATCGTATCGTTTAATCCCTTTTGAATTTTTTCAGAAAAGCAGAAAATTACGTATTTTTAACCTAATTTCATTACAAATTATGTATCAATATTATGTGATTTTCAATGAATTATGTATTTTTGTTTCGTAAATCATTATTTTCAACATAATGAAATTACGTATTCGATATCAAAATATGTTATTCAACTGGGTATTTAATATCAAATTACGTACTAAAATTACGTTTTTAATATCAAATCATGTAATTGAATTACGTAATTCATTATTTTCAACATAATAGAATCACGTAATTCATACGAAATTATATTTGTAAAATATGAAACACAATTATATTCTTTATACAAAATTACATAATAAAATTGCGTATTCAATATCAAATTACGTTATAAATTCACGTATTCTATATCAAATTCATCTCCCACCATCTGTAAGTAGCTTAACACGTCTAATTTTCTATTGTTATGTGTTTTTTGTTCTGGTGCTACATTTTTGTGTCTTCGGGCGTTTTTGTTTAAGATTCTTGCATGCTAAAATTTCAAAGCACCGTTCGAGCTATAAAACATCATTTTTGATAACGGTCCCTGCTTTTTATTTTGTGATTAACACCACGGAGCTGAATTTCGAGGTTGGGACGGCTGCAATTTTGAGGTTAGTGTGGAAGGCAATTTTCATCTGTAAGCAGAGATCCTAGTGGCGCTATACGTAATCTTCAAGCTACTCTTTGACGAGTAAAGTAGTAATCTCTTTTACCGTGTAAACTTTTGGAGCGTATACACGAGAGAGGTCAGAGTCATGGATAGCTGCGCAATCTGTAAGTTATCGACTAATGATAAATGGGGCATGGCGAAGCTCCATTTGTGTGTTACGTGTCGGCAGCATTATCATGCAAAATGTATGGGACGTTAAAAAATGGATAATGGCACAAAATATGAGTGCAAGATGTGTCTCGGACCTCATAAAAACAGTGACATGCCTTCTACATCACTGGCCGACGGGAGCACAAAGGTAAATGGAGTTTCACCGAACATGATTGCACGCAAAGCTGTTCCAAAATAGCCCATCAGTGCCTCCACACCAACACGAACTGACTCGGGAGTGACATCGGTCACCACTTCTCAGAGAGGAAAATCGAAAACTCAGGGGAATAATACTAACCTTAGAAAAGGATTTTCCGTCCAATCTAAATAGTAAAATTGGAACTATTGTTAAAAATATAAGCACTAAATTTAATAATGTACAAACATTTCTTAGTAATGAGTTGATTGGAGTGGATAGGGGCATCTTGGATCTTTCGTCCGGGGTGGCTGGCGTGGCACAGGCCGTTGCCGATCTCACGAACAAGCAAACAATTCAGAAGTCTAAATTTATAGACGTAACCGAAACACAAACACCATATACACACACAGTAATTAATGATGAGGCACCCCGTCAGGTTAAGACGGAGTGTGGTTCTGGAGATGGTATGTTGGTGATCTCTGGCGGGTCGGACTGCTCAGCAGTCAACGTTGGGCTAAAAAATTATGCTTGTGCTGTTCTTGGTGCCATACTCCCGACAATCGAGCGCGCGAATATAATCTCAGTTGAGGAAATCACTAAAGGGTACCCTCCGTTAAGATAGTCATCTTTTGCCCTGTCACTAAAATTTTTGTTTGACCTTGTATCTTTGTTTTGAATAGAAAAAAAATAGTTTTTGTCATATTTGCAGACCGCGACCCCCCTTCCCCTGTCCACAGCATGGAAAAAATGACTTTTTCACTATTTATTTTTTTTCTCCATATCTAATCGGTGAAAAAACCCCAAGAAAATTGTGCTTATAGCTTAAATAATTGCAAATCATGTAGAATTTTTTCATAAAGATTTGATGATGCTATATAACCTAAAAGGATGAGAAAAAATTCAAAGCCTTCCTATTTTAACGGGAAATACGGTACAGGGCCAATTCTTGCAAAAAAAAACTTGTATTTTATTTAAAATTACTTGCCTGAATTTTTCCAGATATTTCCTGTTGGTGCGCCGTAGTTAAAAATGCAAAAAACTCATTTTTCGACGTTTTTGGCTGATTGTAGCTCATTTGCAGACTTTGTATTATTATTTATATCATGAAATTGTATTTTAGAACTTTATTTATGAATTTAATTATGCAATCAAGTCTGAAAAATAAGATTTACAAATATTCGCATCATATTTTTGCACGAATCCACATTTTAGATTGGGTATTCAAACACTTCTTTCATGATTTTGTTGATATTTCACTACTTTATATGAGATAAAATCTTTTAAATATTATATTGCTTTAATAAAAGAAAATATTTTGGTAAATAAGTCATTTCACAGGTACAGCTATATTAAGTACGGTCAAAATATCAACTTGATTACATATGAATTTATATTTCGTAAGAAAAACTTATCAATACAAATATTATCATCATGATTTAATAATATGAACCTTGACTTTGGCATATTTAACACTATATATTCTAAATCTGCACTTAAATCACATTTTTGCGAGAGCTATGTGGCCTATTTTTACGCTGTGTAAAAAAAATGTGAGCATGCAAGTACATTGAAATCTTGTTTACATGTCTCATATTAATATTACAATATTAAATGTATTTTTGTTAAAAAGCGCATATTATACGCAATTATTTTATGACATTTGCAATCGTTTTAAAGATCATAAATAAAGTTTGCACTTATGTCATGTATTGTATTATATTATCTCCATTGACATAGGTACGAATCCAGTAACGTAACTCAAGTAACAATCGTTAGGCTGGAAGTTATAGTCTTTACTCAGTTCTCAGGTATCTATATATGTTCTTACTCTTTTTCCACGAGAAGAACAAGGATTGAATATTTGATAACTGAGTAACAACTACAACTTCTAGCCTTAGACTTGGATTGGGTCTATGAATTCGAGCCATAAAAAAACATGGCCCGAATTCATATTCGTGTCTTGAGTATTAAGTATGACTTAAAAATTAAGTATCTCTGAGGCGGACCTGGCGTGGAAGGTATTTGAGGCTGAACGACAATTTACAGATTTTTCAACGGCGGATCTTGATCCCTCTTTTCTCAGCGGATTATCCAAACTCAAACATCATAATTTGATATTCATAAATGAATTTACGACCCAAGATAAATATGTTAATTTTAAAAGATTAAAAGAGTATGCCAAAGAAAAAGGCTTTAAATTTGTTTAGCATAGACGTGAAAAATTTCTGGTGAGGTAGGAGGGAGGGAAGAGGGCTCACACTTTTAGTAATGAAAACGACTTAGATAAACTGACTGATATTAAAAAATCAAATGATGATCTTAATGTAAATGAAAAAAACTCTAAAACTTCATTGAATAACATATGTGACGAAGTTTTTGTACAACAAAATGTAGAGAGAAATAAAGTTTTAATTAAAGATAATGGAGTAACATCGAAGTGGCCTCTCCTCCATGACTGCGCCAGGCCTCCTTTGAGGGTTATACAGGGAGGAGGGGTAAGTTGCGAGCGTGCTTTCTGAATGTGACTTCGTTAAGAGCTCGCATTGGGCAGGTGCGTGAGTTCCTAAGTGGTAGTCCTTCTTACGACATATTTAGAGGGGCTGAGACCTGGCTGGGTCCGTCTGTTTCGGATGACGTCATTCGGGTCAAGGATTATAGAGTGTTTAGGCAGGACAAAAACCTACGTGGTGGGGGAGCTGCTGTGTATATTGAAAATAATTTAAAATGCACTTTTTCGGCTACTTCGGATATTCAAACTAGTCATAATGAAGGTAAACCGGAGGTGCCTAAATATATTTTCTGTTCTGTGCAAAAAGGCAGCTCTGAACCCATGTTGGTTTCTGTTATTTATCGGCCTCCTGCTATGTTGTTTATTAGAAACACAGATATTTTAGATGTTTTGAGAAATTATGCCTCTGATTACTCTCATAAAATTATAATAGAAGACCTGAATGCCGATCTCCTGCGTGACAGCAGTGATGCCGAATTCATTAATAAATTGTCAGCTAAGGTTTCGCTACAGTTCGTCCAGCACGGTGCCACGCATCATACTTCGACGTTTTACACGTGGATTTACTCGATTCTTGTCGCCGACGAACACATAGTACTCGACGCACGGAACTTACTGGCGAATTTTCACAGTCGGCATAACTTAATTGATGTATGTATTTCTTGTGATCATGTCATAATAGATCAAAAGGCTATTAAGTATAGAAATCATAAAGATATTTGTCCAACATTATTGGTACAGTGTTGAGCCGGCTGCGATTGGACGCCATTTACAGTTGATACAGTTGACCCTAAATCTGCACTTGACGGCCTCTGTGACAATCTTACGGCAGCAATACAAAATCTGGCGTCACTAAAAATACTCAAATTTAGTATAGTCAAATTTCAATGGATAAACAAGAGATTGTCGCAGATGCGGTGAAAGAGAGATGCCACATATCGAAGATATAAACAGACGAAAGACAAGAGATACCTCTTAGAATTTCTGAAACTGCGGAAAACAATAGAAGAACAGACTGAACAAGCTAAGACTACTTACTATCATAATAGACTGTTCGAAGCTCTTGCCAGAGGTAATGTCTGGAAGGAGTTAAAAGACCTGGGGCTCCCGTCCGAACCTCAAAGGGACTTGAATGGATTCACTCCAGGTGAGCTTAATGCACACTTTGCGGGGTTGTCAGTCTTGCCACGCGATGATAATGAGGAATGTAGGAGAATTCTTCCTTAATGTAGTGAAAGTGGCTTTGCCTTAAAGTCAATTAATGTTAATGATGTAGTCCTTGCAATTGTGCATTTTTCATCACAGGCTTGTGGCGAGGATGGCATCCTGCACAGCGTGATGCAAAGCTTTACCGTTTATCGGAGGACAGTTTGAGACTCTATTCGATTCCTCTTTTGTACGGGGGGTCTTCCCTTGCCTATGGAAGCGTGCACGCATTATGCTGTTAAAGAAGTACCCTGCACCTGCGTTGCCTAAAGATTTTAGGTCCATAGCAATCTTATGTTTTCTTTCAAAGGTCTTTAAGAAGATTGCCCATGACCAATTGCAAGAGTACATTACGACACATAAAATACTCGACCCTATGCAGACTGGCTTTCGAAAGCACAACTCAACGCAGACTGCAGTACTTAAACTTACAGATGGCATAAGATCGGGTCTAAATAAGAAACTCGTCACGTTACTTCTTCCATTTGACTTCAGTAAAGCATTCGACACGATCTCGTACTCCAAACTACTTGCGCGGCTTGGATCAATGAGGTTTTCCAGGGCTGCACTCAAGTGGATTAGCTCCTATTTATCAGGTAGGAAATAAATGGTTTCCACGCATTTAAAAGAGGAATCGAATTGGCTAACAACTAATTTAAGAGTTTCACAGGGTGCAGTGCTGGGGCCTTTGTTGTTTTGCCTTTACATTTATAATATACGTAACACGCTCAGCTCTGGTTGCATTAAGCACCTACTATATGCGGATGACCTGCAAATTCATACGCAGGTCCCTTACGAGGATGTGAAGGTATTCGTATTCTACAGAGGGCAACCAGGGCGGTGTAGGAGTGGGCTGTCGATGCTTCTCTCACATTAAATGCAAGCAAAACTAAGGCGATCGTTTTTGGCAATGGTCGATTCATTAATGACTTTTATACTGGTGAGCCAAGAACGATTGAGCTTGAGGGTAGTGTCGGCATATCTTTTTCTGATACCGTTACGAGCTTTGTTGTTGTACTTGACTCTAAGCTATCATGGGAGCCATACATTAATATATTGACTAAAAAATTTAATAGGACTATGTACAGCTTACGGTTTTCTCGTCGGTATACCACTGAGGCTCTGCGCAAACAACTTGCAACCGCCCTGCTGTTTCCACATCTAGATTACTGCTCAGTAGTTCTGCTCGATGCCTCACAGGAGTTGAGGAGACGATTACAAAGACTGCAAAATTCTTGTGTGAGATATGTATTAGGCGTGAGAACGGGCAATCATATCTCTCCTCATAGAGCTGCGCTGGGTTGGCTTCATACTGATTTGAGGAAACAGTATTTTATGGCTGTGCTTATGGACAAAAATGTCGTGCGCATGAATACTCTCGAGTACCTAGTGGGTCTCTTTAATAGATATGTACCTAAGATAGCCACTAGGAGAGAGATTAAGGATTTCGCGGTGCCCTTCATGTTTACTGAGACTGGAAGGAATCCCTTTCGAGTTAAAGGTGCGCATTTTTGGAACTCTTTGCCTGCTGACATAAAGAATCTTCGATCGCTTAGCAGGTTTAAGTCGGCTCTGGGGAGGTACTTGCTTGACCTCGAACTTAATTTTATTTTATATTTATATGTTAATTTATTATAATATAATGTCCCGTATATAGGCTTGAGGTATGATTGTATTTATTGGCTTAAATGGTTAGTGAGTGAATACTTTACTTGTTTTTATTGTTTTGACTGCGTTTTGTGCTATTGCGTACGCGTATTATTTTATTGCTTTATTTATTATTTTTTATTTTGTGTTGAAAAATTTTTTCTAAATACTATGATAGATAGATATCGTGTGACTGACTTTTATTCTATAGGATTGTTGCATGTATTTTATTTTTTTTTGTATTCGTGATATCACTGCTTTTGTTGTGACTTACTTATTCAGTATTATTAGGTTTAGTAATTGACTGTGATATCAACTGCAATATTTTTATATTTATACATTGTTTTATGTGCAATATTATTATATTTCTAAATTGTATTACACGCCCTTTGTATTGTGATATACAAACAAAAACAATATATAATATCTAATCAAATTATGTAATAAAATTACGTATTCAATATCAAATGACGTAATAAAATTATGTATTTAACATTAAATTGCGTAACTAAAAGTTCAAATTTGGTACCTAACAAAATGCGTAATTCTGTTACGTAATTTTGATACGTAACAAAATGTCATATCAGAATTACGTATCTATTTTTAACAGGGTACATAACAATGTATAATAGCATATAAAAATTATATGCAAAAATATAATATTTAGTATATTGAATTTGTGAATATATATATTCATTTACAAGAAGGTTGAGTATTGATTTAAAGAATTGATTTTTTTACAAAAATTAATAATTGTAGTAAAAAATAAGGAGATAGCCCCATCTTGTATCATAAAAAGCAATATTTTCTTTGAAGAGAAAAAATTATTTTTATTGATTTGTTTTGAAGAAAACTTTGAAAAACTAAATTGTCCTCCCTAATCTTCATTTTCTAAGTTTTTCAACCCCTACTGACAGATAACCCCAGTCTCTCTTACTTAAAAAACAATCAAGACAGTAAATATCACGCTTAAGAGTTAAAAAAGGTTGTGAATTTTGGTCTAAGTGTGAGTTTGCCGCCCAAGCGAAGCAAGGGCACCAAATTTACACAAAGGATATAAATTTCCGTCATGCCCGTGGTGCATACACCATTTTTAAGCCCGACGGAAGCGAAGAAGTACTTCCCCCCCCCCCCCCTTAAGCGGGCGGGTAAGTGCTACTTTGCGCCCAGAGGTTTAACAATATAACATGTATATCGCAAACTCCAAAAAGGTTTACATCTCCTATGCTAGCTTCATAAAATCTTGATGTCTTTAGTACACATCGTCGGGTTGGCGAAACAAGGATACACGTCGTTTTTTCGTTTGGAAAAGGGGAACCTCCGTGTGAAATGAAATGGAGGTGTCTCCTTTTCTAACCAAAAACCGACATATATCTTTTTTCCGCCAACCCAACGATATATTCTACTTTTATCCTGCAGTCATGAAGTATTATTTTTTGTAGGCGTGTAATGAAATGTTATATCCTTACTCAAAAAAGCAAAATTTATTGACACGAATCTTTATTAATCATTTTACTCATTTATCTTGAAATAACGATGGCATGCCTTGAGCATATCATCAGTTTAGTGGAGTAAAACGCTATCTTACCGAACAAAGCAAACAGTCGCTATTTCTGTATTTTAGACAAATAACCACCATCTCAGTATTTCAGGAAAAAAGCCGCTATCAGTATCTTTAGCAAAAAACTGCCATCAACAATTAAGGCAAAAGGTTGCTTTTTTAGTATTTTGAGCAAAAATTTGCTATCTCGTCATCAATACATAGGACAAGAGAGATAGCAGCTTTATGCCCGAAATACTGAAATGGCGGTTCCTTTGCTTTATCCGGTGAAATAGCGTCTTACTGCGCTAACTCGACAATGAATGAGTTCTATATATTTTGCTAGCATTAATGAATTCAAAATAAAGAATTGTAACGAAAGTAACACAAATTCTATTAATACAAGATCTACATATGACCCAGTAGCACAGAATATAAGCTAAGAGCTAATTTAAAAATCATATAGGATTCGTTTCTAAATTAAAAGAGTAATAATTTGGTACTGAGTTATGAATTTTACATAACTAATACAAAAAATGTTAAATAATTAAATGAATATTAATATTAAAAGTGATTATTTACCAACAGCTGAAGCTGTTTCTTTAGCATCTCCTGTGACCATTTTTATTTTTATACCACTAGATAATAGTGAAGAAATAGATTCACGTAAATGTGGTCTCGGTGGATCACAGATTCCGACTAAACCTACGTAGACAAGATCCTGCAAAGACAATCCACGGGCCAGACCAATTACTGTAAGAAAATTTCATATAATTATTGCAATCATGATACTTTTTATAAAACATAATTTAAGTTCCTAATAGTCATACACTCCCCTGTAGGTATTTTTGAAATTCTTAGATGCAAATCTAAAATCACAAAAAATTTATTCCTTAAAAATAAATGGTCACAAATTATAAATTCAAACGGCTTTCTACAATTCATGTCAAACCATGTTACTGCTGATTTAAGCCTCTCATATTTATTAATAATAAATTGTATGCAACAAATCAATTGATAATTAATTTATAATTAAGAGAATGAATTTAGCATAATTTACATTTATTAATTAATAATAATTACTTATAAATATTTCGTAATTAGTATAAATAGAAGGAAGTAAAATAGCAAGCTAAGCAGTATGCTGAATAGCTTGTGATGTCTAACAAAATATACATTTTAATATTTATTACACGTCATGATTTTCTGCGGCGTCGTGTGGTTATACCGGCAGAAAGGCTTTTGCGTGGCAGAGGGTATAGAACTTAGAGTAAGATTTGATGCAGACTCGAGAGCCCTTTTTAAGAATCGACGAAAAAAAAAGAAAAAAAGATATTATTGAGTTGGTTTCTGGCTCATTCGGTAGAGCGTTGGATTCGTAATCTTGGGGTTCCGAGATCGAATCCCGCTCTTGGCAGCCGATTGATGCAAGCACCATTGGACGTTACATGTGCTTTGTTCACAAACACACTTATAAGCTCCATCGCTGATTAGCATAGCAAAAATAGCATAGCATAAATATAGCGACGTTAACAAAAATATAAAAAAGAAAATATTGATAATTATAATAATGATATTGATAATTATAATCTATCTTTTTAATTGATGAGAGAGTCAATCTTTTATTAAAAGTGTAATAAATTTTTTTTTGTACATTCAACTTTGTAGTACAATATTTTTATTTTGTTATTTGATATTTTATATATTTTTGATAATTTATCACTTCTAAAGTAAAATACAATTAGAACAAAAGAAAAAGTAACAAGAGAGTTCAAAGTTTTCCAAATAAAGAAAATCAAATGCCTTTGATGGCTTTTACAATGAAATAAACCTTTTGCAGGTAAATCGAACTAAACTCGACGACATACTGAGGTAGAATAAGTGTTGCTTATGATAAGTCTAAAGGTTTTTATATTCTTCGGGAAAATCGGAAACAATGGTGGAAAAAAGCTTTGAACTCTTAGTAGCTTATTTTCTAACAGAGGTCGCCGTGCATTCGTACTAGTCTAATTAAAAAGAGAGGTAACGTTTTTTTATTAATATTAGACAATTCAAATGCATATATTTTCTGATGACCTATGAACGGAAAAGCTAACAGAAACTTTCTGAGCATTAATCACAGTTAAACTAGGTTATTATATCATATAAAAAAATAACGTAAAAAAAAATTTAAACAAATAAAAGAATAAAGACGTTACACCTCCGAGGTTGAGAAAGTTTATAGTCCTCGTTGAAGTAAGGATGTGATTAAAAAAAATAACTTTTTAGCTTTTCTTTTACAAACAAAATGAGTCTCTAATAGTGACAAAGGGTAACAATAGTGTTTATTGTGTCGCAACACAATTTCTTGGAATTTGTCAGAGCTGGCGCGCGCGAGCTGGTTAGAGAGAGCAGCACCTCACCGGCCTTATATGTAAATTTCCTAGAAAACAAAGTTTAACGTTTAGCAAGTCAAGGCGTGAAATGCGCCGCCGAATGAAGTTAGTATTCTATGAGTCGCCAACGAGGAACCACTTCTAATAAGTTCTCTCGCCTGGCAATCTTAACATTTAATTTATCTCATTGCATTACTTCTTCAAGCAATTCCGTTGCTTCGTTAAGTAATTATTGTGCTTCAAAAGCATTAATACGAATGGTACATAAATCCAGTAAAAAATCGTGTGCACGTAACCAGTCGACTTAAAAAGCCAAACCACGCATCAATGGCTTTGACACCATTCGATCGCTCTTAAATCACAAAATAAAAGCATTCCTATGTATATGTGTGTATGTAAATAGTTGTATAAATTGCGTTCTTATTTCCATTTGTTTAGTGTGTTGGGTTTTTATTAAAAGGATTTTTTATGCCGTAACAGGCTTTTTCCCTTAAATTAGCATTTAATTTATTTTTTCTCAATTCCTTATATATAATTGATTATGGTGTAGCATGAAGTTAACATAAAAAAGGGAGTTTAAACTAGTTAATTTCAATAAAATTAAATATAAAATAAATTCTAGTATTTAAGTGATTTTAATTACATATATTTTGTTCTCTTATCATTACTTATTAATTCTTGCAGTAAACTTAGCTAGTCAAATTGCAAATTAACCCTTTCAGTCATGCAATTCAATTCACTTTTTTCGTATGTATTTGTTTATAATAATAATTAATAGTTATAAATTTATAAAATATCATCAGCATTATAAATAGTAAGGCTATGTGTATCTGAAAATACAAAAAATCCAAGAATCAAGCATGATATAGCAAAAATATTAAGGTAAAAAAAAAAAAAAATTAGGTAGCCGATATATCGGCTCCTGTGACTGTAAGGGTTAAAGTGTTTTATTCAGTCAATTTTTTTTGTATTTTTTTATTTGTTTTAAGGGGATGTAAAATGGACACTACACCTGTACTCATAAATATTCACTATCTTTACATTTTATTGCAAAATTTTTAATAAAAAAATGCATTAAGTTGTAGTATGTACCATGAAGATTATTCAATTAAATTTTTAAATGAATTTATTCATTAGTTATTGAGAATTTTGGGTTCCAAAATTATTTATTAAAATTTTTCAATTTTGTACAGGAATCCAAATATCTTAAAAACTAATGAATAAATTTATTTGAAAACTTATCAAAATAATCATCATGGTACATACTACAAGCTAATGCATTTCTTTTCTGGAAATTCAGCAATAAAATAGAAAGGAGGCTAATATCAGTAAGTACAGGTGTAGTGTCCGTTTTACATCTCCTTAAAATCAGTTTGAAGTGAAAATTTGATGATTAAAAATAAGATTAAATAGTTTATTTTAAAATCAAGATTGAGTTAATTTTTTCATTTTTAAATTGGTTATTGTTACATCTGCATAATCACGGATGTACGAAAAATCATTTTTCATCTTAATTTTTTTTTGTAAATTGTTATACATATAAATGTGCGTACTATATATAATTATATATACGCATATACATTATGCATGCATATAAACATATTTATTTGCAGTTCTCTCCCTAAATAACATTAATAAATACATATAAGCAGATAAATAAATGAATCTTTTAGTAATAAGGAATATACTGTATTAAAAAATAAATTTAATTTCTTGTAATAGTCTTAAGAGAAAAGCAGTAAGTTCGCGCGCCGTATACGCTACCTCAGCATTTTTAGGCGTGATAAGAAGATATCTTCTGTCACCGAATGTGAGATTTTAAAGAGTTTCTCACGGCCGAACTGACCAATGGGACTCTATTAAATTTTGACAAACTTGCATTTTATTTCTAGATTTGTACCTTTCTTGCAGAGAAAAATAATTTTAATAAGTCAGTCCGCAGTTAGACCTCGCAAGGGTAACACCTTTTTCGACTTGCACATAAATCAAGTGTAAAATCGTATCAATAAAAACTTGTAACTCGCGCTTTATTTTCTTCTTAAATTTAATTACAAGCGAAATAACTTAATTTAGTCGCGCGCTTATTTTAACAAGTCAGTCCAATAAAAACGCGATTTTTATACAACTTACTGCTAGGGGAAAAAGTGTGTTAATAAAAAGAATATTTCCTATTTTATTTTCAAATAAAAATAAATAAAAGTACTAACGAGGTTTCTTCCGATTTATTATTGTAAATCTGCGCGATTCACTTATCAATAGCTTGTATAACATTTGTAATAAAATTAAATAAATATCATTTACAAAAATATACAAAAAATAATCTCTGCGAACCAAGTGCCAATTATCCAATTTCTAAATAATTAACAAGCGGGCAACCAGAGAGGAGCACTGCGCCCTTCAGTGTAAAGTTTATTAAGTAGATAAACTCCTTTGCTTTCGACCACGCAGCCAGCAGTTAAGACAAGGTAAGCGATTAAGCTCCTCTATCCCGCAGTCTTTTAAAAACCAAAAAATATTTAACAATACCAACAAGAAATATCCCAAACAAACACATGTCCGAGTAAACCTATTTAAGGTGACCGGACATAACAGTTATACCTGCCACCTACGGCAAGATAACCTATGATGCCTCCTTGTTAAGTTTGAACTCACGACCCCTGGTTCACGAAATAATCATTTTCAGCGACACAGCGTGCGTATTATAGCGGGAAACAAAATAATATTCTCACTCGATTCTTAGAATTCGTAAACAAACTCTCAAACAGTACATCATCAAGGCTGCCATCGTTCCCGTCGACAGCAAACCTCAGCACCCAGTTGGCAACACAGGAATACATACAGATACAGAAAAAAAAGTACTAGTTAAAAAATTTTGTATTTATGTGTTGTATGTATTGTATTGATGTATGTCAACAAATAAGGGTCGTACAGAACTCTACGACCACTCATTTTAAATGTATACGTAAGGACTTTTTAATAGTATATTGACGATTTAATTTTGAGTACTTGTCTGGGAAATATTACGATTTAAAAATAGAAAAAAAAATTTTTTTTGTGTTTAAATTTGAATTATTTTTCGGAAAATGATGGTAGGAAAATTTTACATGGCTAGTTTTAAAAGTATTTTGCTTAACTTAAAATTTATATTTTAGTTTTTTTTGTAGGTTCAAAATTGACCGAGATTCAGCGATTTTTGTTCAAAAAGGGTCTCTTTTTATTTTTCCGATATCTGCTCGAGAGGAGATATAGAAAAATGCCAAATAAAAAAGTGTATTTTTGTATGTAGAATAACCTTAAATTTTCTCAAAATTTTTTGTGCATTTTAATTTTTTTGATATTGTTGCGGTATTCTTATATACATGGGTATATCTCTAGAACTTTTCACTTTTTGGAAACAAGGTTTTATAGAAATTTAAAAATTTATAATTCAAGTTTCTAAGATGGCACAGGCTTTGACCAGTGCTTAAAATTTTCTCTTTAAGAGGAGGTCACGTATCTCTGTCCTTTTCTAATCAAAGAAATTATTTTTTACAAAAACTAATAACTTTAGCAAAAAATGAAGAGAAAGCCGCATCTTGTATTAAAAAAAGCAATATTTTCTTTGATAAGAAAAAATTAATTTTATTGCTTCAGTCTCAAGAAAACCTTGAAAAACCAAATTGTCCACCCTAACCTCTATGATTTAAGTTTTTCAAGGTTTTCTTGAAAACGAAGCAATAAAATTAATTCTTTCTTATCAACGAAAATATTGCTTTTTTTTATACGAAATGCGGTTTTCTCTTCATTTTTTGCTAAAGTTATTAGTTTCTGTAAAAAACTCAATTCTTTGATTAGAAAAGGACAGAGATACGTGACCTCCTCTTAAGGAGTAGAATATGTACTCGAACTTTGGTGTCAATTGAAAAATAGTTAATAACGATATATAATTTTATACGTCAAAAATGATGCATTTTTCATAATTTTCTACACGTGTTTCTTACGATGTATAAAAAGTAACTTACTTTCAATCGTATTTCAATTTTTGCATCATAATTTAAATAATAAAAACGACAATTCAAGATTACGTCTATTGATGTGCTATGCTTTATTAATTAGTTTCACCATTTTTAAGGTATGTGTAATTTTTGCATGGATAATTACACGGTCCTTAAAATGGTGAAACTTATTAATAAAGCAGCACATCTGTCGGTGTAATCTTAAATTGTCCTTTTTAATATGTAAATTATGATGTAAAAATTAAAATACGATTAAAAGGAAGTTACTTTTTATACATCGTAAGAAACACGTGTAGAAAATTATGAAAAATGCATCATTTTTGACGTATAAAATTATATATTGTTATTAACTATTTTTCAATTGACACCAAAGTTCGAGTACATATTCTACTCCTTGAAGAGAAAATTTTAAGCACTGGTCAAAGCCTGTGCCATCTTAGGAACTTGAATTATAAACTTTTAAATTTCTATAAAACCCTGTTCCTAAAAAGTTAAAAGTTCTATGTATACCATACTCATATGTATAAGAGTACCGCAACAATATCGAAAAATATAAAATGCACAAAAAATTTTGAGAAAATTTAAGGTTATTCTACATACAAAAATACACTTTTCGCCATTCTAACCCTAAAATCGCAATTTCGTTGCTCTTTTTTAGTTCTCATGGCTTTTTTAGGAAACTCGTTACGACCCTTACCTTTGGTTCAGACCGTAAGCTTCTCGTTTCGTAAATAAAACCTTTCCATACCCGTTACGTGATGTACTATTTTTTTATTTGGCGTTTTTCTATATCTCCTCTCATTAAGCAGATATCGGAAAAATAAAAAAGACCCTTTTTTAACAAAAATCGCTAAATCTCGGTCAATTTTGAACCTAGAAAAAAAACTAAAAAATAAATTTCAAGTTAAGCAAAATACCTTTAAAACGAGCAATGTAAAATTTTTCTACTATCATTTTCCGAAAAATAATTCAAATTTAAACAGGCAAAAAAAAATTTTTTTTTCTATTTTTAAGTCGTAATATTTCCCAGACAAGTACTCAAAATTAAATTTCCAATTTATTATTAAAAAGTCCTTACAAATACGTTTAAAATGAGTGGTCATAGAGTTCTGTACGACCCTTATCTATTAAAATACGAAATTTTGTAATTAATATTTTTTTTCTCAAGGGCGGCTCGGTTTTATTGGACCCCACTGTTAGTCAATTTATTTTTGTAAATTCAAAATTGAAATTTGAAGCAATAGTTTAAGTAAATCAAACACATTTTGAAATTATTTAACAAATTGGATTTTTATTAAATTAGTTTCTATTAAAACTAGAATTTTTTAGATAGTGAAATCGTATAGGTTGAATTGACGACAATTGACGACATCAAAGAAATTTTAGTATTAAATATTTAACTTAAACATTTATCCAAACAGGATATTTTTCTATTTTACGTTATTCAAAGGAAGTTGTCTATTTAAAAAACAAAATAAATTTAATTTTTTATATGACCACCTAATATCTTTTATCTAGTATCAAAAATTTAAATCAATAATTAACAAATAAAATTCTTTCGTTCATTTGAATTTTACTTCTATACGTTAGCTAATAACTCAGTTTCTTAAAATAATTTCACAATTAATTATATTGATTCCAAAAAACAACGTTGTAAATAAATTGACAACTTCTTTCTGAATTATAAGTGCGATTTTACTTTGCATGCTCTTACTATCATTTCATTTGACTGTTAAAATCTTGAATTTGAGATCTCAAAGTAAATTAATTGTTTGTTAACATTTTACTTTCTTTTGAATTACTTATTTGAATTTTTTAACGTTCATTACTGAAGTAAATACTTTCATTTTTTCAATTTTAACTCAAAAGGGTACCCTGGATTAAGATAGGCGAAATGCCTTTAATTTTTTTTTTGCTTCTTAATAGGATAAAAGCATTTGTTTGGGCACGAAATGAAGGTTCAGGGTGGTCCGCGGACGCAAATAATTTTTTCCCTAGCTAAAGACCCCAAAAACCCCATTTTTCACTTTTTATTTTATATCTCGCGTTCTAATTAACGAATCGACTTGAAAATTTATATGAGTATAGTTTATCTCACTATTTTTAAGTATATTTTTTGTTAAGTAATTAGAGGTCAACATAACCTCAAAAAACATCATTCAATATTTAAAATGTAATTTTGACCATGTAGATAAATTGCAACATAAATCTTTTTCATTTTATCTTATAGAGCGGAAAAAATACAAATTTTTTATATTTTCGTCGATTTCATTCTACTGGTCCGCCATGTTGAAAAATGAGAAAACCCGTTTTTCGCCGATTCAAGGGTCTGCTTTGGACCTACTTTACCGATCGAAAATAGCTCAAAAAGATATTTCGTTTTTTGATAGAAATAAATATCAGAATTGTTTGTGCTTGTAAATGTTAATTTATTTTTAAAAAATGAGAAGCAGAAGCGTGTAAATTTGTCGAAATTTCAAGAGTAAGCGAAAAAAATCATATCACTACCGTAGATTTTTACTAACGCTTGAACGGTACAACGTATCGTGATTTTCATTCTTGGAATGATTTTATTTATTTAAAATGAATGGCAGAAAAGTCTAATCGTAAAAAAATCGATAAGAAGCGAAATTATTATTTTTTAGCGCTCTGTGTGAAAAATATTAAGGGTTGAATGTAGCTCATCTGACTGCCGCCATGTTGCCGACCTCATACGAAAATTATACTTCCCTCCTAAAAAACAATAATTTTGCTTTTTATCGATTTTCTTTGCGATTAGACTTTTCCGCCATTCATTTTAAATAAATGAAACTATTTCAAGAAGGAAAATCACGTACGTTGTACTGTTCAAACGTAAGTCGGAATCTACGGGAATGACATGATTTTTTCCACTTGCTTTTGAAATTTCGACAAATTTACACGCTTCCGCTTCTCATTTGCTCGAAATAAATTAATATTTACAAACACAAACAATTCCGATATTTATTTCTATCAAAAAAACGAAATATCTTTTTTCGCTATTTTCGATTGGTAAAGTAGGTCCGAAGCAGACCCTTAAGCCCTAAAATACAGCATTTTGTTTTTTGTTCTTGCATTCTAACGACTGAAAACAACTCTTATCAACGTATTATGTGATTATAATTCAGTGGAATTTTTTTCTTCTAATTCAGAGCCCAACATATCCTAAAAAATAATTACTTGCTCCTCAAAATACGATTTTAATCACTAAGATGTGACAGAGCACAAAATTCAATTTGCTTATCTTGTAAAGCAGGAAAAATAGTACATTTCGTAGCGAGTATGAAAAGGCTTTATTTACAAGACAAGTAGTTTACGGCCCAAGCCGAAGACGAGGGTCTTAACGAGTTTCATAGAAAAGCCTTTTCATACCAGTTGCGAATCGTATTTCTTGCCATGAGAGCCAAAAAAGAGCAACGAAGATGCGATTTTAGGGTTAGAATGGCAAAAATACAATTTTCCCATGTTTTTGGGAATGTTTTCAAATGTCGTGGTAAGTTTTAAAAAGAAGAAAAATAGCTATGGTAATATAAGCTATCGACAAATAATTGCATGCAGTCTTTTGGCCCATGATTGCAACGTACTCCCAGCACTTTCTTCCGTACACGTGCGTGTGAAGCACTATTGAGCTAGAATTGCGGTGTAGCATTGTTAAATCTAACAATATTATCCTTAGTTAATACAGGTAAACATAATACCTATACGTATAATAGCTGACTTGAATTTTCAATCTCCGTCGCTGTCTTCATCAATTACCTAAGGTTGGAATTCATAAACGGTGTTACTTGAGTATCAATGTTACTCAAGTTATATTGATACTCAAGTAACACAGTTGCTTGAGTTGGATCTATAAATTATAACCCCAGTGGCACTACTAAAATGCCATGTATTTTTATATCTAGATATACTGATGTTTTTATGTATATAGATATACACGTAATCTTAAAAATTTCCCCCAAAGCCGCTCCCCAAAGTTAACCCAGAAGTACTCTGTTATACGCGTCTATATTCGTTGGTTGGGTCTATGAATTCAAGCTTAAATGTGAAATTCATATAGACTGGATTCACTTACTGCTGAGCGTTGTAGAAAAAACTACACAAACTAAGCAGAATATAAATTCAAAAGAAGTTAAGGTTAGTTAATTCAATAAAACGAAGAAAAGTTCTTTTACAAAACAATATTATTTTTGACAATAATTTCTTTGTAAAAGAACAATATTCGATAAACTATGTAGATAGATTAGATTATTTTTGTGTTCCAGTGGTAGTTTATAGGTATTCAAGCTTCCCGAATGGAAATTTTTCGGTGTATCAAAATGTATAAAAGTGTATGAAAGTGTATTGAAGCATACAAAAATGTATCAAAGTGTATGAAAATGTATCTAAGAGCGATTTTTCAGACCTTATTCTCGATCCATTTTGATACACTCTGATACACTTAGATACACTTTGGTACACTTTGGTACATTTCTTAAAAAGTGAGCTGAAATTAAATTTCCTCAATTTTTTTGATGTTATACACTTTGACACATTTTGATACACTTTGACACATTTTGATACACTTTTACACACTTTGATACACTTTTACACACTTTAATATACTATGGTACATGTTGATACACTTCTGAGTATTAGCCTAAATTGTTTTTCCTGTTTTATTTTGCACACGTTTGTACACTTTGATACACTTTTACACACTTTGATACACTTTAATATACTATGGTACATCTTGATACACTTCTGAGTATTAACCTTTTCCTGTTTTATTTTGCACACGTTTGTACACGTTGATACACTTTTACACACTTTGACACACTTTAATATACTATGGTACATCTTGATACACTTCTGAGTATTATCCTTTTCCTGTTTTATTTTGCACACGTTTGTACACTTTGATACATTTTTTTCTTTCTTTTTTTTTTTTAAAGATTAATATATAAAGGATATTGTCCTCTATATGATTAATCTTTTTTCTATGGTGAGGTCGAGGGAGTCCCCGCCCGGTATCTGTTTATCACATTACATCAGGCTAGACTGTCAGACCCACCATACCGAAAACTTTGACTACCGATGGATGGTCAGCCACTTTTGGTGACCAACAATCAACCGATACCCAATGAGATCGGATTTTTGAGAGTCGCGATATAAAATGGCACGTACACTAATTTTCTTTCGAAAAAAAAGTTTAGAGGTACCTGGCCAGGATTCGAACCCATGCCCTCCGCGTTGAAGGCAAGAGCTCTATCCGTTACGCCACCGCGCTCTCTTTATGTAATATAATACATTTTAATAAAACACGATACACTTCGATACATTTCTAAGTAAGAAATTAAAAAATGGTTTTACCATGCACACTTTGATACACATGCGTACATTTTTTATACATTTTAATAGTGTTTATTACACTTTTTAGGCATGAAACGGTGTATTAAAATAAGCCGTTTTCATTTTAGATATTTTCATAAATTTTAATGTATTAATGCCCCTTGGGATAAATGTAAGGTTAATAAAACGACAATATTGAAAAAAATTGAAAAATATTTTTATAAATTATAAAAGTAAAATATAAAAAGTAATTTAAAACATAAGAATTAGCAATATATATTTGAAATATAATTTGTAATGAAAAACTTACATTCTATATTAGCATTAAATATTTAGTAATGAGATAAGATAAATAATTTATACTAATAAACACATTTTTAATTTAATAACATTATTAAATATAAATATTTAAACATTGTTGTTTCTAAGATAGTTTTTTTTTTATAAATTTTCATTTGTATTGTCTATTGAGACTAAGTTATTTTTTGTAGTCTTTGCAGTCGCATCTTCATTATTATTAGTATTATTGCTGTTTCCATTTTGCACAGTCAATATGTTACAGGGATCTTGTTGATTATTTAAGGAAGAGGCTTCATTTAATGGAAATTTATTTTAGTTAAAATTTTTAAAATGTATCAAAGTGTGCAAAAGTGTATCAAAGTATGCAAAAGTGTATCCAATAAAAACGACATTTTTCCTTTATTGGAAAAATGTATGAAAGTGTATTAAAGTGTGCAAAAGTATATCAAAGTGTATCAAAGTGTGCAAAAGTGTATCAAAGTGTGTAACACATAGCAAATGTAGAAATTAATTTTAGTCAACATTTTCGAAAAGTGTATCAAAGTGTATCAAAGTGTGCAAAAGTGTATCAATGTATGCAAAAGTGTATCCAAGAAAATCAACATTTTTCCTTTATTAGAAAAATGTATGAAAGTGTATCAGTGTATGAAAGTGTCCAAAAAATATATGAAAATGTGCAAAAGTGTATTAAAGTGTATCAAAGTGTATATCATTAACGAATATAAAAAATTGATACCAAGAAACTTTTTTTTGGAAGTGTATAAAAATGTATGAAAGTGTATCAAAGTGTACCAAAGTGTATTAACATTTGGTCCGAAATATCGCTCTTAGATACACTTTGATACACTTTGATACACTTTCGTATGATTTGGATACATTTACCATTTTCACTGGGGTTTATATTCAAATTAAAATTTTAAGTTTTTAATGAACATTAGCTACGATTGTCTGTTTTTTTAATAAAATATTTGACGTTTTTTAAGAATAATTTTTTTCAAATAATTAGCCTTTTATTCTTATAATTTTTTATTAATTTTGTGACATTTGTATTTTACATGTTTAAAATTATATTATAATGACCAATGATTGATTTAAAATCTAAGTAAAGTTTTGCTACTCTGTTGTAAATGAGAAAACATGTATGATGTTGGTAGTTAGAAATTGTTATATTTCAACTATATGGAATACAGTAATAATGAATTGTTTTAAGAATCGATTTTCTGATTCGTGTAAATCTTTATAAAATGATACCAATTTGAATGCAAAATTAAATTTTTTATAAGACGGCATTGTAAATTTTGCACATTGGATCTCACATAAAGTTTATATGTTACAAATCATCTTGTACCTTGTGACTTTTAGACATGTAAGGTCTAATATTAAATTCATGTGAAATATTTTATTAAGAAAAGTTATTCTTCATTTCACAACCAGGAACGGATATTTCAAAAGTTCTTAGGTTACCTATAATAGAAACAATCAAATAATTTACATATGAAAAAAGTGTTTCTGTCCAATATAATTTTTTTTGTAACATTATAGAAGTGTCACTTTAATATTACATTTACAATATTATAAGGAAATTAGTTCTTAATAAAATTTCAATTTAAATAATCTACTGAAAAAAGCCAAGTGATTAATCACTTGATTTATCATCTGATTTATCATCTTATTTATTATATGATCAATCACCTGATAAATTCCCTGATTTTATGACATGATCTGGCAGGTGATTAATCAAGTGAAAAATCATGTTATTAATCAGATGAAAAATCAGGTAATGAAATCAAATGAAAAATCAGGTGATAAGTGAAAAATCAAGTGATTAATCAGATGAAAAATCAGGCGATTAATCAAGTGAAAAATCAAGTGCAAAATCAAGTGAAAAATCAAGTGAAAAATCAAGTGATTAATCTGATGAAAAATCAGGTAATGAAATCAAATGAAAAATCAGGTGATAAGTGAAAAATCAAGTGATTAATCAGATGAAAAATCAGGCGATTAATCAAGTGAAAAATCAAGTGAAAAATCAAGTGATTAATCTGATGAAAAATCAGGTAATGAAATGGAGTGAAAAATCAGGTGATTAATAAAGTAAACTATCAAGTGATTATTTAGGTATCATAATTCATTCTATAGGTTTTATCCTAAAAAGACAGAGATCGTAGAAATTTCTCTCAGTTTCAACAGCTAATGATTATATGGATTTCCACTTGTTATAATTCTATGTAACGAGTACAATTAAAACATCAAATCAATTGTTAATTGGTAATATAAAATTTGATATGGGTATACAATCATTAGCTAAAGGAGCTGATGGAAATTATATGATTTCTGTCTTTTGAGGATAAAACAAAAAAATTAATATTCCTGCAAGGATCTTAAATATGCTGATAAAGGTAAGTACCTCTTAGAAAAGAAATCTTAGATTAATCGTTATCGAATGCTGCATAAAATAACATGAAATAGCACATGAAATACTATGTGGAATTTGCACTAGTATTTCCATTTGATTTTACTTGAAAATCCATCTGATTCCATATGGATTTCCCTTTTTTAACAGGATATCCATCTAGATTATCCAGCTGGATATCCAGTCGGAGATCAGTGACAGGCTACATCATCTAGCACGATAATTCAGCTTGATAAACAACTAAAGTTCAATACTCTTAAATTCATACGAAAGTTTTTATATTTCTATATACATAGTATAGATAAAATGAATATAACATAAATATATTTTTATAATTAAATAAGAAATTTAATGTTATAGTGTTACTGTACAGAAATTTAGTGTTATTGGCATTATTTAATAAATACGCTTCTTGTACTTATTTGTTTACTTACTCTATACTTCCTTTTACATAGAATTAATGATCAATTACTGATTGAGGTCTCAGTGATTTATTCAATAAAGCGATGGATTCGCAATCTCGTCCTGGACGTTTATTAGTAGCACCAATGTAGGTTACATGTGCTTTGTTCACGAAAACACTAACGACCTTCATCGTTAATTATCATCGCAATGATATCATAAATATAGCGACATCAAATAAAGTTTAAAAATAAAATTATTACATTACAAATATTTTCAGCAACACGAATAAAAATGTATGTAGGTTACCCGATTAATCACATGACTAATTGGCTTACTAATTACTTGTGTAATCACATGAATAATTAAGTAATTAATCACCTAATTAAACACATGATTTTCTATTTGATTCATCACCTAATTTTTCATTTGATTTCATTACATGATTTTTCATCTGATTAATCACTTGATTAATCACCTGATTTTTCATTTGATTTCATTACCTGATTTTTTATCTGATTAATCACTTGATTTTTCACTTTATTAATCACCTGATTTTTTATCTGATTAATCACATGATTTTTCACTTGATTAATCACCTGTCAGATCATGTAATAAAGTCAGGTGATTAATCATATAATAAATAAGGTGATAAATCAGATGACAAATCAAGTGATTAATCACTTGGCTTTTTTCAGTAGGGATAATCTCAATATAATGTTAAATGTAAATAATGTATAATGTTTGTTGTGTCTAATGCCATTTTATGATTAAATGGAAATGAACTGTAAAAATCACATTAACTTTTAATTATCATGTAAATTATATTATAGTGAATTTTATTAACTACTTATATTGAATCGATTATATAAGTTGAGTTTTTGTTAAGAATTATATTCTTACATGAAATTGCAAATGTAATATTAGAATGATACTTGTGGATCATTGCAAAGAATATTTTTTGTTTGATAACAACACGTTATCAATGCATAAATGATAGTTAATAAATTATGATATTTGATTGTTTTTATTTCGGATACATAAACAGATCTTTTAATGATGAGGGTGAAACTTTTTATATTATAATTAAAAGAAATATAAAGACTTAATAATAATATTCTTATTGACTTTAAAATAATTGTCACTTGATGAATTTATACACATTAATTATTTATTATTACATGATTACATGATTATTCATATTTCATTATTCAAATTATTTACAAAACATATTTGTAATTATATAGGGTATCAAACACTTTCATCACTTAAGGTAGGATGTTGAGAATACAATAAGTATATTGAAATATGCTAGCATTTCTCATTATGAAACATAATTTGTTTTCATATGGTATTTTTAAAAATAAAGTAATTTCTCTTTTCTGGATTAAAAAACTTATAATTATGCACTTTTAAAAAGTGACATATAATCATGCATACATTAATATCCTATATTTACATATATAAACAAACAAAAGTATTATAAAAGAAAAAAACCAGTGATCTTTATTTCGTACTATATTCTGATGTTGAGTGCACTTTTAAAAGTTTTATTATGTATATATATATATATATATATATATATATATATATGTGTGTGTGTGTGTGTGTGTATTAAATATACAATATAATAGTATTATATTGAGTCAATATGTATGGCACATTATATGTAATGACTGACATATTTTTTAAATAAGCTATTAAGTTGCAAAAACCGATGATTATAAATATTATATCAAAATTAAAGAGATGGAAAGTCATTAACGGTTACTATCAGTCATTATTTTTTTCTCAGTATTTTATATATTTTTTATTCTTACTCCAAAAAAATATTTAGTGATTATTATAGTAAAAATTTTTAGTTGAAGAAAGTTATTATAATGAACAATAATAACTAATAATCACTTTTTCAAATTTTATAATTATAAGTAACATTTATTAGTGGTTAATCGCTTTTTGAATATATTAAAAATTTTTTCAACATCTTTATCATACATCAATAAATAATAAAGAATAATAACTGATAAAAACTTATAATAACTGTTAGTAATAGGGATTAACTGATAATAATTAATAATAACTATTAAGATGAAAGTATCAATTAATTAATGCTTTTTTATATCCGCCCAAAACAATGGTTTATTTTCAAATAATTAAGATCTTTTAGGCTATGAAACCGATAACATTTGCTCCGTTAAAGCTTGGAAAATATAAACTTATTCATATACTGTAAATTAATAAAATATCTAAAGAATTATATACATTAATGTAGGAAGACGTTATGTGCATATTATCAAACGATGTAACACTTGTCTCCGTGTTTAATAAATCATGGTCTCACTAATAAACGGATACTGAAATCTAATAAATAACTTTTCTTATTAAGTTTGTAATTTTTATATGTAAATGGAATTCATTTTTTTTACTATGCTATATTTGTTCGAATTGTAAAATATGTTTACCATAATTAATACATTATATAAATGACATAAATGAACATATATTATAAACAATATGAAACAAAGATGTCATGTATGTAAAATATTTTAAATCTAAATTGAATAATGCATATTTAATAATTCAATTTAACATTTAACTTTTTTTCTTGGCATCTAAATAATTTTTTAAATTTATTTTTAAGTACCTACAATAAAAATTCAAAGATATGTATTTAGTGTTACCCCACACAGCATAAAATATTTCTAAAAAACATTTCATGAAATATTTTTAAGAAATAATTCAGTACTGTTCCCACAATATTTCAGAAACGTTTCAGAAATATTTTGAGAAATATTTCATGAAATATTACATCAATGTTACGTAAATATTTCAGTAAAAAATTTTAATAACATAACATGAAACATTTCATGCAATATTTAGGAAACATTTCAAAAACATTTCATGAAATGTTTATAAGAAATATTTCTGAAATATTTTTGTGAAATATTTCTTCGAAACATTCCTGAAATGATTCTGTAATATTTAAAAAAAATATTTCTTGAAATATTTCTGTAATATTTTCAAAATGTTTCTAAAAAATATATCATGAAATAATTCTAAAACGTTTCTGAAATGCTTCTTGAAAATATTTTATGAAATGTTTTTACATGGATTTTTCGCGGACATATAAATATTTCATGCTGTGTGGGGCAGGTTATAATGACAAAAAATAACTTTTTAGCTCGAATATGTTAACTTTCTCTATTTACTTGCTACATTTGTAAATTTGTTCTATTTACTTTATTTTTATTGATATAACCACAAAATAATTAATTTTTCATCATACCCGTGCTGAAACTTCGCATCAAAGTGTCTCTCGTGCGTTAGGAAACCGGTTATTTACATTTGTGATTTTCTTTACATTCAGATGCTCAGTAGCCGCTGCGCATCTCCATTCTACAGCAGTTTTGGTTGCTTCACTATCTGCTATATACTTTGAGTATACCTATATATACGCAAATGGCTAACCTCTGTTATACATTTAACAGAGTTAGCTTTGAATCAGTATGCACTTATTATTAAAATTAAGAAGCACACTCACACATTATAATTGTACTTGCAGTTATTAAATAAACACATTTGTTCAAAATAAAAATTAATTTAAATATTCTGTTTCTGTACAGAATTTTAACTCACAATACTTTTTCTCACAATTTATAATTGTTTTTATACGCTGTAATGTTTTTATTTTCCTCGGGTAGGAAAATGACGTTTTTGCCTTTTGTTGCCGGATCAGGTTGGACGGTGGAATGATAAAGAAAAGTAAACAGGTTGACACATTTGTTTATGCTAGGGAGTATCTGGACTTTATTGTACTCAAAATACTCATATCTTACAACGACGTATAACAATATAATAGTAGAAAGTGTTGAGCTAACCTAAATTATATAAATCAAATAACTAACCTAATATAATTACGCATGATACAATGAAATATAGATTGAATTCATTATAAGCCACTTAACGGCATATGTGCCACTTGTCGGGGACGATATAAATGAAATTAAAATAATTCAAACTAAATTATATTACTCTCTTTCAATCAAAAATAAACTTTATCTTTAATAGTTAGTCAGATCAGACTAAACGGTAGCTAACGGCCTGGACGGTCTGCTGGCTTAATTCTGTAATCATATAATAAACAGGCAAAATGTAATATCAATAAACTAATTACTATACTAGCAACAGGTGGACGGCACCCTTAATTCGGTCGAGCGGAATGCGGCAGAAGGCCTACGACTCTCTAATGCGCGGCGGATGCACATGGGTAGAGAAGTCTTACCTTACTTTGTTCCGGTGACGGCAGTGAGTGGGAAGCATCCTTAAAGCTAACTTAAATATACGCGGAAAACGCGGCGCTGATGGGTGGACGGCACCCTTAATCAACTTAGTACTACGGCTATAATGGGTCGTAAGCACCATTACTATTAATATGAATTTATCTTAAACAAAAAGGTCTTATATGCAGGTCGGCACGGTCGGCGCGGTGGCTCGATGGTACATGCTATGACAGATCGGTGTGAAACACCCTTAGTATCAATATGAATTTTTATTAAATTAATCTAATTATAATCCACAGCACGGCCAGTACAGCGGCTCAACGGTACAAGCTATGTAGTGTGAAACACCCTTAATACTAATACAACTTTATATTAAACTTATCTGATTAATATTTATAACGCGGTCGGTACGGCAGTACAGCGGTACATCGGTATAGCGGCAAGGAGGTGCACGTGCAGTCTTCTTTATGTTACTTTTTATCGAAGTGGAGAAGCGCCTCTCACTAAGATTAGCTGTAGTTCGTCACATCTTTGATTAAATGGACGAGCCCGCTTGATCTCCGATGAAAGCGAAAGAGAAAGCAAGTTTGACTTTACTTATGGAGCGCCACAAGCAAAGATAGCCTATCACTATCTGTCTCCCTCTCTTTTGGTCAAGGTGTGCCTTTGGCTAAAAGTGAGAAGAGAGCATAGTCTGCACTGCTTCAATTCTTCGCTGAGCCTTGGCTCTTATATGCTCTGGAGCTCGCTATTCCTATTGCGGGAGCAGTGTCACATAGCGACTGAGCCTAGTACTACCGTACTTGGTAGTAGGCTTCGTTTAGGTGGAAGTTTTGAATGCGTGATATAATATAATCGTCGCAACACATAAAACGTTTAGATGAACGCGATGTATACAAATTTTTATTTATTTTTTAGGTTTTTTTATTTAAATTATCATTTGAATATATGTATTATGGATCTTATGTTAGCCGCTATAGGATTCTTACTTCGGTTTTCTCTCTCTCATCGAGATAGTCAGCAGTCTCATTGCTGCGGCAGAGTCTAGGTCTTCTGGTCCAGATGGTATCACGGTGTCGATGCTAAAGTTGACCGCTCAATCCTTTGCTAAACCATTGGCCCAATTAGTTAATGTCTCTTTAAGACTCTCAGCCTTTTCATCTAGTTGGAAGAAGGCCTGCCTGCTCCCATTGGCTAAGCTAAAGTCTATGGACAATCCGGGCCAAATTAGGCCGATTGCTTAGTTATGTGAGCCATCAAAGGTCCTAGAGAGGGTGGTTAATCGTTAGCTTCTCAACCACATCAATGCAAATAACTTGCTTAATGAGCATCAGGCGGGTTTTTGAGCAGGTCACAGCACGCAGACAGCACTCCTCAACATCTTAGAGGACGCTCGCACGGCCATTGACAGGAGAAGGGTAAGCCCTTCTCTTGTTTGATTTTTTAAAAGCCTTCAATACGATTCCTCATAAGCTAATTCTTCGCAAATTACGTCGTCTCAATTGCTTAGATAAGGTAATACTCTGATTTGCTTCCTACCTTCAGGGCCGTACGCAGGCAATTGAGGATCCAGCAAATGGCATGGCAGGCGAATGGGCGCTCTCAAACACTGATGTACCATAGGGTAGCGTGTTGGGCCCTTTGCTTTTTTCTATCTTCATTGATGACCTCCCTAAGTTTTTGTAGACACATCTTGTTTGCTGATGATTTGCAAATTTATCGCTCCTTCTTTCTCAATGATTTCTCTGATGAGTTGGTAAATATCAATGCTGACATCTCCGCTTTGACTCTCTGGGCAACTGCCAATGGCCTTACCATCAATGCAGCTAAAACTCAGGCTATTATCATTGGTGGTGAGCAATATGTCTCTAGTCTTTCTCACCAAGATTCCTCCTCCTCTCTGATAGTTAATGGCGAGTGCATACCATTTGCCACTGAGGTCAAGAGCCTTGGTGTCTGCATAAACCAGACCTTGAATTGAAAGAAACAAATGTTGTTTATTGTTCGTAGGACCCATGGGGACTAAAAATGTATATTAAGCTACGGAATCCACTTCATGGGGCCAAACTTAGAATAGTACCATATTTTGTCACTGATTTGACGCTAATTTGTTGCTCTATCCCGGATTTCGTCACTCCAGCCGTTTCCGAGAAACAATGGCTACAGTAGCTTAATATTAAGCTACGGCATCTACTACAGTAACTCATGAACGGCAAGAGCTAGCAACTCCATTCTGATTGCATAATTTGTCGCTTTTTTGTTACTCTAAGATAGAATAGTTCGTAAGTCCCAAAACCTGACCCAGACCCTGATATGGCCATTAAGCCTGAGTGAAAATAAAAACTTTTTTCCCTAATGTATCTAAAAAGTCATGCGATGTTTGATGATTTGTTGCTAATTTGTCGCTGACATTTGATCCTACACTGAATTTTGTCGCTCCAGCCGTTTCCGAGAACAATGGCTACTCTAGCTTAATATTAAGCTACGGCATCCACTACAGTAACTCAGGAATGGCTAGGGCTAGCAACTCAATTCTAATTGCATAATTTGTTGCTTTTTTGTCGCTCTAAGATAAGATAGTTCGTAAGTCCCAAAACTTGACCCAGACCCGGATGTGGCCATTGGGCCCGAGTAGAAATAAAAATTTTTGTTATTAATGTATCTAATAAGTCATGCGATGTTTAAAAATTTGTTGCTAGTTTATCGCTGACATTTGATCCTATACTGGATTTTGTCACTCCAGCTGTTTCGAAAAAACAATGACTACTCTAGCTTAATATTAAGCTATCGCATCCACTACAGTAATTCAGGAACGGCTAGGGCTAGCAACTTTATTCTAGTTGCATAATTTGTCGCTCTAGGATAGTTTGTGAGTCCAAAAACCTGGCCCAGAGTCTGATATAGCTATTGGGCCTGAGTAAAAATAAAAATTTTTTTTTCTTAATGCATTTAATGAATCATGCAATGTTTCCGATACTAAAGTAACTAAAGAAAATTTGTCACCTTAAATATCTTTACATCCAAGCACATAGAAAATGTTTTTATGTAAAATTGATTTTAATTAGAATGCATTTGAGAATAAGTCGCTCTTGATGATCAAAACAATTAAGACTTTATGCGCAATTAAAAGATGTTTGTGATCTTACTGAGGCTTAAAGGATTTTGTCGCTCTAGTGATTCTTCGAACTGAAAACTCTAAATATTTTTTTTTTAATTTTTGAATTTAGGTGCGTCTGGAAATTTGTCACTCATGATATTTAAATAAATTTTAACTTTCAATGCAATAAAAATATGATTCTAATTCAACAGAAGCTACAAGGATTTTGTCCCTATAAAAATCTATGGTCCCTAGCACGCTAAAATGATTTTTATACAAATTTTTGTGACTAAAATGCATCTAGGAATTTGTCGCTCTTGAGATTGTAAACCATCAATACTTTCAACGCAAGAAAAAGATATTTCTGATATCAAAGTATCTGTAAAACTTTGCTGCTCCAAAAATCTTTAAATCCAAGCACATAAAAAATGTTTCTATGCAAGTTTTTTTAATTGAAATGCATTAGAGAGGTGGTCATTTTTGATTTTCAAACTAATTAGACTTTGAATGCAATTAAAAGATTTTTGTGACTTTACTGAGGCTTTGAGAACTTTCTCGCTATAGTAATTTTTCAAACTGGTCACTCTAGATATTTTTTCTGTATGTTTTTGAATTTATATGCGTCTGGGAATTTGTCGCTCACGATATTTAAACAAATTAACACTTTGAACGCAATGGAAAGATGATTCTGATAATACAGAATCTTCCAGGATTTTGTCGCTCTAATAATCTATGGTTGTTAGCACTATAAAATGATTTTTATGCAAATTTTGTGATTTTCATGCATCTAGAAATTTTTCACTTTTGAGATTGCCAACAATCGATACTTTAAACGCAATCAAAAGATATTTCTGATATTACGGTAGCTGCGAAGAATTTATTGCTTCTTAATTAATAGAATCCAAGCACATAGGACATGCTTTTATGCCAGATTTTTGAATTGAAATGAATTAAAGATCAAAAAATTCTTCGCAGCTACTGTGATATTGGAAACATCTTTTTATTGCGTTAAAAGTATTGATGATAAAAAATCTTATAAACGACCAAATCCCAGATGCATTATTAGTATAAAAATTTATATAAAATCATTTTAGCTTCTATGATCTATGAATTTCTAGAGCGACTAAATCCTTAAAGCTCCTGTATTATAAGAATCATCTTTTTATTTGGTTCAAATATCATTAGCGACGAATCCCCAGACAGATCTCAATTTAAAAACTTACAGATTAAAATATTCATACAGTGCGTCGCATAACTATAAAACCACCTAAGATTTGGATGAAACTTTTATCGGAATGTCAAAAAGAATTATGATACTGTTTTAAAAACTATGGAATATTTTTAAAAATCACTTTTAAAAGAAAAAAAATATTCTCTGAAGGCTCATTAGAAAAATAAAAACTTTTTATTTTTTTATAATTACAAAATTAATACAATATTACAATTCTTATCCGTTCCATAACTATAAAACCATTTTGGGAAAACAGCGCAATTATATTTGTTTAACATAAACATAATATTTTTGTTAATAATTTTAGTATTAAAATTTATTTTGTTAATATTTAATTGGTCCTCAACGGTTATGTATAATCAGGAAAATTCTATTGGACATACTGTCAATTAAATTTTTTATAATTTCTTTTTCTATTTCACTCCAAGCTTCTAAAATTGCCTCTTTTAATTCATTAATTGTATTGTACTGCTTATTTTCAGCATACACTCTACGTACAAGAATAGCCCATAAATTTTCCATCAGATTTAAGTCTGAAGAGCAAGCTGGCCATAGTAAAACTAAAATGTCATTATTAACAAACCACTGTTTTGTAGCTTTACTCGCATGATTTAATGCATTATCTTATTAAAAAATTAAATTTTCTATTTCGTTTCGATCTAAATTAGGTAGTAATCGATTTTGCAGTGCATCAATGTATTCTGTTGCATTCATTTTACAAGATGGATAGGCTAAACGTAGAAGCCCATTTTTACAAAAAGCTCCCCAAACCATTAAGATTCCGCCTCCAAATTTCTGCGTGAAAAATACTGAGGTTCCTTTTTCAAATCTTTCCAATAAGAGTGATTGCCACCAGGGTCGTCTAAATTAAATTTTTTTTCATCTGAGAAAATAACCTTGAAATATAATTTAATAAATTAAACTTCAATTCATAATTCACAATATTATTAAGATATTAGTACAATACTTACTCATTTACTTACTTTATTCCTCAATAACAATTGTTTAATTTAAATTGTTAAGAAAACCAATACCACAGTTGATATTATTTTCACGCGCTACCCTGATTAAAAACGAAATTGGTCCGTAATTAACGGAAATACAATGAATTTTTAATCGGAACATGAATTATAACTCACCAGATCAATTTTCTTGCAAGGCAGGAAAAATTACTCTGTTTAACTAGTAGCAATCTTGATTACTTTAATATTAATTTTTAACATTGCAAAATGTTCATTTCATCTCTGATATAATGGAATCATAAACTTCAAGTATTATACTAGCTGTGATAAAAATTTCAGTCCTTAAGAAGGGGCCGAACTATCTGTCTTTGTCTAATAGCGTTTTTCATCATTTATGTAAACACTATCCAGTATAACAAGAAAAAAATAGCAGCCCCCGCTAGATATTAGTATAATTAGTAAATTTTGTAATAACAACCAAATTTTTTACCGCATAGTTTTTGACTAATTAGAGACCTACTAGCAATCTAGAATATAACCTATCTTCTTTTGGTAGGTCTCTAATTATTCAAAAACTAGGCAGTGAAAAAATTTGGTTATTATTACAAAATTTACTTATTATACTAATATCTAGCGGGGGCTGCTATTTTTTTCTTGTTATACCGGATAGTGTTTACATAAATGATGAAAAACGCTATTAGACAAAGACAGATAGTTCGGCCCCTTCTTAGTCTTTATAAATAAACAATTGGCAAATTTGAAAAAAAAAATCATCTAGGCTTCTAATTGAGCCAGAGCATTTTATTTATTTGCGTAAAATTTCCAGTAATAAGAATATCAAATCCCTATATTGACATTTTTATTAGTTGCAAAAATATTAAAAAAACCATTAAGAATAAAATTTACTTTTTTTTTGCCATATTTAGGTTGAAAATAATGAAATGGACACGATTTCACATCAAATTCATAATATCTACGTTAATATCTAAATATTATATGATTATCATAAAGTCTCTACCATGACGTTTTTGGATTAATTTTTTAACGTACATTTGACCTCTTTTTAATAAACAAATAGAATATCTCATAAAATAATTAATATTTTTTTATGAAAATTTTATGGTAACTTAAGGATAATAAGAGGCACATTTTTGTTGAATTACAAACATGTGCATCCTTTTTTTATCAAATGACAAATATTTTAAAATTTCGCGATTTTCGATTTTTGTTAATCATTATATATAAAATTTATTAACCGATTTTCATCAATGACGTCTCAAATTAATTGTCTTTGAAACACCTACAAATAGTATAATTTTCATATACTAAATCGCAAACGATTTCAAGTTTCCTCAAAAAAAAAACAGTGATTTTTACGAATTTTGCACCTTGTATCATTATTTACAAATTCCTGACGGCTCAAATTTTTAGGGTCTCTCAAGAGTTTCATTTCAAAACATCCAACGAAGCCATTTTTGGTGGTCTGCACCTGTTACTGATGACATTAAATTTTCGGTTTTTTTCGGCTAATTCTACTGGACTAATTTAAAGAGCGACAAATTCTTTGCAGCTACTGTAATATCAGAAATATTTTTTTATTGCGCTAAAAGTATTAATAGTTAACAATGTCAAGAGCGACGAATTCCGAGATGCATTATAATCACAAAAATTTGCATAAAAATCATTTCAGCGTGCTAAGAACCATAGATTTTCAAAGCGACAAAATCCTTGTAGCTTCTGTTGAATCAGAATCATACTTTTACTGCATTGAAAGTAAAAATTTTTTCAAATATCTTGAGCGACAAACTTCAAGACGCATCTCAATTCAAAAACTTATATAAAAAAATATTTAGAGTGAGCTGATTGAAGAATTACTAGAGCGAAAAATACTTTAGTCTTCAGTGAGGTCACAAACTTCTTTTAATTGGACTTAGAGTCTTAAGGATGCCTCCCCCTTTCAAAACTATTATTCTTATTAAGCTAATTAATAATTCTTTAGCTTTTGTTTGTTAAAATATATATAATAACAATTGAAAAAATACCCTGTATTGTTTCAAATTGTGAATTTTATTCCTACCATTCAAAAAAATGAGTGGAAATTCAAGGAAAAAAAGACTTTATTCAAAAGAGTTCAAGCGATGAATCATTCAATATCCAAGTCTACGGATAAACATGTATAATCTAAAATATAAAATAAAGATAATTGTGGAATGAAATTGTTCAAAGACAAAAATTAAAAACAGTATAGTGTATTTTAACAATTATTATAAATATTTACTTGAAAATGTAATAATCTTACATTTGTTTTTTAATAAAAAATCAAAGTAATATATTTCCACTAGTCGGATTAAAAATTTGTTCCACAATTTTCTTATTTATGTACATTAGAAGAATTATTTAATAAAGAAATATTTAACAACTTTTAACTGTCATGATAATTCTTTTATTATTACTTCATAAGACTACGTTTCAGTCATATTTTTGATGACCCTTTTCAAGTACAAAATTTTCTTAAATTACATAACAATGTATAAACATTTTCCACCTGAAATATAACATATATATCTATATAAAACTTCCATTCATTAAAATTACAAAAACAAATTATCATCAAAATATCATATAATATTCTATGTACCCTTCAAAAATTTTTTTAAAAGAACAATGAAACATTATAAACTCAATTAAACAACTTAATAATAAATATATCTCTCCAAATTATTAATAATAGAGACCATCAATTAGCATGGTTTCAGTCTAAAGTATATACAAATTGCAAAAACATATGATCTGATTAAAAGCAGAGAAATCGTTCACAACAGCAACTAGATGGAACACTATAAGGAGGATCACACAACATGAACTAGCAAGTTAAAAGATATCCATGTGGTAAGGCGCTGTTGTTGGATGTACATTTAGCACATGCGTATGTCAATTTTTGAATAAAATGTATCAACTATGAAAAGAATATTAATTACAAAAAACTTATAATGAATAATTTACACAATCAATCGTAATGAAATAAATAAATACTACTAAAAATATATATATATATATAATACCTCATCATATCTTTAACTTAGGAAAATTATTAACTACGATTTACAGTCCACACATTATTATCAATATAATCCTTAAAAACAGTCAACAACTTTTGCGTGTCAAACATTCTGTTGATATTGTGCTTGTGAATGTGTATGTTGATCATTTCAGAGACCAATCTTTTATAATAATTACCCGCATTATCAAGTATTTTAACCTTATCAATGTCAAAATTCATACTATGACCAGTGTTTAGCTCATGAGAGTAAAGGGCCGATCTTTCACGCTTATGTAAACAATCAGACCTATGTTCCTTAACTCGAGTTTCAAGAGAACGACTGGTCTGTCCAATGTAGCAATCATTACAATCAGTACAATCAATCTTGTATACAACGTTATTTTTTAATGATTTTTTTGTAATATCTTTGCCTAATTGTGAATTGCATTTAATTTTGTTATCAAGACTAAAAATTAATTTAAAATTAAACATTTTGCATATGTTTTTAAAAGTAAATTCATGGGATTTTGAATAAGGAAATACAATTATATTGTTGGACTCTGAAAGATCCCTTACATTTAGATTGTGGTGATTGTACCTACTCTGCTTAATTCTTTTTTCAATATGTGTGTTTATAAATTCAATTGGGTAGTTGTTACCAATAAGCATCCTTCTAATGATATTGAAATTCTTGGCATGAAACTTTGTATTTGATAGCTTGAGTACTTTATCCACCAATGAGAACACAATACCAATCTTTTGTGAAATTGGTCCATGAGAAAAGAAATTTAGGTATTGTCCCGAGTGAGTTTTCTTGAGATACCAATCAGTAATTATGTTGTTTTTATCAGTGAAATCAATGTTGACATCTAGGAAGTGTAAGGTGTTGTTTACAGGCACTTCCAGTGTGTGTTGTATGTGCCAATTTATAGAGTTAAAAGCAACAAGAATTTTATCGATATCACTACTTTTTGCACAAATGAGACTATCATCAACGTATCTTCTATAGAACAAAATTGAGTCCCTCAAATCTTCAAAACTATGAAGTTCAACGTCCTGCATGACAATCTCAGCAAGAATAGGACTCAATGGACTTCCCATAGCACAACCAAATATTTGTTTGTAAAATTTACCATCAAAAGTGAAATAATTATTGTTCATTATAAAACTTATTACATCAAGAAATTCCCGGAGTCATAAATCAGTGTGCTTATATAAGTGAGACCATCTTCCCTCAATGGAGGCCGAAATAGCAGACATATGGACATTGTTATATAAAGCAACAACATCAATACTAAAGAGTGAACAATTTTCTGGTATTTTCAAATTTTTTAAATCACCAATCAATTCATAACTGTTTTTTAGAGTATGACCGTTGTGAGGAATATATTTAGACATAAACCTTGCAAAAATTTTTGCAATTTGATAAGTGGGTGAGCCAATGGTGGAAACAATAATTCTCATAGACTTATCAATTTTGTGCAACTTTATCAGTCCATAACATTTTGAGAGAACACATTTATTGGTGGTGTTATTAAAAAGTTTTTTATTATCATTATTACTATTACTATTATTATCAACAAAAAGTGATCTATTATTAAGTTTCTTGATAATATTATTAGTAGATCTCTCCAACATAGGTAATGGATCCTTATTAATTCTTTTATATAATGATTCATTATTTAAACATTCATTAACCCTACTATTATAGTCTTCAGTATTAAAAACAACAATGGAACCTTTATCAGATCTTGAAATCCTTAAGTTGGAATTATTATTAAAAAATTTATTTGTCCTATTTATGTTGTTAATGAGACAATTATTCTGGATGTTATAACTGTTGCGTCTACTATTAATAGTAGAATTGAGAATCTGTTTACAAAACTTTTCATGCTCAGACTCTTCCAGATGAGACATAATGTTTAGACTTTTCATAACATTCAGTTTAAATTTGTCACTGTTTTCATCACAAAAATTAAATTTAGGACCTAGTTTTAGTGTGTCCAAAACATATGAAGGTAGAGAGCGGTCAGACAGATAAACAACAAATTTTTTTTTTTTTTTTTCTTTAGTCTTGATAACAAAATTAAATGCAATTCACAATTAGGCAAAGATATTACAAATAAATCATTAAAAAATAACGTTGTATACAAGATTGATTGTACTGATTGTAATGATTGCTACATTGGACAGACCAGTCGTTCTCTTGAAACTCGAGTTAAGGAACATAGGTCTGATTGTTTACATAAGCGTGAAAGATCGGCCCTTTACTCTCATGAGCTAAATACTGGTCATAGTATGAATTTTGACATTGATAAGGTTAAAATACTTGATAATGAGGGTAATTATTATAAAAGATTGGTCTCTGAAATGATCAACATACATATTCACAAGCACAATATCAACAGAATGTTTGACACACAAAAGTTGTTGACTGTTTTTAAGGATTATATTGATAATAATGTGTGGACTGTAAATCGTAGTTAATAATTTTCCTAAGTTTAAGATATGATGAGGTATTATATATATATATATATATTTTTAGTAGTATTTATTTATTTCATTACGATTGATTGTGTAAATTATTCATTATAAGTTTTTTGTAATTAATATTCTTTTCATAGTTGATACATTTTATTCAAAAATTGACATACGCATGTGCTAAATGTACATCCAACAACAGCGCCTTATCACATGGATATCTTTTAACTTGCTAGTTCATGTTGTGTGATCCTCCTTATAGTGTTCTATCTAGTTGCTGTTGTGAACGATTTCTCTGCTTTTAATCTGATCATATGTTTTTGCAACTTGTATATACTTTAGACTGAAACCATGCTAATTGATGGTTTCTATTATTAATAATTTGGAGAGATATATTTATTATTAAGTTGTTTAATTGAGTTTATAATGTTTCATTGTTCTTTTAAAAAAATTTTTGAAGGGTACATAGAATATTATATGATATTTTGATGATAATTTGTTTTTGTAATTTTAATGAATGGAAGTTTTATATAGATATATATGTTATATTTCAGGTGGAAAATGTTTATACATTGTTATGTAATTTAAGAAAATTTTGTACTTGAAAAGGGTCATCAAAAATATGACTGAAACGTAGTCTTATGAAGTAATAATAAAAGAATTATCATGACAGTTAAAAGTTGTTAAATATTTCTTTATTAAATAAATCATTTATACTGTCGTTAACCTCTATTGATATATATTAGAAGAACTATTCAAAATTTCAGCTTGATTCGATAAGGTATTCATCGCATGAACTATTTTAAAGTTGCAGAAAAAAATAAATTACTAATTTTGAGAAAAACAACATTTTATAAAAAAACTATAAAAATATATACAGGAAAAATTTGAGACTTTTAACCACATCAGTTTCCTCTCTTACTATTTCTTTTGTTTATTCTCTTGACTTTTTCAAGTTTTCCAGATTGATCCTGAACTCTAAAAAAATATATAGTATTTAAAAAATGTTAATATAGAATAATTAGAAATTTTTGTATTTTTATAGTTTTTACTCACAAATCTACAAACTCTCCAGATGCATAGCTTGGTCCCTCTAGCTTTCTTTTTTTATTTTCTTGTATTCGAGCTTGTTGTTTCCTTCTCTTTTCATTTCTCCTAACATTCATTCGTTGCATCAATCTACTTTTTCTTAATCTCTCAGAATCTCTTCTCAAACTTATTTTTTTTGAAACTTCTGTCATGACATCTCCTTGAATAATACTTTTTAATCTCATTGAATTTTCACATCCCATATTAAATTCACTAATGGCTGAAACAGTAGCAATCTCCAATTTAGTTTTAGATTGGAAAGTGTCCTTACTACACTTCGACCATATCATATGATGCAAACTTTCATTCGCATTCTGAGTACCACCCCGGATGCACCTTTTGAGCAACTCTAAGTTACTAAATCTATCATATATAGGTCTAATGTGTTGAATCACTAATTGATTTATTTTAATTTTTTTGCTGTTGTGACTAGGTGGCTCTTGCTCTTGTAAAATAGCTCTGTTGTACCAACACCACGTATTGGAATCCATGGGACACATACAATGTTTAGGTTGTTCATCAGTGGACTCGTAGTGGTCCAAAGTACTTAAAATAGCTTTCTGCATTAAATAAACATCAGGAGCATTATTTACAATTGCGTTTCTATAGTAGCCACCTAAGTCAGATATCACCTTTGATGTCAGTGCTCCAGCTTTTTTGCCACCAAGGGTAATCTTTTTTATACTACATTCCTTTACTAATTTTTTCAATGCACTCACCAAACCTTTTGAAACGTGATTTACACATTGTTCTCTCACTATATTTACATTTTCTCCATAAATTTTTAAACTTTCTAGATGTGAGAAAGTTTTGGCATCACCATCTGCTAAAATATGCAAATATCTAGCATTACAATTTTGAATGGAGCGTTTCCAGATTACCTCAGCAGCACAAGCCTCCATGGCACCAGAAGAGCCATCAAAATTTAGCTGACACATGCCACTAATTTTATGTATTTCTAACCATTTTTTGAATTGTTCACTTTCAGGTTCCATTGTTTTTTTCTTTGTTTCACAAACATGACAATATTTTGAAAGAATTTCATAATCGATTACAAATCCACTAAACAATTCTATAACTATACCTATTCCGTACAAAGAAGTGAATCCTCTTTTTTGCCAGGTGCCATCATACGAGCAAGTGTAATCAATAATACTTTTATCATTGAGACTTTTATTTGAATCTAAATTATATTCTCGCACTTTTTCCCTTGCTTCTGACAACATTTTTGTTTTAAGTTTATTAAAATCACAACTTACATCTTGCATTATTTTGTGAAAAGTGTTCTTGGTCATAATATTCATGCCCATACTCATACAAAATTTTTGTAGACCAGCGTAACCAAGTCCCATTAAAATAAAACTTTCAACAATTTTCTTGTTGACATGAAATGTTTTTCTTTCATTAATACGAGGGCATGAATAAAATTCTTGCTGAGTTTCTTCACACTCATTACATACAACATTCAATTTGACTGCAAATCCATTTGGATCCATAACATTAATACTAAGAGATTTTGTTTTACAAACTGAACACAAAACTTTAGATACAAAATTTTTTAATTGGCTTTTATGCACTAAAATATATTCGAAATTTTCATCTTGATTAACATTTTGATCTGACCAACTATTTTTAAAATGTTTAATTTTATTTTCACTTCTACTCTTTTCTTCTCCTTCTCTCAAATTTTTAATTTTGCCCTTCATTTTTCTTGAATTTTGTTTCCGTTTTGGTTTATAATTTAAATTTCCTATACGATTCATTTCAAATTTTATTTGCAAAGTTAGAAATGAAATTAAAAATTAATTTGGAGCAAAATATCGATTTGGTTATGTTTATATCAATATACAAAATTTACGTGACGTCAAAAGATGTTCTGCTAAACTAATTTTATAAAGTTGTTTGTTCTTTTCTGCATCTACGTGATTGGTGGGTGACTTAACTAAACCAGCCAATAGCGTGCAAGCGCTGTTAGGAACGGAATGCAATGTAGAAACGGTCCTTACCAACGATAAACATTAAAAATTAATTGCGCAAATTATAAACAACTTACATAATATATTGCGCAAATTTTTTTTTAATTAGCGCATGTCAAATGCTTACACATGCTTTAATACTTTTATGCTTTTATATATAAATATTATACATGAAAATTAAAAAGTATTTTGAATAAATTTCATTCGCAATTTTATTGTTAATAAAAATGACTAAATCGATAAATTATTAATTCTTTGTTTTCATAAGTTGGTAATGAAAAAAAACGTTTTCAAGACATACTACATGATTTTTCTAGAAGATTTTTTTATATATAATTGAAATTTACAATAATCTAAAAATTTAAAATTTGAGATTTTCGACCGATTTTTTGGGTAGATGATGGCATCCTTAATAGTTACAAATGTTAGAAGCGACTAACTCTCTAATTCTTTCAAATTCAGAAAACTTGCATAAAAGCATTTCCTATGTGCTTGGATTCTATTAATTAAGGAGCGACGAGTTCTTTGCAACTACTGTAATATCAGAAATATCTTTTTGTTGCGTTGAAAGTATTAATGGTTAACAATCTCAAGAGAAACAAATTCCCAGATGCATTAAGTTCACAAAATTTTCATAAAAATCATTTCATACTGAATGGAACCGTAGATTTTAAGAGCGACAAAATCCTGGAAGATTCTGTTGTATCAGAATCATATTTTTATTGCGATTAAAGTTATAATTTATTTAAATAGTATAAGCAACTAATTCCCAGACGCATCGAAATTGAAGAACTGATATAAAAAATATTTAGCGTTAGCTGATTAAAGTATTATTGAAGCGACAAAATCCTTTCAGCCTCAGTAAGGTCTCAAACATATTTAAATTGCACTGAAAGTCTCAATAATTGTTAAAATCAAGAGCGAACAACTCTCTAAATCATTTCAAATCAAAACACTTGCACAAAAGCATTTCCTATGTGCTTGAATTCTATTAATTAAGGAGCATCAAATTCTTTGCAGCTACTGTAATATCAGAAATATCTTTTTATTGTCTTTGAAGTATTGATGGTTAACAATCACGAGAGCGACAAATTATTAGATGCATTACAATCACAAAATTTGCATAAGAATCATTTTATAGTGCTAGCAACCATAGATTTTTAAAGCGACAAAATCCTTGAAGCTTCTGTATTATCAGAATCATTTTTTTATTGCGTTCAAAGTTTTAATTTGTTCTAATATCATGAGCAATAAATTCTCAGACACATCTAGGTTTAAAAACTTATATAAAAAAATATTTACAGTTAGCTGATTAAAGAATTACTAGAGCGACAAAATCCTCGAAGCTCCTGTGTTATTAGAATGATCTTTTTATTGCGTTCAAAGTTTTAATTTGTTCTAATATCATGAGCGTTAAATTCCCAGACGCATATAAATTTAAGAACTTACAATAAAAATATCTAGAAAGACTAGTTTGAAAAATTACTATAGCGAGAAAGTTCTTAAAGCATCAGTAAAATCACAAAAATCTTTTTATTGTACTCAAAGTCTTATTAGTTTTGAATATCAAAAACGACCACCTCTCTAATGCATTTCAATTAAAAAAACTTGCATAAAAACGTTTCTTATATGCTTGGATTTAAATATTTTTGGAGCAGCAAATTCCTTACAGATACTGTGATATCAGAAATATCTTTTTTTTGCGTTTAAAGTATTGATGGTTTACAATCTCAAGAGCAACAAATTCCTGGTTGCATTTTAATCACAAAAATTTGCATAAAAATCATTTTAGCGTGCTAGGAACCATAGATTTTTAGAGCGACAAAATCCTTGTAGCTTCTCTTGAATTAGAATCATATTTTTATTGCATTAAAATTAAAAATTTATTTAAATACCATGAGCGACAAATTTTCAGACGCATCTAAACCCAAAAACTTAAAAAAAAAATATTCAGAGTGTCTAGTTCGAAGAATCACTAGAACGACAAAATCCTTTAAACCTCAATAAGATTACAAACACCTTTTAATTGCGCTTGAAGTCTCAATTGTTTAATTATCAAGGGCGACTTATTCCCAAATGCATTCTAATTGAAATCAATTCCACATGAAAACATTTTTTATGAGCTTGGATGTAAAGATATTTAAGGTGACGAATTTTGTATAGCTACTTTAGTATTAGAAACATCGCATGACTTATTAGATGCATTAAGAAAAAAAAGTTTTTATTTTCACTCAGGCCCAATGGTCATATCCGGGTCTGGGTCAGGTTTTGGGACTTACGAACTGTCCTATCTCAGAGCGACAAAAAGCAACAAATTATGCAACCAGAATCGAGTTGCTAGCCCTAGCCGTTCCTTAATTACTGTAGTTGATGCCGTAGCTTAATATTAAGCTAGAGTAGCCATTGTTTCTCGAAAACGGCTGGAGCGACAAAATCCAGTATAAGATCAAATGTCATCGACAAATTAGCAACAAATTATCAAACATCGCATGACTTATTAGATACATTAAGAAAAAAAAGTTTATATTTTCACTCGGGCCTGATGGCCATATCCAGGTCTGGATCAGGTTTTGGGACTTACGAACTATTTTATCTTAGAGCGACAAAAAAGCGGCAAATTAGGCAACCAGAATGGAGTTACTAGCCCTAGCCGTTTCTGAGTTACTGTAGTGGATGCCGTAGCTTAACATTAAGCTACAGTAGCCATTGTTTCTCGGAAACGGCTGGAGCGACAAAATCCGGGATAGAGCAACAAATTAGCGTTAAATCAGCGACAAAATATGGTACTATTCTGAGTTTGGCCCTATGAAGTAGATTCCGTAGCTTAATATACGTGGACTGGAAGGTATCACGGTGACTCTCTGGGAGTATGATTTACATTTGTGTGATGGCAGCCAACAACAACACACTTCAGCACCTTAGCTTTGCGTAGATAGTTACATCTTGCATCTGCCAGCGAGTTCACTGCTAGCCTTATGCTACTAAATTTTTTCTGATTTTTATTGTTTTATCATCATAGTTTTATTCATAATGTTTTTTATTACACTTATTAATTTTGCACCTTATACAGTTTATTAATAATTACAGTATGTTAATTTTGCATTTGTCAATTAAATTTTTAGTTATTTGTTATTAATACATATGTATATGCTACATTGAGCCATACGGGGTTTAACCCAATAGCTAAATAAATATTTGTCTATGTCTATGTCTCACTATCTTAAACTTATATAGTTTGTTGCGAATGTGCGCTAGAATAAATTGAAGCATCAAATAACTTTTCGCTTGAAGACCTTTACCTTATTATAATCTCAAACCTAACTTTATATAGACTATTAGTGTCAACTATTATCTGTTATTATTTTCTACTATTTTTTTATACACAAGCATTATTGAGTATTACCTAAAATTATTCCGGTTTAAATAGGTTTACGTATATCTTATATTTGTCGAATTTCGAAATTATGTAATTTACAGATCAAAACTAGCTCGCCACAGCGGCCCTTTGGGCCGCTGTGGCTCGCACCTCGGTCCTTTCAGAGCTTCGCTTCGCTCAGCTCTGAAATGTCCTCGGGCCTTGCATTGCTTCGCGATGCAAGGCATGCAAAAAGCTCCGCTTCTTGCATATAAGGCACGACCGAAAACGCTCGCGCTTCGCGCTCGCTATTTAATATTTCAAGAATATTAAAACAAATCATTTACAAACGCAAAAGCCTTAAAAGTTAATCTTATTTCTTTTTTTCATTGTATTTTTTACCGTATCTTTCAACAGGAGGTTTGAATTTATTGTATTTATTTGAAAAAACCAATTTATAATTATTTAAATTTTTCTTGTGAATTAAGTTGATTGATTTCAAAAAAATTTATGTTATGTGAAAAAGACATATTTTCATTAATGTATACTTTTTAAAGTTTTGGATAGGATAATCTATCAAAAGTTATAAGAAAAAAAATAGTTCAGTAGCTTAAAAGTAAAGTTTTGTATAAAGTTTTTGTTTGATCTGAATCATTCCGACGGGGGATGATTTAAAACAATAATACAAATAAATATGGGCAGTTTAAAAAAAATCGTTCGAGCAGTTTTAAAACTGTTATCCCTTTAGAGGTTAAAAAAATGATTTTTTGGTGATAACTTGAAAAAAACGAATTTTGAAAAAAAGTATATTAAATAAAATTTATAGAAAAAAATAAGATACATCTTTTTAATATTATATATATTTTTTTAAAAATAATATTTATCAAATTATCATTAAAAAGCCTTTAATTTCAACATTTTTCATGAACAATTTGAAATATATTAACTTCAGAGAAAAATGTATGATATAAAAAAGATTTATGTTTTTATATTCTATAACTTTTATTCTATATACTTTTTGAAAAAAAATCGTATTTTTCAAGTTATTACCAAAAATCCATTTTTTTGACCATTTAAAAGGCGCCTATTTAAAAACGCTTCCAACGATTTTTTTCAAAATAGGAACGTTTACTTGTGTTATTATTTGAAACAATTTCCCGTTTGAATTATTCAGATCGGATAAAAACTCGTCGAGAAAATTCATAAACTTGATTTCTCACACACATACATCCATACATACATTTTAAGGAAGCCTCGTAATAATCTTATTTTGCTATAAAAATAAGTTTTTTATCATAAAAAAACATATTTTAAAGGGTTACATTTTTCGCGATGTCGAAAATATAAGGCACTTCCGTATAGCGGTCGTGCCTAATGAATTCTACAATTAGAGAGCCACTGAATGTAAAATCGAAAACAAATGATGCAAGATGTTGCAAATGTGGAAACCTATACTTCGCAAAAATAATCAAAAAGGTTTCAAACAAATTACGACGAAGGATGAGGTTGAAAATTTTTCCAAAACTTATGATTCTTATGTTCAACCAAATGATATTTTATACTCGAAATGTTTTTCAAGATTAAGATATAGAAAGTTTATACAATCTAAAAATGTTAGCACAGTAGATCACAATCTCAGTAATTAGACTTCAATAACATAGGCCCACAAAAAAAAACAAAAGTGTCTGTGCAATTGACCAGACCTATATATTCTTATGTATTTTTCGACGCTGAATCCGAATTCGCAATAAAAAAATAGGGTTCAGCTACTTTTTTATAAAGTTTTGCTCGAAAAATCTCATTTTTTACGGGGTTTTCACGTTTTTTTTTAATAAAAAAAAATAAAAAAAATTTCAATTTTTTGACTTCAGAATCGAATTTTACGGGAAAAAATACATCAAAAACCATGTTTCGAATTTTTTTTTACAGAAATTTCAACCCACCATACGGCGATGAAAAGGCAGAAAATCGTGAAAAGTGAAAATTTGCTACAAATTGGATTAAAATGACATTAAAATCAAGTTTTACGATTTTAAACCGATTTATAAACATTGAAAATACATTTATTGGGGGTTTTTGAGGTCGCTGATCACGAATTTTTTAATCATTTTTTTCAAAAAAACAACTCCTAGTCGGCGTAAGTGGACAATAAACGTGATAAATTGATATTTTTTTCAAAAAATCGATGTTTTGGATACTGTTCTGGAGGTTTTCCACTACATAAATCACAAAATTAGAAGCTTTTTCGACTCTTGATCATAAAATAAGACTTAAAACTTATGTATAGCGATATTCATGAACTCCATTATAATATTTTTAGCTTCTTTTAAGAAGTGCCTTAGAGTTTTAATGGGTTAATCAATTGAGTTTGTAGAATTATCGCTAATACTTCGCAACTTTGATAGTGAGATGTTGGATACTAGATATTGGCGATATCTATTTCTATTTTTGTCTTCCAAAAAAATATTTTAAATAAAGTTTTAAAGTGTTTTACGCTTACGCACACGTTTCCCGTCAAATGCCCGGCGTAAAGGATTTCTGACACGCTTTTGACCTCTTTTTGAAGATGTTTCTCTCTTCATCATCCAGCAGTAATCTGCCAACATATTTATATCCCATCGTCCTTGAAATCTGCGTTAAAATTCCTTCAAGTCTTGGTGAAACCTTTCTCCTTGCTCTTCACTAAAATCCCTGTTGTTCTCAGGAAATTGATCAATAGGTGAATCAAGGAAATGAAGCTTCAAGTTCATTAGGCAGCCCAGTTTTTCAAAGTTGCGTACCATTTTTTTTACAATAGTTTTGTAATTTACGTCTTTAGTACTACCCAAAAATGTTGTTGATACATCTTTAAAACTAGACCATGCTGTTTTCAAATCATCTTTCACAGTTCTTTGAAAGTTTTTATCTCTAAATAGAGTACGAATTTCAGGTCCATCGAAAATACCTGCGCTTAGTTTACCATCTGCTTTGTGGTGGAATACTCGGCTCAAATATTCGTAGCATTCCCCATCTTGGTCTAATGCCTTGACAAATTGTTTCATTAAACCAAGCTTTATGTGAAGAGGTGGCATCAAAATTTTGGACGAATTCACAAGTGGCTCTTTTACAATATTTTGTTTTCCAGGTTCAAATGACTCTATTAGTGGCCAAATTTTCTTTTTGTAGTGATTTTCCCTATCTCTACTATCAAACATACACAAATAACAAGGATATTTTGTAAATCCAGATCGTTGTCCAAGTATTATAGATAAAATTTTTAAGTCTCCACATATTAGCCATTTATGTTCCTCGTATTTTATTTTTGACAAAACCAATTCAATGTTTGAATACTCTTCTTTAAGCACAGTTGAATGCGTTAATGGTATAGGAGCGTACTTATTTGTGTTATGAAGAAAGACTGCTTTAAGGCTCCGCTTAGACGAATCAATGAACAGGCGCCAATCCTCAGGTTTGTATATACCTGGTTTTAATTCGTCAATAAGTCCTTTTACGTCAATGCAGTAAACTAGCCCTGAATCTTCTTTAAAATATTTTCGAAAGGTTTGCTCTCGTTCACGATATTCACTTACTTTAGTTCCCTTTGTCAGCATATTTTGCTTTTCAAAGTCTGAAGCCATCAATTCAAATTGCTCTTTAGATAGACCAGCCTTTCTAAATAAATCATTCAGACTCTTTTGATCATATTTTTTTTACAGATTTCTCCACACCTTTAGGTACATATTCTTTATCATTATCTGAAGAGAGATTTTCTTCACTTTCGTCGGATTCGCTTAGATCTTCGGATGATGTGTTATCGCTTGGTTCAGTTTCTTTCACATTAATCTGATTTGTCGAATGATCGTCCACATGCAGAGAATCTAGACCTGCTGTAAAACTATCTCGTGATTCTTCATTTTCTAAACCTTCTATAAGGATTTTTTCTGAAAACTCAACAGTTTTAGGACTAGAATAATGAACTTTTGTTAGCGTGATGAACTTGAACTTTGCAATCATTAGATACTCTCTGCATTTTGGATAGTTGAATTAAACTATCTAAAGTTTATAACTTATATTGCTACTCAATAGCAGTACTATCAAAAACCTGCTGCTAAGAAGACGTTGGCCACGATGACAACTGCCCTGAAAATGGGATGTGTAGAATGATTTGTCGGTCCAACTCTTCGTAGTAACAAAACCAGCGAAGGCGTGCTGTTTTGCAGGGGAGTGCTAAGATGTGTTGCAGCTCATAATCAAGACTTTTTTCTCCAAGAACAGGGAAAAGTTGCAAAAATGCTATACAATCTTGACAATACCTTATTTGTTATTTGCGATGGCACTTATTTACGACACGAAAAGAGTTCAAACAATGCCTATCAAAGAAAATCTTATTCTGGTCAGAAAAAAGCTCCATTGTGTAAGCTTTTCACTATTTGCACTACCAATGGGTATATTATTGATTTTGCAGGACTATTTGAGAGAATTGTCAATGATGCACAGATACTCAAACATGTACTACAAGATTTTAATCGATTCGCGTGTATTTTAAAAAAAGAAGATGTTTTTATTTTAAACCGTGGATTTTCAGAGATGTTGTAAGTGTTTTGGAAGAAAAAGGTTTTCAAGTACTAATGCTCGCTTTAAAAGGAGAAAGAAATCAACTTACTACAGAAGAATTAAACGAATCAAGATATGTTACTAAACTTCGTTGGGTTGTAGAAGCTAAGCACGGAATTAGGCAAATGTATAAACTCTTACATCATTAATTTAGTAATAAAGCTCTTCCAAGTGCTGGAACGTATTGCCAAATTGCTTGTTTCGTCGAAAATATGACTGGAAAGCGACTTAATTCAGATGAAGATAAATTAACGTTGATTATTGAGAGAATGAAGTCACAGAAAAACATCGTGAATCATTTAGCTAAAATGGTAAAAGATTCTAATTATAATAAGAAATCGGTACCTTTCTAAAGAATAACTTCATCTGATTTACTTGATTTTCCAGAATTAACTTTAGATCAACTAGAACTCATTTTCACGGAATCGTATTCATTGAAACAAGCTATTTTCTAATTAGGAGAAATGCTGGATGATGACAACACTTTGAATATAAGTTATTTGAAAGAAAATTCTGAAATAGTAAGGTTTGAGGTGAAATCGCGACATAGGAACCGCAAAACTTATAAATGCTACATTCAGTATCATCCAAATGGTGAAGGTATAAATGCAATTAAAGGATACTGCTGGATTTGTGCCAATGGTCTGCGAACAATTGAATGTTGCTCACATGTTGCTGCACTTTTGTATCATTTATCACATGGCAGATACTTATCAGATGTAATTTGGCCCGCTGAGATACTGACAAATCTTTTCGAAATCAATAATGTATATCCTGTAATTGATGAAGACAGTGACGAAGATTAAAAATTCAAGTCAGCTTTTATACGTATAGGTATTATTTTTATCTATATTAAGTAAGGATAATATTGTTAGATATGACAATGCATATAAACGTTTATTTTGTTGCAATTTACTTAATACGTATAGGTACTATTTTTATCTATATTAAGTAAGGATCATATTGTTAGATATGACAATGCATATAAACGTTTATTTTGTTGCAATTTACTTAATACGTATAGGTATTATTTTTATCTATATTAAGTAAGGATAATATTGTTAGATATGACAATGCATATAAACGTTTATTTTGTTGCAATTTACTTAACGAAGACAAAAGCGACTTTGACCCCCGTAGAGGCTTAAGCCAGACATCCGTGGAGTCCATATAAGGGCAGTGAATTTTATGCGACCAATATGCATATACGAATACTTAAATCAATAATTTTAAATCATAATGTAAATAGTAGAACTATGTTTCAATAACAATTTTATTTCAAATGGAATGAACAAATTATTTTTAATTTCTAATATTCATATGATAATATTTGTTTCAAACAGAAATATAATTCTTATTTTCACGATTAACAGTAATCTATAACTAAACTATAAATAACTGTAAAATATTATATGGAACATTATTTTATTACTTTATATATGGTAGGGGTACTTTTTCTGCACTCAAACTTCCTAAAGCCTAAGATTTTCATACTACACCGCAATTCTAGCACAATAGTGCTTCACGCCCACGTGCACGAAAGAAAGTGCTGCGAGTACATTGCAATCATAGGCCAACAGACTATATAATTATTTGCCTCGATGGTTTATATTATCATGGATATTTTTCTCCCTTTTAAGACATACCACAACATTTGAAAACATTCCCAAACATATGTAAGAATTGTTCCTGCTCTACAAGATAAGCAAATTAAATTTTGTGCTCTGCCTCATCCAATTGATTAAAATCGCATTTTGAGGAGCGAGTAATTATTTTTTAGATTACGTTAGGCTCTGAATTAGAAGAAAAAAATTTCACTGAACTATAATCACATAATATGTTGTTAAGAGTTGTTTTCAGTCGTTAGAACGCAAGAACAAAAAACAAAATGTTGTATTTTAGTGCTTAAATCAGCGAAAAACGGGTTTTCTCATTTTTCGACATAGCGGACCAGTAGAATCAAATCGACGAAAATATAAAAAATTTGTATTTTATCCGCTCTATAAGATAAAATTAAAAAGATTTATGTTGCAATTTATCTACATGGTCAAAATTGCATTTTAAATATTGAATGATGTTTTTTGAGGTTAAGTTGACCTCTAATTACTTAGCAAAAAATATACTTAAAAATAGTGAGATAAATTATACTCATATAAATTTTCAAGTCGATTCGTTAATTAGAACGCGAGATATAAAATAAAACGTGAAAAATGGGGTTTTTAGGGTCCCTAGCTAGGGGAAAAATTATTTGCATCCGCGGACCATCCTGATCCTTTATTTTGTGCCTAAACGAATGCTTTTATCCTATTTAGAAGCAAAAAAAAAATTAAGGGCATTTCGCCTATCTTAACCCAGGATACCTTTTACTGACTAGGAGAGTGTCACTCCTCCGGATCACAGATTTTGTTCAAACTTCGGGATAAGTTTTCAGATGATAAAGTATGGAAAAAACTAAAGTTATAGTCATAAATACTCAATATTTCCCTAGTTACAGACAATTGAAGAAAATCACTAAAAAAGTTACTAGATTTTTAAACGCATATAGTTCTTTAGCATTGATAGCTACAAGCGTGATAAACATTGGATCTGATTTTTCTTTTAAAAACATTAATTAATAATAAAAGTTGAAATTAGGTCCAATCCTTATTACGCTCTAACTTTGGGAAAAAATAATATTTTGATATGCTATAACTACTATTTCGAAAGGATTTGAGCTCAGCTTTAATTTAAAAAAAGTTTCAAGCTTGTAGCTATCGACGCTAAAGAACTATATGCATTTAAAAATCTAGTAACTTTTTTAGTGATTTTCTTTAATTGCCTTTAACTAGGGAAATATTGAGTATTTATGACTATAACTTTAGCTTTTTCCATATTTTATCATCTAAAAACTTATCCCGAAGTTTGAGCAAAATCCGTGATCCGGAGGTGTGACACTCTCCTAGTAAGTGCAACTTATCTTTGCGTGTTGCATTTTTTTTCGTTTTTATTTTTGAAGTGAATTCAATTAATTACTGTCAAGCTAAAGGTTTAAATTTAACGTAACGTCATCTTTTAGCATTAAGGCAATCAAGTCAAAAATTTACTTGAGACGGTCCTGTTACGCCACTCACCAGGGATCAACCACTGCACTAGAGAGCAGAGGTGGGTCCTGTCTTTCTATGTGTATGTGTGTATGTAAAAAGTTGTGTGAATTGCGTTCTTATTTTCATTCGTTCAGTGCGTTGGGTTTTTAATAGAAGGGTTTTTTTATGCTATAACAGGCTTTTCCCCTTAAATTAGTATTAAATTTATTTTTCCTCAATTCCTTGTATATAATCGATTATAGTGTAGTGTGAAGTTAACATAAAAAAGGGAGCTTAAATTAGTTAATTTAAAAAAAATTAAATATAAAATAAATTCTAGTATTCAAGTGATTTTATTTATATATTTTTTTGTTCTCTTATTATTACTTATTAATTCTTGCAGTAAACTTAGCTAATCAAATTGCAAATTAAAGTGTATTATTTAGTCAATTTTTTTTGTATTTTTTTATTTTTTTTAAAATTAGTTTGAAGTGAAAATGTGATGATTAAAAATAAGATTAAAATAGTTTATTTTAAAGTCAAGATTTAGTTTATTTTTTCATTTTGAAATTGGTTATACCTGCCACCTACGGCAAAATAACCTACGATCGAACAGTATTAGTGTGGTAGTGATGACCTAAGACTTAAAATATATGGTTAGTTTTGTTACGTCACAACGTATCCTTATATATTATTTTTAACTTACAATTGTTAAAATATCTTTTTACTAACATGATATTGATGAACTAATTAAACAGTCATCGAACAATAAAAGAATGTGTTAACCTAAGCAGTAAAGAAACTTTAAGTTGATATTAAGCAACAAAATTCGTTACTTCAAAATTACTAAATCATAAAACAAGCAAGATCCACTTATTTTTTAATGAAATCATGTCAAGATAAATCTTATAAAAGCCAACTGCAATTAACGACAGTGGGCACTACCCCAGGATCATCGTTGGTACCAAGTCGTAAATCCTGTAATTCAAATTTCAATTCAACTTCAGTTATTGTATTCAATATTAATTATTTTTACAAGAGTCAATAAATATCTTAAAAGTTTCTTATATTCGACTCGAGTCTTATTTCAAATCGTGCCTATATCTATTCTTTGTCTGTCTGTATCCAGCCTTCATCTGCTTGAATCAATTAAGGTAAGAATATTCAATTTATATATTCTCTATTCAAATACTCTAAATAAATGTTCTTCAACATATTTCAATTGTGAGAAACGGTTTACTCAATTAAATATTGGTGGAGTTCAATTCACCACTAGATTATACATATATTTATCTTTCATAATTATAATTTAATAATAAATTCAATTATTTCAAATTAATTCAAATTCATATTTAAAATCATACAAAAATATTCAACGTAATAAAATCATACATTTTCATTTAGTCCTGGTGAAAGCCAGGACTTAACAGTTTCATGATTGTTTAGTTTGTTTATAGTCTTTGGAAATAACCTTGCGGCTTATTTCGCTAAAATACACAGGTAGTTGGTCGTTGTTGGTAGTGCAATGTGCACTGGCAATTATCTCCTGAGGTACCATTTCCGTTTAAAAGTTCAGTGACTTTTATGGTGTAGGAGTTTTCTGGCAATGTATGCGAGGCTTAGATTTATTTAGCCTAGCTCTACTTCAGTGTTCAGAGATTCGTTCGCCTTCTATGACTTCAATTTCATCTAAGTGGCATAGGGCCATCCTGATACATACTGCATATTTACGTGCGGTTCACAATATTAATAAGTATTTGCTACAGCCATAGCACTTACAGTGAAGCGGTGTTGCGTGAGAGAGTCTATGAAATTGAGTCTGGTTGTCTGGAAAAAAGTAGTACACAGGACTCTTTAGCTTGAAATATTGTAATACATGGCCTTTATTTTAGGATGTTGTATAGCGTGAATACCTTTAATCACAATACTGGTTGTTTTTGGATTTGCTCTGAATGTAATCTGTGGACGCAAAAAAAATAACAATAAGTGAATAGAAGAATGGAAGGATGGTTGGAGAGCAAAAAAAAGAGGAATTGAGGTAAGAGTCATGAGTACAATAATTGTTAATGTGAGCATGAAGTCTTATGATCTACGGTTAATAGTTTGGATACGTATATTTATCTATTTACTTGCTATCCCGGTGAATCATAAATCGCGATCTTATATCTTACTATTGTTTATACCTTTCCTCGTAACCTTTATAGTCCGACCAAGGTTGCTGATATTGTCATTGGTAGGTTGGAAAGCTTCTTAATTATTAATAGCAGGTTCGTGTCACTTGATAAGAGTCGGCCAACTAAAGACTGAATTTGTAGTATTCTTGTTTCAGTAGTTATTCTGTAGGTTGAATAAAATGTTTTTTTTTATAAATTTATTTTCTATTTGTATATATAGTCCGGGAGCCAGCGACCGATTTTGGTGACCAATTTCCTCTCAACTGAAAACTTGTTAACTAGTGAAGAAAATTGTACCCTGTAACTTTTTGAATGTTAGCTGGCGCACCATGGGTGAGTTGGGCCACAACAGCCTCCCAAATACGTAAAAGAAAAATCATTTTATCATTTCCTTCCGATTGAAATGTCAGATGATAGTTAAAATTGTACTTTGATAGAAAATAAACGTCAGCTGGGTGTAAGATGGTGGATTATACGTCAGCTAGGCACATGAACATGTGAAAAAAAAATTTATTTCCAGTGCTTTCCTCTCACTTAAAAATTTATCAGATGATAGTTCACATGATTTTTTAAATAAATAAAAACGTCAACTGGCTGTATGACGGGGGAAAGATCGTCAGCTGATGCAGTGAAAAGTGTATCGCAAGAGCCAGACGTAAGCGTCGACCGGCTATTTAAATACACTAATTGACGACTTTTCTACTAGTATATTATTAGCTAATAGTTTTTATTACTTTGCCTATTGTGTTAATAATCATCTGACAAATTTTCAATCAAGATAAAATAACCTAATTATCCAAATTATCGAAAGAAATTTTTTTTCAATTCAGGAATGTTCGCTCTAAATGTAATAACTCATAGAATGCCAAAAAAATACTCTTGTTCAAAATTTTGTTTTAAAAGTGATTGTTTAATTATATAATTAATTGTAGAAGCGAAGAATTAATATCTTATATTCCCTGGTAGAAAGTTTAGCATAAATTATGGCGTGTCTACCAACATATGGCCATATTTGTACGGCGTAATTACATTGTCAAATTTCACCATAAGTTGGCCATAATATGGACTTATTCTAATGTGTAATTTGTGCGTACTACTATAATAAACTTGTATTTATAGTATAACAAGTTTAACTTTAATTGTGAACTTTCTCTACTCTTTTTTATTATTTTTTTATTCACTATTCTTCAGATTTTAATTAAAAATGAATTTTTTTTTATAACCTAATTTTCTCATATGACTTTATATTTGACATTTTAACCTAACCATAAACTTTGAAAATAGACGCGCTAATGTGGTTTTATTTTTAGTCTATGTTAAATAAAATGTTTCGCGATACGTGTTAGATTTTTTTTTTTTAAACTAATAGTACTCAAAGCTATGATACTTTGTATATTGCTTTAAAATATCTTCCTTGAACATGGTATCAATGCTTATGAATGTAATTTAGATTGTACTGTTGATTTGCTTAAAAAAGTTGGTAAGCAGTTTTATATTTGATTTAGTCTATGATGAATCCTTTTATATGATACGTACCAGACTACTTCTTTTCAAACTATAAAACTCAATATTATGTTAAATATAATGCAACTTATTGATTTGCATTGATATTATGTTACAGCAGGACACTTTAAAATTATTTGCAAAATTTTAGAACTTTGAGTGCCAGACTTTCAAAACGAATATGTGTATTATGAAATATTTTGTTTATAGCTAAACCAAAAATTAAACTTGTCACCAATTTTTTCAAACTGAAATCACAATACAATCCACAATATATGGATTTATATTGATATTATTTTCAAAATTTTATGATTGTAAATGATATAGTTTTAAAAATAAATAAGTAAAAATGAAATTATAATATTACTTTAAGAAGTTGATGGCCAGTTTCATTTTTAGTCTATGTCGAATGAAATGTTTCATGTGGCACGTAAGCTATGATACTCTGTATATTGCTTTAAAATATCTTCCTCCAACATGGTATCAATGCATATGAATGTAATTTATATTGTACTGTTATTTTGCTTAAAAAAGTTGGTGAGCGGTTTTATATTTGATTTAGTCTATGATGAGTCCTTTCATATGGTACGTAGCAGAGTACTTCTTTTCAAACTATATAGAATTCAATGTTATGTTTTATTATACAACCTAGATTACATTAATTTGCATTGACATTATATTACAGTAGAAAAAAAAGGAAAAAGAATTTAAAAGTTTGGTTTAAAAATTGGAAAATATTGGAAATAGTGTATTACGATACATGTGACTTAAGAGTCGGCCGTATACCTTTGTCCTTGTCTAATCTAAATTTTCGTTATAATTAATAAATTAAATATGTATATATAAATGTAGGGGCTGAGCGCTGTAGAACAAAAAACGAGCAAAGGATTCTATTCTATGAAAAAATATAAAATTTTCATTATTTTCCGAGTATAGTCCGAAATGGAAAAAACAGTTGAACTTGATTTCATTTTTTCCGTTTCGGACTATACTCGGAAAATAATGAAAATTTTATATTTTTTCATAGAATAGAATCCTTTGCTCGTTTTTTGCTCTACAGCGCTCAGCCCCTACATTTGTATAAAAATATTTGATTCATTAATTATAACGAAAATTTAGATTAGACGAAAACCGCTATACGGCCGACTCTTAAGTGGCCCATTAAAGTTATCGCCCAAGCGTAGCGAGGGCGATAATCACGTCGTGCAATGGACTACTCAAGTCTCAAGTATCGTATACTATTTTATAGCACAAGTATCATAAATCCGCCGCATTACATGAGTACTCTTAAAAATCAATAATTAACAAAAACTATGCACTCCACGAATGATAATTCGTAAAATAAAAACGAAAATTGTAAAAGAACAAATACTAGGCATTCCGTGAATGATAAATCGAGAAAGGAAATCAAAAACTATAAAAAAAAATTGAACATTTCATGAATGATAAATCAAAACAGAAAAAAATAAAACTATAATTTCAAAAATTTACTTAAGAGCAGGCCGGATTCGCTGTCCTTGTCTAATTGGCATTTTTGTTATTTACTCAAGTATTAATCGGTGTATCTGCAAATTGAAGGTTAAGCGCAATAGATATTATTATTACAAATATTTATGCACAAGAAAAAAAAAATCTATCGCTTTGTTTTTGAGAAAAGTAAGAAACACGAAAATATTATAAACATAATCTTTTACTTCGGCGTTCCTTACTTTTCTCAAAAACAAATCGGTAGATTTTTTTTTCTTGTGCATAGATATTCATAATAATAATATCTATTGTGATCAACCTTTATTTTGAAGATACACCGATTAATACTTGAGTAAATAACAAACAACTCAATTGTTACTCGGTCGGTATCAGGTTCTACTCCGGCCTGCCGTTAAATCGTATAATAATGATAATACAATAATTCTACCTTATAGTTTCATATGTTACATTGGTATCAACTTTAGTTTTACTCGTATCTCACGTGCTTATCACTGTTATTTAATTTTTAAAAAATGTACCGGCACATAGCTGGGGTTACGGAACTGCACCTCAGCCGATCGGCGAAGTTAAGCAGCATTGGGCGCGGTTATTACTTGGATGGGTGACCACTGTTTATGTAACTTAGTCGATCGATTAGGTGTTTTTTCTTTGTCAACAATATGTGGATAGGTAAGAGATTAATGTTTTCAGTGTTTAAGCCTACGGAATGTGATATAAACACCGAAAACAAGTTTCGATTATTAAGTGATGTTAGAGCTCGTCGTAGCAACCTTCAGATCTCGGCCTGAGGTAGAGATACGATTATAAAGGTCCAGTCGGAAAACTCGCATTATCGAATTCCAAAGATATAGAACAAAAAAGTTTAATAAGCACTTACTAGGCCAAAACAGGCTGTAGGTGGGTAAACCCAAGTATCTATCTATCTATTTAAAAAATGTTAATATAATAGAGTTACAATAATCTACACTTTGTTTATTTATGTATAAATGTCAATAGCCACGGATTTCTAATGAAAATTAATACGTTATTATATGTATTATATTGTATGACTTTGGTAGCTCATTATTGTATAGCATGAAGTTTGCCGAACATAGTATGCAATAATAGGCTACTTAAGTCGCAGGCAGCTGTGTGTCTAAATGCAAATTTAGGACACAGTGTGCTATAAAATTATTCATGGGCCAAAGTCTTGTATTTTATATATCCAAGGTAAAAAACCTTTTTTTAAAAAATATTATTGAAAAAAAAATTATTATGACGTTTAGGATGATAAATATTTCCAGCTTCTCACACTTCGTGTCAAAAAATAGTGTTCGATACTCGTGCGAGAAAGTGATTTCTTACTCGTGTGACCTTTTCACCCTCGCTTCGCTCGGGCGCAAACCGCCACACGAGTACAAAATCACTTTATCGCACTAGTACCGAAATATATTAAATTCTTTACTTTAATATAATAGTAGTAATTGTAAAAGAAGTAGAATCTTCTTTGTCTCTAAAGTACTACAAAATAATAGACATGATCTGAGGTATTTTAAAATTATGTATCAAATTTTTTCAAAAGTATGATCTACAATAATTTTTAGTTTAAACATGATCATTAACATAGTAATGGTTTGAAGATACTAGCTATAAAAATATAAATTAAACAATTTACATTGAATACAATAGCTGTCAAATATTAGGGGTAATCAGGGCTAATTGGACCTCCGGGAAAAGCGGACTGGCATTATTTCATATAAATACATACTATATATTTATTTTGCAACTAAGATTTCAATATTGTTGCATCGAATTACTTTCTTTGTTGAAGTTTATTTATAGTTATTTTAATTTTCTAATATTTACTTGTACTCATATCCAGTGGTGCCAGTCCGATTTGCCCCAGGGGTTTAATTCATCCCGGTTTCCCCTACTATAATATTACTTTAATTTTTAATTAAATGGTTAACTAATATATGAATAACTGAATATATTTACTGTACAATAAAAATTCTAATAATATTATAGAAAAACAAACATATTTTTTAATCATATTTCTAAAATTACTGCAAAATTCATGTTCTTAATCTGTGCGTCTATGAATGATTATCAGCACAAACTTGCACTAAACAGCAAAAAGATACATATATTATAAATTTGAAAAATAGTACAAACAATAAAAGTTATTGTCATTCTGAGAAGCAGAAAATAACTCAATCTTCTGTCAAGTTATTCAAACTATTTTCAATTTATACATAGCATCTCATCCAGTAATTACAGCACTTTAAATTTTCTACTGCTCTAAAGCTCTAGCAAGTCATAATGCTAATAAAGCCACATGAATTTTTTTTTTATTTAATAACGAGTAGGCGTTTGTAAAAGGTGATTCATATGTACTTTATTTTCTTTCACTCTCTCCACATTGACATTTCTATCAAAACGCTTATTATAATTATTTGTTCATAAAAATATATTCGTTGTTAAAAAAAATCATGTGATAAATCACCTGATTACTCGGGTGATTCATCATATCAAAACTTCATGTAATGATTGTTTTGATTATAACACATTTCAAACCATACTTAGTCAATTAAGAACAATTTTTGAAAATTTTTGAAAATTTTGAATTGGGCTTCTGGCGAGGGTTTCCATTAATAAAAAAATCTAATGCACTGTAATGGTATCTCTATTTTTTATACAATTAAAGTGCATTAGTTAAATTAAAAATAATATTTAGAAAATCGAGTAAATTTATAAAATTAAATTTAATACATAAATGCAATTCATCATAATATTAATTACAGTTTGAAATGTGAGGTGGTGTGGAAAGTCGTTACTCAAGACTATATGTCTTGTCTCTTGTATGGATGAGCAATTAAATATTAAAATTACATTTAAAAAATATAATTAAGTGTAAGATGTTAGGAAAAAAATTGTATGATATAAAATAAAAACAATACTTATGTCGACTGAATAATAAATAGGATGATAAATATTTCCATCGGTCTTACAGTCAATTTAAAATCTATATAATAAAATAATTAAATAAATATGGACAGTCAGACTGCCCTTGTTTATAATCACCCCCGTAGAATAACCTGAAATAAAAACTTAAAAATTAACTGGAAAGAAACCTGAAAATAAATAAAATTAGTAAAGCACAATCTGACTGTCCCCCACCACCAAAAAACCTTTCTTCGATTGTGATCCTGTATAATGTCCAACGTTTCGAGCACGCTACTGCTCATCCTCAAGGACTGAACTCCTCTCGCCGCATGACTCCCAATTTATACCTAAAAAATTATTTGAATATTCCCTCCACCATCAAAAACACCAATATAAGTTAATATACCTCCACCACTTTAATTCTATATTATGTTAGAAAAGGATGATAAATACTATTTAATTTACTTGATTCTAACATTAAATTTACATTATTTTTATTCTGAAAAATGTGAATATTCTCAAAACTCTCCCTTTTAAATTTATTTTTAATATTATTTTCTAAAATTTCAACATTCACAAAATCAAAAGAATGAACGGAATTCAAACAATGTTGCTTCAAACCCGACACAACATTTGGACTTCTCAAACTATATTTATGTTCATAAATTCGTTTCTTTAAATATCTACTTGTCTGTCCAATATAATATTTATCACAATCATTACAATTGATCTTGTAAACGACTCCCGATTTTTCATCCTTCTCATCCTTATCTTTACAATTATTAAAAAATCTACCTAAATTATTATTATTTCTAAAGAAAACTTGAATTTTATGTTTTTGAATTCATTTCTAATTCTTTCTGACAAACCTCTAACATACGGCAAAACAAAATACAAGCTTCTAGTTTCTACATCAATTTTCTTTTTTAAATTACTATTATAAATTTCATTCACCCTCTCCTCAATCATTCTATTAACAAATTCGATTGGATAACTATTACTAGCAAAAGCCTTTCTAACAATGTTCAAATTTTCTTTTCTGAAATCTATATGTGATAACTTAATCGCGCGATCAATCACACCCTTCAAAGTACCAATTTTGTTTCCGAACTGGTGATGTGAATTAAAATTTAAAAATCTACCAGACCAAGTTGGCTTTCTATACCAATTTAGTTTAACTTTATTATTACTGTCTCTAATTACTTTAATATCCAAAAAACTCAACTGATTATCTGACTCTATTTCTTTAGTAAATTTAATTCTATCATGAACAGAATTAAAAACATCAACCATTTCATCCATAAAACAATCTGGCACCACAGCAAAGATGTCATCAACATATCTTTTATAAATTATTGGCTTAAAACTCAATTTCGACAAAGCAACACCCTCCAATTTTCCCATCACCAAATTAGCTATCACAGGTGACAATGGTGATTCCATCGGACAACCATACCTCTGCTCATAAAAAATTTTATCAAAAGAAAAAACTGTATTATTAAAAACTAATTGAAGTGCTTTAATCATTTCACTCTGAGTTAAACTAGTATATAAACTAATATTAGACCACCTCTCGCAAATGATCTCATTGACCATCTCCAGAGGTACATTCGTAAACAGAGATACAACGTCCAACGAAATCATTTTATGATCATTCGGAATAACAATATCTTTTATAATATCATCAAAACTCCAACTATCTTTAACAAAAGAATTAGTTTTTCCAACTACATTAATTAAAATATCAGACAAAAACCGTGCAAGTTTATACGTAGGAAAATTAATTGACGATATTATTATTCTATATGTCAGCTGTTCTTTATGAATCTTAGGAAGCCCATAACACTTTGCAACTGTACCATTTTCACATTTTAGAAATTTAAAAACTTTATCATCTATAAAATCCTTCTTTTTCCAATATAACAATAAATCCTTTAAACTATCTTGTAACTTATTTATATGTGGATTCCTAATTTTCTTATAAGTGGTGTCATTACCCTTATCAGCCCTTTGAAAAATGTAACAGTAGCTTCATTTAAGGGGGAATACATGAATCATTTAAAGCTTCTTTTGGATGATGATGTGTTATAAGCTTCCTAAGATTCATAAAGAACAGCTGACATATAGAATAATAATATCGTCAATAATAATAATAATAATAACATCTTTGCTGTGGTGCCAGATTGTTTTATGGATGAAATGGTTGATGTTTTTAATTCTGTTCATGATAGAATTAAATTTACTAAAGAAATAGAGTCAGATAATCAGTTGAGTTTTTTGGATATTAAAGTAATTAGAGACAGTAATAATAAAGTTAAACTAAATTGGTATAGAAAGCCAACTTGGTCTGGTAGATTTTTAAATTTTAATTCACATCACCAGTTCGGAAACAAAATTGGTACTTTGAAGGGTGTGATTGATCGCGCGATTAAGTTATCACATATAGATTTCAGAAAAGAAAATTTGAACATTGTTAGAAAGGCTTTTGCTAGTAATAGTTATCCAATCGAATTTGTTAATAGAATGATTGAGGAGAGGGTGAATGAAATTTATAATAGTAATTTAAAAAAGAAAATTGATGTAGAAACTAGAAGCTTGTATTTTGTTTTGCCGTATGTTAGAGGTTTGTCAGAAAGAATTAGAAATGAATTCAAAAAACATAAAATTCAAGTTTTCTTTAGAAATAATAATAATTTAGGTAGATTTTTTAATAATTGTAAAGATAAGGATGAGAAGGATGAAAAATCGGGAGTCGTTTACAAGATCAATTGTAATGATTGTGATAAATATTATATTGGACAGACAAGTAGATATTTAAAGAAACGAATTTATGAACATAAATATAGTTTGAGAAGTCCAAATGTTGTGTCGGGTTTGAAGCAACATTGTTTGAATTCCGTTCATTCTTTTGATTTTGTGAATGTTGAAATTTTAGAAAATAATATTAAAAATAAATTTAAAAGGGAGAGTTTTGAGAATATTCACATTTTTCAGAATAAAAATAATGTAAATTTAATGTTAGAATCAAGTAAATTAAATAGTATTTATCATCCTTTTCTAACATAATATAGAATTAAAGTGGTGGAGGTATATTAACTTATATTGGTGTTTTTGATGGTGGAGGGAATATTCAAATAATTTTTAGGTATAAATTGGGAGTCATGCGGCGAGAGGAGTTCAGTCCTTGAGGATGAGCAGTAGCGTGCTCGAAACGTTGGACATTATACAGGATCACAATCGAAGAAAGGTTTTTTGGTGGTGGGGGACAGTCAGATTGTGCTTTACTAATTTTATTTATTTTCAGGTTTCTTTCCAGTTAATTTTTAAGTTTTTATTTCAGGTTATTCTACGGGGGTGATTATAAACAAGGGCAGTCTGACTGTCCATATTTATTTAATTATTTTATTATATAGATTTTAAATTGACTGTAAGACCGATGGAAATATTTATCATCCTATTTATTATTCAGTCGACATAAGTATTGTTTTTATTTTATATCATACAATTTTTTTCCTAACATCTTACACTTAATTATATTTTTTAAATGTAATTTTAATATTTAATTGCTCATCCATACAAGAGACAAGACATATAGTCTTGAGTAACGACTTTCCACACCACCTCACATTTCAAACTGTAATTAATATTATGATGAATTGCATTTATGTATTAAATTTAATTTTATAAATTTACTCGATTTTCTAAATATTATTTTTAATTTAACTAATGCACTTTAATTGTATAAAAATAGAGATACCATTACAGTGCATTAGATTTTTTTATTAATGGAAACCCTCGCCAGAAGCCCAATTCAAAATTTTCAAAAATTTTCAAAAATTGTTCTTAATTGACTAAGTATGGTTTGAAATGTGTTATAATCAAAACAATCATTACATGAAGTTTTGATATGATGAATCACCCGAGTAATCAGGTGATTTATCACATGATTTTTTTTAACAACGAATATATTTTTATGAACAAATAATTATAATAAGCGTTTTGATAGAAATGTCAATGTGGAGAGTGAAAGAAAATAAAGTACATATGAATCACCTTTTACAAACGCCTACTCGTTATTAAATAAAAAAAAAATTCATGTGGCTTTATTAGCATTATGACTTGCTAGAGCTTTAGAGCAGTAGAAAATTTAAAGTGCTGTAATTACTGGATGAGATGCTATGTATAAATTGAAAATAGTTTGAATAACTTGACAGAAGATTGAGTTATTTTCTGCTTCTCAGAATGACAATAACTTTTATTGTTTGTACTATTTTTCAAATTTATAATATATGTATCTTTTTGCTGTTTAGTGCAAGTTTGTGCTGATAATCATTCATAGACGCACAGATTAAGAACATGAATTTTGCAGTAATTTTAGAAATATGATTAAAAAATATGTTTGTTTTTCTATAATATTATTAGAATTTTTATTGTACAGTAAATATATTCAGTTATTCATATATTAGTTAACCATTTAATTAAAAATTAAAGTAATATTATAGTAGGGGAAACCGGGATGAATTAAACCCCTGGGGCAAATCGGACTGGCACCACTGGATATGAGTACAAGTAAATATTAGAAAATTAAAATAACTATAAATAAACTTCAACAAAGAAAGTAATTCGATGCAACAATATTGAAATCTTAGTTGCAAAATAAATATATAGTATGTATTTATATGAAATAATGCCAGTCCGCTTTTCCCCGGAGGTCCAATTAGCCCCGATTACCCCTAATATTTGACAGCTATTGTATTCAATGTAAATTGTTTAATTTATATTTTTATAGCTAGTATCTTCAAACCATTACTATGTTAATGATCATGTTTAAACTAAAAATTATTGTAGATCATACTTTTGAAAAAATTTGATACATAATTTTAAAATACCTCAGATCATGTCTATTATTTTGTAGTACTTTAGAGACAAAGAAGATTCTACTTCTTTTACAATTACTACTATTATATTAAAGTAAAGAATTTAATATATTTCGGTACTAGTGCGATAAAGTGATTTTGTACTCGTGTGGCGGTTTGCGCCCGAGCGAAGCGAGGGTGAAAAGGTCACACGAGTAAGAAACCACTTTCTCGCACGAGTATCGAACACTATTTTTTGACACGAAGTGTGAGAAGCTCCATTTTCGCACGCGTCACTTTGTACAGCGTGCGTGAAATCGAGCTTCTCGCACGGAGTGTCAAAAAAGACTTTTTTTTTACGTGAATATCTTTTGCATTATTGTCACATACATACATACACACGTGCAGCATTAACATATACATACACACATACACATACATACATACACATTCACACATTCACACATATACACATATCCAAACATATACACATACTCATATACATACACACACATACACAATATCCGTCACTCCATCTCTCCGTATCAGACTCTCCGTCTCCGTCACTCCATCTTCATCTCTCCGTCTCTCCATCTCTCTGTCTCTCTGTCTCTGTTTGTCCGTCTCCGTCTCTCCGTCGCTGTCTCCGTCTCCCCGTCTCCGTTGCTCCGTCTCCGTTTCTCCATCTCCGTCTCTCCGTTTCCGTCACTCCGTCTCTGTTTCTCCGTCTCTGTTTCTCCGTCTCCGTTTTTTTGTCTCCGTGTGTCTCCGTTTCTCTGTCTCCGTCTCTCTGACTCCGTCTCTCTGTCTTCGTCTTTCTGTCTCCGTCTCTCTGTCTCTGTCTTTCTGTCTTCGTCTTTTTTTCTTCTCTGTTTAACAGTCTTTGTCTCTTTGTCTCTGTTTATCTGTCTTTGTCTCTTTGTTTCCGTCTCTGTCTCTTTGTCTATGTCTCCTTCCTTCCGTCTATGTCTCTTCGTCTCTATTTTTCCAATTTCGTCTCTCCGTTTCCACTTTTCCACCTCTCTGTTTCCGTTTGTTCATCTTCGTTCCTCTGTTCTGTGTCTCATTTTTTCGTCTCTGTCTTTTTGTCTGCGTGTCCGTCTTCCTGTCTTCCTTTTTATGAAACCGTTCCGTGATTCCGGTGCCACCCTTTGACTCTGTTTCTTTGCTTCTGTTCATACACATGCACGTTTACACCTTGATGCTGATGTTTGAGTTGATGATGATGATGATGATCATGATATGTTTATTGTTTAATGAATTTCAAATTTTAATTATCGTCCCAGATCTGTTTATGGGACTCATCAGTAAAGCTTTGTGAGAGAATACAATCTAAATAAATAGCCATTATTATAGTTTATTCTGATTAAAAAAAAAATTTTTAGATAAATATTTTCACTTCTGAACTTATATTTGTAATTAATTAGGAACATTTCGAGAAATCATCAACTTAACTTTTATTCAGGACGCATCAAGGGTTGATTCTATAGTGATCATTTTTAATTATATTTCCTTGTATTATTTAATTTATTCAGATTGTCTTCTTTATTATAACAGATCATGCTTTAGATGTTACTTTGGATAATAATTTCAGTTCTTTTTTGCTTAGCATTAATATTAATACCCGCGTTTCTTTAATTACCCAGCGCTTACAATAGCAGTTGTGTTATTTTTATTATACAAAGTTTACAATAAAAGTCGCGTTCTATCAATAACACCGTGCTTACATTGGCGGTCGAGTTCCTTTAACTATACAGCGTTCAAAATAGCATGAATACTTAACTACACAGCGCTTACGATTGGGTCCTAGCATGAAAAATTATTTTTGAATTCATTATATCCGCCAGGTCGAACACAAAAAAATAAAGGACACGTATTTTTTCTTTTACAAAAAAAATGAAACCTTAAAGAGATAGGGGCAGTTAAAATTGTATGTGGCGTCACATTATTATAATAATGTGACGTCATATATCATGGCGCTATATCTACATATATCAAAATTGCATTAACTTACAATGGCTATAACTTTTGCAATTCATCATATTTAAAAAAAAACAAAAATATACGGGTATCTTATTTTTTCGTATTCTATCTGACGGATATAATACATTTTTTCATGCAAAGACCCAATAGCACCCGCGTATTTTTAACCACACAGCACTCAAAGTACAAGCCACGAATTTGTAACTACACAGCGCTCAAAAAAGCAACTGTGGATTTTTAATTACACAGCGCTTACAATAATTGTTGCGTTTTTCATCTTTAGCTCTTAAAATAGTAGCTGCTTTTTTAAAACCAGATAGTGCTCTGAAAAGCAATCGCGAATTTCTAATTACACAGCGCTTGCAATAGTTGTTGCGTTTTTCATCTTTAGCTCTTAAAATAGCAGCAGCGTTTTTTAAACCAGATAGTGCTCTGTAAAGCAGTTGCGAATTTCTAATTACACAGCGCTTACAGTAGTTTTAGCCTTCTTTCCCATCACAGCACTTACAATATCAAACATTTTTTTTTCTAGTCAGACAGCATTTAAAAAGCAATAATCGCGTTTTTCAATGGCACAGAACTAACAATAGCAGCCGTGATTTTTAACTACACAGCACTACTTCAACTCCACTTCATAATTTTTAATTTCTTTATATTTGATATTATATTAGAGTTTCAAATATGTTTGATTTTATTCTTATTCATTATATTTAATTTTTGAATTGTGGTTTTATAATATTTCTTTGTAAACGATGTTTGTATAGACCATTTTATCTTTAACTTTTCTTGATTTTTCTGTTAATATTTTCAATTCTTTTTCATTAGTTGTCTTTGAAAGTGCCACGTATAACTGCCCATGACTGAAAATTGGTGTTGGTAAATACACTCCTACTTTTTTAAATGATTGTCTTGCGACTTATTAATAGTCATTGCATGAGCAAGATTTACAGGAAATGGTTTTCTGGTCATCTGGAATGGCAGTTCATCATTTGCTGATAAGGTCATACGTGGTAAGAATATAGTGCTCCCTCTTTTACTCCCTGTTAATATTTGCGCAATAATAGTGAATTGTTTTAATTTCGTTATTACTAATCGGGTTTCGTTAAAAAGTCCTTCATTTAAATTAACATTTCTTAGAAACATTACTATAGCTCTTTTTTTTAATTATAATCTATGCGGAGGTGAATCGTTGGGCGTTAGAGAATTTCCAAATTCTGTAGGCAAAATTACGTTTAAACTTTCGTCATTTGCATCATTTGCAGAGTCAATGCTCAAGTACTCTATTACTGATTCATTTATGTTTGATAAAATTTTTTCATTCATTTCTATTACATCTACGTTTTTCGGTGCTAATATAATATTTTCGTAATAGTCACAATTTTCAATATTTATATTATGCCCGTAAATTTCATCAATTAGATTGCGCTTTGACATTTTTTTTTGGAATTTGTATAACTTTATTTCTGTTTTCATATTTTGTATGAAAATAACTATTAAAAATGTATCCATAAATAGCTTTTTTTCACACAATTTTCTACTATCTATGTTCTATTTTCATGTTTCACTATTGGCAATGTTTGTGTAAAATCACCTGATATGATAAATGTTTTCCCTCCAAACGGATAATTATTATCACATACATCTTTAAACAAGCGATCGACGGCTTTAAAAGCGTATTTTGATGTCATTGTGATTCTATCCCAGATAAAAATTGATACATTTTTCATTTTTTTTACCTATTTTGCTGTTTGCACTAATATCACATATTGTGTCTTAAGATATGTTCAACGGTAATTTAAATGCTGTATGTACTGTCACACCGTCATGTAATAAATTAGAAGCTATACCTGTCCATGATACAACTAAATAGTTGATTCTATGAATTTTTAGATAAATTATGATTATATTTAATAAGTAGCTTTCACCACTTCCACCTGGACCGTCTATATATATATATATACTTTTCAGTGCAATTTGTATTTAATGAATTTATTACTGTATTACAAATAGTCGTTTGAGCATATGTTAGAGTATCAATAATTGAACGAATATTATTAACATTATTTACTGTACTATATTTATTTTCGTTATTTTCAATATAGTATTCTGAAGTAAATAAATTAAAGTCACTTAATTGGAATCCATTATTAGTTAGAATATCATTAATTATGCTTAATGCATATTCTTTTCCTTTTTGTTCATTTATTTTTGGAGGATAAAAATAGATTTTATATTTTTCATATAATTTTCCAGCATTAATTGGATTGTGAAATGTACAAATGTAACCAAATGATCGACAAAGAGCTTCTGGAAATCGAGATTTACAAGATTCTTCTAAACATTTATCCCATTTATCATCGATTTCAATTAAATTTCTTGCTTTTGCTGCTTCAAAGAATATTGAGTATGTAATTCCACTAAAAGTTTTTCAGCTTTCGAAAGATGTGGCAGCTCTAAAGTTAAGCAGAAGTTATCTTAAAGAGAATTTTTCTCTTTGTTTTTGATTAACCAAGTACATTCTGGTTAAAATAGGTTTCATAGTTTTTATTCTTTTCGTCCATGTTTTATGTATTCGATTAAAAACATAATTTTGCGGTACATCAGAAGAAAAGTAATTATGTGCTTCTGGGTCACTTTTATTAAGTTCAATCCACGCTGTTAGTTTTGTATTTACATTTTTCGCATCGATTTCGTGTTCGGATCCTTCTTTAAAATACACATATTGTTCATTTTCATTATGAACAGATAATCTATAAATTATATGAGAAAGTTCACTAATATTATATTCCCATATGCGATGCATAGCTTCTGGTGGGCAACCGTATCTTGTGTTCATATATTGTTTGATTGCATCATAAAACATATCCAAATCATTCGTTTCATCCGTTTCATCATTAGTATAACTTCCAGTATTTATTTTACTTGCTTTCATTTTGATAAATGCACAATCATGTCCTTTGAAGCAGTATTTAAATAAGCAGTATTTTATAACTCCTATTGTTGAACATAATTCAATATTAATATGACAGTTAAACTTTAGTAAGAAATACGGGTTATTAGAAACAACAAATCTATTATCTGCCCACTTGTTTTTTGTGTATAATATCTTATTTTTATTATTTCTTCGTCGATAAATAGGATAACCATTTGTCATTATTGTAGTTTTAGTAAATCGTTTCGGAAAATTTTTTGGACACTTTTCTGATTCTTAATTCGTACAAGGTAGGTTTTTATTCTGATCTTCACAAGAGCCAAGGATCATAAATTGTTTAACTATTTCATATAATCTGGAATTCTCATTTTTATTTGGAATTTCAGCTACTATAAATTTGTCAACGTCATTACTATTGTAAATTTTATCATCTTTACTTAAAAATATTAGCATATGGGCATGCCGTAATCCTCTCTTTTGAAATTCTACTACGTATGAATAAGCAACGCATTATCCCAAAATATGTTTTTTAGAAATTGGCTTTATTAATAGTTTTAGTTTTTGATAAAATACTTTAACAACAATATCTGGTCTACTTGTTACTTCTTCACTTTGTCCTATATTATTTGCGATTTTTTTCCATTTCGGATTGCATCTCATAGTAATGAAAAAATCTGGTTTCCCAATTTTCCGTACTAATGTCATAAGATCAAGAAAATTTTAATATAAGGAACGCAGACTTCCTGTAAAAATTGATGGTAATATAAACATTTTTCTAATACTATGATTGTCAATAATAATTATTCACTCTTATTAAAGCTTATTAATTCACAAAAAATTAAAAAAATTTTTATTTCAATGCAGTACAATATAATGATATAAATATGTAAAAAAAATTAAATACATATTTTATATTTAACTACTATTATCAATTAAATTAGCAAATCTATATATAATAATATAATATATAAAAATGCAACCGAGCAACGACAGGAGCGAGGTAAATTTTGCTCGTCAATTATTAAAGGAAAACTTAAAACACTAATAGGAATTATTAAAAACTTAAAATGTAATTAAATGAGCAAATATTAAACGTATATCGGATTCTTTTCCAATTACAAATCGCATGCAAAAGCTGTCGAGCTGCATAATTTAACATGTGTGGTACATAGTGCTTCACCAAGACCCCAAGACTGGTCTTGGTATCGTCTTGTCTTGTTTTGAAAACCAAGGCGATACCAATACAAGACAGAGGCACGTAGTCCCAAGAGAATACCAAGCTTTTAAGAAACAAGAATATTGTCTTGGCAAGATTTTTAAAACAAGATCTTGCGAGAATCTTGGTCTTGATCCTATTACTTTTTTTTTATCTTTTATTATCAACTAACGTTTGATGAAATTATAACGGAGATTTTGATGGAAATTTATAAAAATTATTATTATGAAAAAAATTTAAATTATACATTATAGATAATATAAGGAAATATTGATAAATTTATTCATACTTTTGTAAAGCAATGTGTAATTTGGCTTAGTTGATGAAATTTCATTTGCTGACGATAACTTTTTTTAACTAGACTCTATTTCTATTATTTATCGATCAAGTACTAATTTTTATATTAAAATATTATTAATATAAGTAATGTTACAGTACCACGCATCTTGTTTACAGTCGTAATCACGTGTACCTAAATATGTAATTTCAAAAATTATATTACTATTATTTTTTAATTAATAATAAATTAAGTTAAAAATAATCAATTGTAATAAAAAAAATATAATAGTACACTGAGAAAAATGTCTGTATAAAATTTACTACAAACATATTTTGAATTACTATTTAATATAGTAGCGTTGTGACATACTCGCTTTGTAAGAAGAATTACTATTTTATATAGTAAATTTTGATTGAGCAGATAGTATACAGAAAAAAATTTTAGTTGTTTAGTTTTGATCCCGAAACTGCTTTTTTAATTTAATTATTGCATGAAACAATTTTTTTACTATTAAATAATTTGATTAGTTTAATTATTTTTAAAGAAAATTAATTTAGAAATAAAGTCTTACCTTGGGTGGGATCGAACCGCCGACGCCGAGATGTGAAGCGTGACTCTTGCCGCGACTGCGCCATGCTAACTCGTTAAGCGAGAGAATTCGAATCTTCTTCATATGTTATAGAAGATAATTAAAATTTGGTTAAAAATTTTGAGGTTATGATTTGAATTAAAAATCAGACGAATCGAATATATTACATAAAATAAGACTTTTTACTGTATGTGTTCCAAGGACTTAATGCTATTCGATTTTACATTATTATTTGCTATCTGGGAAGTAAATTTTGGTATCTTTATAGATAGAATTAGCTACTCAACAAAATTTATTAACTTATACAATAAAAATTATTTTCACAACTTTTACTATAGCAATTTTTAAAAAATATCAATATTAATTTTTCATGTATTTTGTAGTAAAAAATATTACATACACAAGAATTATTTGTCTAAATAAAGTAATATTCCTCATACAACGAGTATGTCATAACGTTACTATATTATATGGTAATTTAACCTATGTTTGTAGTAAACTTTATCCAGACATTTTTCTCAGTGTAATTAATAATAAATCAAGTTAAAAATAATAAATTATAATAAAAAAATATAATAATTAATAATAAATCAAGTTAAAAATAATAAACTGTAGTAAAAAATATTTATAATTTTCGCAAATCTCACGCTCCCGAATTTCAATATATAGTGGAAGCTGTCTGCCAGTCCTACGACTGCCACATTTTTTTTATTCAAAAATCAATCACAGAAAGCAATTTTTATCATATTAAATTTATGAAAAGTAAATATAACAAATGCCCGTTTTAGTTTAACATATTTAAAATTCAAAAATAAACATCAAGTAATATTATAAGACTTAATAGAGGCACAAATATATTTTTGTTCTAATTTTTAACATTTTTTTAGTCGTAAAAACGATTTTTTGTAAAGTTCAAATATATACAATTTTAGTACCAAGACCAATATTTTCTTGCCAAGACCAAGACCTATACCAAGACAAGACAATACTATTTATTTTATGATATGTACAAGAACAAGACAAGATTCTGAATCAGCAATATTTTCTGATACCAAGACAATATTTTTGCAGAATCTTGTATTGTCTTAGTAAAGTGAAGCACTAGTTATACAGAAAAAAGTGGCCAGCCTATATATAATATATGACGTACAAAGTCGTTGATAAATATATTTGTAAAAGAAACATTGTATTTTTTTTACATTCAAAAAAATTATTTTTATTTTGATAATTTATTTTTAAAATCAATCTATTTTATTGTTTATTAACTAAAATGGCTAATCTTTTATATTTCAATTTCTACCTTTAAACTTTTAAATAATTTAAATAGAATCACCATTTTTATACATATTATAAGAATCGAATATTCATTTATGTATAGACAATTATATTGAAAACTTATATCTAATATAATTTATTATTGAAAATTAAATAATAATAATACGTTTTCATTAAAAGAAATAAAACATTTCATTTCTATATTAATTTTACTATATCTACATATACATATATATATATATACATAGCCCCTATAGATAATTATAGGTTTGTTCTTTTAATTTTATTCTTAATAATCCTGAGTAATAATATACTAAGGATTATTAATCAATTATTTAATTAATTAAATGATAATAAATTAATTATCATTTTTATATAAAAAGAAGATATATTAAAAATAATTGATCTTTGCCGTCACAATGTATATATATATATATATATATGGGACGTTTCATGTTAACTCGAGTGACAAAAAAATAGAATTTGCTGAAAATCCGTGAAGAGGTTCCGTTTGATATCCAAAATATACAAAAAAATTTTTAGAGGCATAGGTCAAAGGGATTACGAGTAATAAGTAATAGAATATTGTGATTTTTCAAATTTTTTTGTTAAATTACCAACTTAATTATTTTTTTCCTCAAAAACTAAGGATTTTAGAGATTCACTTATGAATATATTTATTGTTGCAAATGATGAGTAAAATCTACACAAATTTTTTTAAATCTCAGAATTGCTGTCTTCTGATTATTTCATTTTGTACTTTCATTTAATTTTGAATTTCTGGTGTTCGATCAGGTTGATTTCACTCAGGTTGCACTATGTTATGTCTTTTTATAATATCTTGAAGTGAGCTTTGTCTCATCTTAGGCATAGAACTGAGGGAAGAGCTATAGAACTTTGAATATTAAAAAATAAAATAGAATTTTCAATTTAAAACATATATACTGTGGATTTGGTTCTTCGATTATAGATAATGCAATATACGAATAAATGATTTTTAAATATCTTAAAAGAGATCTATTTCTTAATAATTTAATTATTAATTTAGAATCTGAATTGAAATATCAACTGTTCATTATTTAGACATCCTCAAAATACACTCGTAACCAAAACATATTTATGTGTTTTAATAAATTGTTATTATAATGATTTTAAATGTGTTGAAAAATTTTTTTAATACATATTATTTATTTAGAATTAATATTTATATCATATATCTAGAAGTAAAAGAAATGAAGTAAAATAAATTCTATAGGCATGAAATTGATTTAATATAAAAATTTATTACGAATTCAAAGAATGTTTTATTTATAGATTGTGGAACTTTTGGCAAGTATTTTTTGATTTCATCCTCATTCTAGTGACATTTTAATTTTGCAAATAGACTATGCATTGAGAAAATTCAAAAATATATTTAGGAATTGATATTTATATCATATATCTGGAAATAAAAGAAATTAAATTAAATAAATTCAAGATGCATAAAATTTATTCATTATAAAATATTACAAAATTAAAAAATGTTGTATTCGTGGATTGTCAAACTGTTGACAAGTACTTTTTCATTTTATTCCCATTCTAGTGACATTTTAATTTTTAAATACTTTTCAACTTAAAACAAATAATTATAATAAATGAAAATATGATAAAGCGATGATTAGTTCTATTTTTACAATCATTACTCAAAATAAGAATATCAAAAGTCTTTTCCTTTTAGAAGAATGTTATGTAGTGATGATTATTATTATTTTTGTCATTAATTATACTATAATTAAAAATAAACATATAGCAATGACTAATAGTATAAGGTAATTAAGAATGATAATCTAGACCAATATTTAAAGCTACTCTGCTGCATCTTAATTATTTCAGTTACTAGAAAATATTAATCATAATAAAAATAATAATAATAATCATTATCATGATCATCATCATTATCATAAAATATTTAATAATCAAAATAAAAACTATAATAATGACCAATAATTTAATCTTTTAACATCCTAACTTTAAACAATATGAAGTATGTTTTATTTAGGAAGCAAATAACAATAACTTTTCTTTACATTGGTCGAAGACAGAGAAAAATTATAAAATAACAGTGTCTGTATAAAAATTATATTCAGAATATAGTTTTGCTCTTATGGTACCATCAATTGGAATCAAACAATGCTTGTCCTGAAGATGTTGTACCCGTCTGTTATTGTAAAACCGTTTGGCTAAAAATTTTTCAGTTTGATCATAATTTTTCTGGGTAGAATATTTGAAGGTTATATTGGGCATTCTTTCAGTTGTGCTTAGCCAATGAAATAGATCTTCACTTGTCAAAATTGGCTCAATTGTTGATCTCTGTAGGCTTGCTCTAAGAGCTCCTCTTTTTACTGTTGCCCCAAGACCATCACATGGACCTTTCCCATGGGCTGAGGGATAAAAATGCCATTCAGCGTCTGATTCAAAATCCATTTTATGATGAGCTAAATTAATAACATTTTTGAAATTCTTATACTGTTGGGGGGCACCGTCAGAGAAATAATAAATCTTTTTTATGGAAGAAAATTCATCATTCAAAAAATTCTGAATTATTTTATGGAACGAATAAACTGCTACAGCATCATGAATTAAGCAATCAGAAATTATAACCAAACTTTTATGTTTTGTGATTTCATTTTCTTTGTAATAAATTACGACATTATAGATTGTAGCTTGGGCGTTATTCCAATGAAAACCAGGAGCAGCATCTTGAATCGTGAGTGCCAGTCCACAATTATTTGAAATTCATGTGGTTCCAGATGGTCCTTTAATTTTCTTGAATATGAAGATTGTTTGGATGCTATTGCTGCATGAGGAAGTAATCCTTTTACTTTTTCACAAAAATATTTTACAAATTCAGGCGTTTCCTTGATTAAAGTTTCTAAAGTTGTTTGTGGATTATTAATCCACTGCTTGAAAGAAATCGAGGTGACGTAATTATCTTCAAACACTTTTAATAAGAATTTCTCTAGATTGATAGATCCTAGACATTTCTCGCAGTTGTTTAAATAACACAAGTCAGATGGTGATTCACAAATTAAAAAATCAAAACAATCTACATATGATGTTATTTTCTGTTCTTCATTTTTTGTAAAATTTAGAAAAATGACTATCTGTAAAAAAAAATAAGCCTTCAAAATTGGAAGTACTATTATTTATATTAAGATATATGATCATAATAAATTAACCCTTTAAAACACACATTTTTTTATTAGGAGTTATTCGCTGAAAATTGGTAAACAAAGATTTTTGGGGTAGCTGATCACGAATCTGAAGTCAGATTTATTAAATTCTGTATCCAATATGGCGGATTAAAGATGGCGGACAATGATTTTCCTCCGCTATTTTGAATTTCTAAAATCTGATACCGGATTCATATTCAGCGATCCGAAAAACCCTTCTGTACGAATTCCCAGAAGGATTAGACCAAAAACGTGGTCAAAAATGAATTTTTCTCAAAAAATCACGTTTTTTTTGCATATGAATGTTTATAAACAAAAAGCCATTGTTGTTCAAGGTATGTGTAATTTTTCTACATGTTCCTTAATATCTTAGAGATGAACGAAAAGCGAAAAACCCATTTTAAATCCGTTGTAAACAGAATAAATAATTGAATAGTGAAAAAATTTAGGTGGTAAGTATACTTACCACTATGCTCAAAAGGGTTAAAGGACCTAAAATCATCAACTTTACATTTTGATGATAAGAACAGACAGACACGCTGTGAGTCCCACTGCTTCCTGCTAACACACAGTTTTTAGGACGCAACATAGTAAATTTTGTGAGACTAATTTTATTCTCTGGAAATTCCAATTTATAAAGCTGATATAATTCCGTTAAATTCAACAGAATCAGTCGCTTTTGGAGTTTCTCTTTAATTCCATCACTATTTCTTGTACATATTACATCCTTCATGCCAGGCATAGTCCAAGTTATATCACCTCTTAAATAAAAGTTCGTAACTGAAGAGATTATATCACAAGATATGGATTTACCTAAGCAGAAAATATTTTATGTAAAACGAAATATTCATGATATTATTCATTATAAACAACTTTTGTTTGTTTAAAATATTTTTAATACCTATTTAGTTAACATAGTTAATTTGATTACAGACACTTAAAAATATTTTATTTTAAATAGTTAAAATAAAAAAAAATAATGTAAATGTTATCAATATATTAGAAGCACATCTTATATTATTTCTAAAGTATAATAAAGAAATATTTTAAATGCCAATATTAGGTAATATTTAATTTATTATTTTCATTTAAACACAATAACTTTAAAGATACCAAAACTTAACAGATTTAAAAAATTCGAAAAAGAATTTTCCTTATATTTTGCATTTGCTTCTCTTACCATAAAATTATTATTCGATATTTATAAATTAAAATATTAAAAGAAAATTGAAATTACATACAAATACTAAAGTAAATACCTATTTTGTGATAAGGTGATGACAAAATCCCCTTGTCTTCGATAAGACTATGAGCATATTTGATCATATGATAAGAAGCATCAAAATATAGTTTTATTTGAATATAACTCCATGTTATTGGCAACATTGTAATAATTTTTATTTGATTATCTCTTGACGTTGATGGATCATGGAAAATTACTTTCAAGTTATTTAGTAATCCAATAGAATCATTGATAATATGCGGTGGTAAAGCAATTGCTGCACAAGAGTCATCCATTCTCAACTCATCTAAAATATCATCCAAATCATTGTTAATGCAATCATTGCTAAATCTAGATACAGCCCCTACTGAAGATGGACTTTGTAAACTATCTACTTCCATTACTGCAAGGAATTATATTAGAAACTTTACAGACAAGAAAATACTAAATAAGAAACATGCGAGAAAGATATTATAAAAGCAAATTCAAAAAATTAAAATACATAATTCAATAAATGTCATTTAAATTTTTAACGCATCTTAAGTTTTACAGAACTAGAAAGCTACTACAAAATAATGATTGTGACAAACACATAATGAAACTACAATAAGAGCTATTTATGTGATGCATCTTATAGGAAGAATTAAATGTTTTAAATACTAATACTCTGAATAAATATTTTTAATTTTGTGAGAATATTTAAAATTTATATATTTTAGTTGATATTTGCAATTAACGGTTACCTACATATTAAACTTTTAATAGGATTTTTGTAAGTTACACTTCTTTGCTATTACAATATTCGTTATAAAATCAAGTAATTTTTTGTTTTAAAATAAAGTAATAACATGCAAAATTAACATGAAACAGAAGCAACTATAACTTAAATATTAAACATTCAACAAAAGTTTTGTAAATAAGATTTTTTTGTAAATAATATTACATCTGGAATAAAATAATTGCATGCAAAATTTATATAAAAGATAATCTTTAAGGTAGTTGTCGACCCATTACATCATAAAAAAATTATTTATTATAAAATGCGTTGAAATTTGGTTAATAATTTCAATATAACTTTATAAATAAATAGTTAAATTTTTAGAACGATTAACGGTTTTATAATTATAATATAATATTTTAAATTTGTAATTTTAATGATATTTATTATATAAAATGAAAATTTCAGTTTTATATCTTACTTTTGAAACCGCTGGAGGTTATAAAATTTTAACTATTTATTTGTGAAATTATATTGAAGTTGTGAATTAAATTTTAAAGCATTTTATAATAAACAGTTTTTTATGATGTAAGGAGTCGATAACTACCTTAAACAGAAATTGTGTGAATTAAACTTTACCATTTTTATTACATCTAAAATAAATAGCATGCAAAATTTACATAAAATAGAAGCAACTATAACTTAAATATTAAACATTCAACAAAAGTTTTGTAAATAAGATTTTTTTGCACATAATATTACATCTGGAATAAAATAATTGCATGCAAAATTTATACAAAAGATAATCTTTAAAGTAGTTGTCGACCCATTACAGCATAAAAAAATTATTTATTATAAAATGCGTTGAAATTTGGTTATAACTTCAATATAACTTTATAAATAAATAGTTAAATTTTTAGAACGATTAACGGTTTCATAATTATAATATAATATTTTAAATTTTGTAACGGTTATTTTGTTCGTTACAAAAAAGAAATATAGCTATTAATTTAATGTCAACTTTAGCTAAGTCCTTAAATTTTACTATATGCAGAGTTGCTGAAATTTGTAAGAATTTCACTAAATATTATACAGCGAACTCCGATTGTGCTAGCTAATCAATCCTATTGATAAACGACAAAATCATATCTGATATACTCGTCGCTTGCTGCACGCACTGCGTCTCTCCCTCTCTCTCTTACCTGATCGAGAGACGCGTGGCCGGTAGCGCAGTTTTCCTTCGTGAGGCAGGTTCCAAAATACGTTATATTAAAATATATGATATTACGTAATTAAATAATTTATAACTGCTCACAAGGACCGCGGAGGCGTCGGAGTAAGCAACGGGAAATATATATTTTATGTTATATATAGTCAGGCAATATAATTAATATGAAGCGCGATTTAATGGAAAAACGGAATCAATTTATTATAAGAAAAATATAAATACAAAGATAAAACGTAAACTAAATGAGAATGAAATTGAATAATATATAAAAAGTAATGTACGCGTCTATTGAGAGAGTGAGCAAATGGAGAGCGCGTCGCGAACTAAATGATACTCGCTTATGACGCTGATCGGTTATATAACCGATGATACAATATACCTGAACAAGTATCTCTCGAGGGAGAGATACTTGGATATCACACAGTATAATTATACTTACAATAACGCACTGGCCAGCTTACACTAATTACCTACGTGCACGTAGACACCACTCGCTCGTTATCGAAGCTTCTCCCCTGTACATAACCAATACGTAAATACTCTGGAGTAGATCGGTGGAACACGTCCCTTCCCGATCCTTGAATTCCGCTGAGCTTTGCCAACGTGGTTGTCTGGACGTAGATCGGTGGAATCCTATGCACGCCGATCAACGTATTTGTTGGCACTTAATGGCTGACCGCTAAGACGCGCGAAAAGCGGTCAAGCAAAACTCTACAGAAAGAATTTCTGAGAGTTGCAACTAGCCAATCTAATATAATACGCAAGTCGGTATAAACTCACGACTTTTAATTAAGACAATGTCTCGCTCTTTCAAATGAGAACTTAGTTTACCGTATTATATGTCCACGTGGCGAAATTCTTTAATAAGCACAGCGCGGCTTAGGTTTCGTGCTAACGCAACGGTAGCCGGAAACTTTCTGAAGCGCCTCGTGGCCGGCAAGCTTCTTTCTCGCGTGCCGGTCGTCAAGATACGCACTTCTTTACTCGTCTTAGACGAGACATATGACCGAGCGTTTATCCTATTTCAATACCTAAGCGCGCAAGATTCAAACACGGTAGAATACCGTTACACCCCTCCGCCAGACGCAGCATAACCGCGTTCTGCTGCTCTGCCTATCGCGCGGTAGGTATGCAATCATCGTCTTAAGCAATGTTAATATTTACGATTTCCTACCACAAAATAATTTTCGTTGAACACGCGTTTTTCCCGGTGAACAAACTACTGTGTTTTCGCTACGCTTCGCATTGGTAGAACCCTTAGGCCTACGTTACTTACGCCTGATCGGTTCGGACTCAGCTGGACGCATATGCTTTGCAGTTCGCGTTATGATAACGACTGTTCTACGCGGATGACCTCGCTTCCTATTCGGTTTCTCGATATGGGGAGAATCACCGCTCGCAGGCGGTCGCACGCAATCTGAGCCCGATCCTCCGTTGGCACACGGAGTCGCATAGATCGCAAGAGACGGGTCGCTCATCGTCTCATTCGCACGGATTGATTCCAACGGTGGTTGAGGTTGTAGATCATCTTCTTGCCTTGCGATGTATGTTTTTACCTACTTTCCATGAATCGTACTATACGGATTACCATCCTTGTCTAACAACCTATGTGTATTTAATTCCAAATCAGCTGTAACGACATATGTACCAACAAATTTTGGTGCAAGCTTACTTGCTATGTCTTGAACAGCTGAAGAGTGTATTTTATTCCTCTTGCATATGAAATAATCTATATTATGAATCGCTTTTGCTCTACTCGCAACTAAGCTTTTTACACAAGCCTGATCAGCTGCTGATACATCAGCTAAACCAACTGTTTCTAATTTTCCAATGTACAGTTGTTCAAGAGCAGCAACTTCTAAATTTACCTTTATATTAGTACCTTTAAAAGAAAGCTTATTTTCACAAGGATCGAAAATAGCTCTAAATGCTCGTACGAAGTTGCCTCCTAGATAGCATTCTTCATTTAAGCTAGGCATGATCGCACAGCGAATCCTTTTGGTGATTCCACCTACAGTGAAAGGAAGGTCAACATAACCTACTAGTGAGCATGATCTACCATCTGCTACTTTAACCAATCTACCAGTAGCTGGTATTAAAGGTACATTACAGGCTACTGCTAGCTGTAATCCTAGCGAATTCATGACCGTGCGTGATACACCTGGGTCATACAGAGCCCTTATTCGGTAATCTCCGATCACTACCGGGAGCCACCATCGAGCTTCATCATCGATTATTGGCTGATTTGTCTCTGCCTGCTCACTGGTCTCAACTTGACTAGTGTGAGACTCAACTTGTGTTTCTACTGAGTCTTCAGATAGATTTTTATCGAACACCTTTGTATTAGAAGATTCTGAGGTCTCATAAGCCTCACTGGGAACGGTAGGTACCTCATCTACTTGTTCCCTGGTCTTTCTTCCCGCACAGATAAGGCAGGACCAGATAGTATATCCAGGTAATCCACACCGATAACATTCACAGTTACGTTTTGGATTTTTCGAACCGTTCTGGTTTTCTCGACCTGGTTTTGTTTGATTTGTATCTCTTAAAGAACTTTCCTTTTGTTGTTGACTCTGTTGTTCCGAATTGCTGTCATCTTGCGAAAGTTTCCGAGGCTGCTTCTTAAAATTCCTTTGACGCTTAGCAGACTTCCTTCGAGGCAATTTAGGCGGTGCAGGTCCTTGTACATTGTTCTCGTTGAACCTCTGCTGCTTTGCAAACGCCTTTTTGAGTTCACGTATTTCTTGTAATAATTGGATTAACGCTTTCCCTAAATTTAACTGTCCATTATCAGCCTGTTCTTCCTGTACTGCTGCTATTTGTACTTCATTGACCTTATTCGTTGGCCTATAAGCTACGTCAGGTAACAATGACTGTTCTGGTGGAGGTGGTGGTCTATAGACTCTCTCCGCCTCGAGTATCAATTCAGTTTCTGCAGCTTTTTCCAATAAAGATTCAATGTCCGTAACTTCATCTCTTCTGACCATACGTTGAATTTCTGGCAAGAGGTTACGGTGCAATAAATCAAGCTGCTGATTAATATCAGGTAACGGTACTTGTTTTAAAATTATAGATTGTAAGCATATATTATATAATCTCGTACAGGCTCATCTTTGCCTTGTGTGCGTGCATTAGCTTCTGCTAACAATCTCTGTTGGAAACGTCTGCTATATCCATACCATCGCAATGCAGCTTTTTTAAATTGAGCCCAGGTTTGCCACGAATGCCTGTTATTTCGATACCAGGTCGCAGCAACCTCTGTGAGCAGTTCGGAGAGAGAGGTTAATAAATCGCTCTCACTCAGTTTAGCCAGTTTTCGACACTCCTCAACTCTAGTTAGAAAGAGGTCTATACTTTGGCCTCGCTCGCCAGAAAATGTAACATTCCAGCGGCGCACTATGTGACCTACGTCTGTATTTTTATTTGCACTCGTTGGACGGTCACTATACCTGGTCAGATTAGCGATATCCGTCGCACTGTTTGCAGTGTGAGGGGTCCCTCCCCCCTCGACTGTACGTGCTCCTGCTGCACCAGTAGGCAAATTATCACAGTTTCTATAATTTTGCTGATCTGTACCTGCATTGTTGTTTGCTTGGCTATTTAATGGGCTACTACTATTATTGTAGTGTATACTAAATGTATCACGAAAAGCCACGTGCTGTTCATTACTTTTATTTGCTTGGTGATTTTCTCGTCTAGGTGTTTCTCTACCTACGGCCTGATCGAACAGATGTGTGCTTGGGGATTTTGGCTGTGACAGTACTTTAACTTTTTGTGATAAAGAATTCACTGTAGTTGACATTCCTTCCATCTTGGAATACACCTCATGCACGTGTTTTGTCATATCTTTCATCTGGTTGTGCATGGCGGTAAGATAGATTATCAGTTCTTTTGGTACGTTAGAGGCATCTAGTGCTATTTCACTTCTTTGTTGCACATCTGTTGATACCTGATCGGTGACTTGTGTTGCCATCTCGTAGTAAAATTCATGTCTTCTTTCTTGAGATATTTTCTATTTCCTATTAATCGCACGCGGTTTTACTAACGCTCGCTGTGTGTGTGTGTGTGTGTGTGTGTACGCACGTTCATTTTATAAAGAAAATTAAATTACTGATCGTTTGTATATGGTTATAATAGAACCATATACACACGTAGCAGTTGAAATTGACTAAATAGGTATATATTTTGAAAATTAATTGTTTTGATTTTTGGATTTATTCTAGAATTTCTAATAATTATAGTAAAGCTAATAGAAAATATTAGACTATAATAAACTATTCAATAATATTTTACAATTTTAAATTTAAAATACTAAGTATCAACATATATAACTAAATCCAAAAATCTGTGCGTTCTTAAACTTTTGTTAAAAATGCACACCTAACTGTGTAGGAACAATTCATTTATTATACATGTGTATTTAACGTGTAGTGTAGAAATAAATTTTAATACAAAGTCTTCGAGAAAATTCTAAAATTTCTCCACAACATACACAGCGCCAGTCGATTGCCGCGCTACAAGTTGGCAGTCGTTGATGAGAGAGAAAGAGAAAACAAAAATTTCCACTATGTGTATAAATAAAAATTTTAACTTTGTAACTTTACTTATTATACAAGTTAAAAAATTTTCTAGCCCTTTAATATGTATAAAAAATTTTAATTTTCATTCAATTGAATATTATATCAAAATACGAAAAAAATTTTAATATTAATGATACTGGATTATCCTATATTAAAAGGTTATGTTAAAATTGATTTAATTTCAACTTCCTCGTTAGCTGAAATTAATATTTCTCTCTCACCTTTAAATTTTGTAATTTATTATTAACGACCTTATCGGTAAGAAGGCTATACACAACGATGCACTATTCTAATTCTTAGAAAATCTCGACTGCCTGTTCGCTTTTTCACATAAAGCGAACTATAAGGCATACAGAGCTATATCTTTTATCTCTGTCACTATGCTATTAAAGCGCGGGAATGTCTGCGCGTTGAGCAAAGAAATTTTTGCTGGGACACGTGGGGACACAAATTTGTAACAGCTAACCGACAAAAAAAAATTTCAATAGATACCTAGCAATTTTTCGAGGAATTTCCTACTATTTTATTTTCCGGAAAAAAGCAATTTAATATTAATTTTATTTTTCGAAACGTAAAACAAATTAATGTCAATTTTAAATTTATTTACCTTTGACTAAGAAGAATTTGATTTCTAAATGAAAAAAAAATTTCTTGACACGTGCTAACTTAAATATCAAACTTTAACTATAGCAAAACGCCATCTTTGATATAAAGTCTTTTATGAACAACGCGAAGTCTGTTTTCGTCGACGCCAGCTACGCGCTCGACGCCATTTGCAAATTTCGATTTATTAGACGACGCGTAAAAGCCTGTTCCCGTTGACGCATCTATTCGTTGGGCGCCATTTTGTAACGGTTATTTTGTCCGTTACAAAAAAAAGAATTAGCTTTTAATTTAATATGAATTATAGCTAAGTCTATGAATTTTTAATATATGCGGAGTTGCTGAAATTTGTAAGAATTTCACTAAATATTATACAGCGAACTCCGATTGTGCTAGCTAATCAATCCTATTGATAAACGACAAAATCATATCTGATATACTCGTCGCTTGCTGCACGCACTGCGTCTCTCCCTCTCTCTCTTACCTGATCGAGAGACGCGTGGCCGGTAGCGCAGTTTTCCTTCGTGAGGCAGGTTCCAAAATACGTTATATTAAAATATATGATATTACGTAATTAAATAATTTATAACTGCTCACAAGGACCGCGGAGGCATCGGAGTAAGCAACGGGAAATATATATTTTATGTTATATATAGTCAGGCAATATAATTAATATGAAGCGCGATTTAATAGAAAAACGGAATCAATTTATTATAAGAAAAATATAAATACAAAGATAAAACGTAAACTAAATGAGAATGAAATTGAATAATATATAAAAAGTAATGTACGCGTCTATTGAGAGAGTGAGCAAATGGAGAGCGCGTCGCGAACTAAATGATACTCGCTTATGACGCTGATCGGTTATATAACCGATGATACAATATACCTGAACAAGTATCTCTCGAGGAAGAGATACTTGGATATCACACAGTATAATTATACTTACAATAACGCACTGGCCAGCTTACACTAATTACCTACGTGCACGTAGACGCCGCTCACCCGTTATCGAAGCTTCTCCCCTGTACGTAACCAATACGTAAATGCTCTGCAGTAGATCGGTGGAACACGTCTCTTCCCGATTCTTGGATTCCGCTGAGCTCTGCCAACGTGGTTGCCTGGACGTAGATCGGTGGAATCCTATGCACGCCGATCAACGTATTTGTTGGCACTTAATGGCTGACCGCTAAGACGCGTGAAAAGCGGTCAAGCAAAACTCTACAGAAAGAATTTCTGAGAGTTGCAACTAGCCAATCTAATATAATACGCAAGTCGGTATAAACTCACGACTTTTAATTAAGACAATGTCTCGCTCTTTCAAATGAGAACTTAGTCTACCGTATTATATGTCCACGTGGCGAAATTCTTTAATAAGCACAGCGCGGCTTAGGTTTCGTGCTAACGCAACGGTAGCCAGAAACTCTCTGAAGCGCCTCGCGGCCGGCAAGCTTCTTTCTCGCGTGCCGGTCGTCAAGATACGCACTTCTTTACTCGTCTTAGACGAGACATATGACCGAGCGTTTATCCTATTTTAATACCTAAGCGCGCAAGATTCAAACACAGTAGAATACCGTTACAATTTGTAATTTTAATGATATTTATTATATAAAATGAAAATTTCAGTTTTATATCTTACTTTTGAAACCGCTAGAGGTTATAAAATTTTAACTATTTATTTGTGAAATTATATTGAAGTTGTGAATTAAATTTTAAAGCATTTTATAATAAACAGTTTTTTATGATGTAAGGAGTCGACAACTACCTTAAACAGAAATTGTGTGAATTAAACTTTACCATTTTTATTACATCTAAAATAAATAGCATGCAAAATTTACATAAAACAGAAGCAACTATAATCTAAATATTAAACATTCAACATAAATTTTGTTAATAAGTTTTTTTTGCCAATAATATTATGCCTAGAATTAAATAATTGCATGTAAGATTTATAGAAAAGATATTAATTAATTATAAAAAATAATTTTCATAAAATATTCAATAGATGAACACCAACATTGCAGGTCATTATAATCTTTATAAGCACGTTTTCTGCATGTCGAACATATTCTTTCATCTAATGTAACATTAATCAAAACTTTTTTAATATTTTCTGACACTTTCTGTAATCACTTAGTTCTTCGATGATTCTTCAATTTATAAGGATTACAACATTCATTATAACTCACTAATTTACTTGAAAATCCCATTTTAATATTTAAATATTTTGTTATATTATATTTATTATAATTGATTGATAAAAATTAAACATCGATGTTATTGTTGTAAACTCGAGCATGAAAAACCATAAAGTGACAAATTCTGAGTACGAAATCAAACATAAGAGAATGGAAGCTCGGTCGGGACTGGGGTCTGGAGAATTGCTCCGAAACGATAAATTTAGTGTATCGATATATGCTATCTTTGTTCAGCACATTGATTTTATATCTTCTGTCTCTGTGATACAGAGTTGTGCAATTTTCTAGAGCGACCCCCTTGGGACATCGCGATCACGCACATACATACACCTAGTACGTTATACGGTTGGTGGTGCTATATATCTATACTACATAAGTAAGAGAATAATTTATGTATCTCTAATCCTAAAGAAATAACCTCTCTGATTGGTTGAACTCATTATTATCCTATACTCAAACGATTGATTCGAATGTATGGAAGTAACTCAAGTAATGATTGTGTCATCTGTCTGTTTTCTCATCATGAGAAAAATAAGACGGAATGATGTTTGATTCAAGTAAGCTGAGAACTGGGAACTGAGTAACGACTACAACTTTCTGCCTGAGGTCCGAATTTATAGTCGTTGTTCAAACTCAAGCATTGAGGTTTAAATTCATAAACAAAACTGAAGTACTGGTTACATCTTGTGTCTTTTTTTGTTATCATGAGAGAAGCAGAGACAGAATGAGATTTGAGTAACGAATCTTTACTTGAGTTGGGTCTATGAATTCGAACCTGAAAGACGGAATGAGATTTTATTATGAGAGAGACAAAGACAGAACGATGTTTGAGAATGGAGCATACTCAATGCTTGAGTTTGAGCAACGACTATAAATTCGGGCCTAAGGTTGGAATTCAAACTTAAGCACCTACACAGCATGAAAGATTGCTGCAAGGTTTCAGTAATAAGAATTTTATTACTGAAACCTTGCAGCAACCTTTCATGCTGTGTGGGCAATAACTCAACTCAAATTACGGTGTTACTTACGTATCGATGTTACTTGAGTAACGTTTATAAATTTAAAAAAATATGTTTAAATTTAGCTAGGGTAAAGATTTTAATCAAGGGGCGCGGTAGCGCTCCGGGGGGCTGCTCCTGAGCGATAAACTTAGTGTATCGATGTATGCTATCTTTGTTCAGCACATTGATTTCATATCTTGTGTCTCTGTGATACAGAGCTGTGCAATTTTGTAGAGCAGCCCCCCCGATGGCAAGTAGGCGAAGCAATCGAGCGCTCTAAGCCTTTTATACGTTATGTTTTCGTATTTACCCTTGTAATTGAAAAATATTTTTTAATATTTTTTTATTGCTGAATCTTTATAAAATTATTTTATTTTTGTTTTTATAAGATTCAACATAATTTAATGAATACCATAATTTTTTTTTTTTAATTTTTGTAATTGTTATTACTATTTAAATTTATGTAACTTGTTGTTACTTTATCATTATTAATTTTCATCTGCATTTTCACCTTTATTTACTTTTTTACTGAAATAACTTTTATCATAAAATTATCATAAAAATGAATAAGTCCCCTGGTAGAAAATTCACCATCTCAAATGGTGAAAAAATTAACGATTGGCCAACTTTCTTAGTCAATTTTTAGGCAGTCACTGGTAAAAAGTTGTCGAAAAAATGGTGAATGATTTAATTTTAAAGTTGATCATAACCTATTTTGGTTAGTAAATATTGAAATACAAGAGTGGGTTGCAGTAAACAATATTGCTCATAAGCATGTTGATGATCTTTTGAAAATATTAAAAGAAAAGTTAATTGCTGTTCTGCCCAAGTTTACAAAAACGTATTTAAATTGTAATGTGAAAAGATGGAAAAAATAATATTTTACTTTTTAAGAATTATTCTAAAATAAATAATATATTGAAATATTATTGTTTAATAATTTATAATTTATAAATAATTTATTATTTTAAAATTGATAAGTTCTAACTTTTCAAATAAAATATTATAATAAAATTAAATATATTCACCATTATTTTGTCAACTTTTCACCATGAAAGGTCGCTAGATAGCAGGGTATTTGGCCATGATTTTTAGCATTTTTTGGCCAAATTGATAAAAAATGGCCTATGCTTGGCCAAAAGATGCTGAAAATTTCTACCAGGGTCAAAGAAACTTTTAATTCTCAACTGTTAAAATAATTATAAACAAGTATTTTAATAACTATTTAAAATATTTATTGTTTAATTAAATAAGTTTCTAAAAAATTCATTTTCTAATAATTGTTAGTTTTATAATTATAAAATGTTGCAATATTAGTATACAATAGAAATTGATAGTTTATATAATTACAGAATGTGTAGCAATGAAATATCATATTTTCAATATTTTAAAGAAGCAATCTTATTCTTAAGAGAAATTCAATGGTTGTATAAAATGCCAGTAACTAAAATTCTCAAAATGTTGAAACTGCAAATCTTTGACAAAGAACTATATTTTCTGATTCATTACCACCTGTAAAATATATATGTTATAACATAAACACAAAAGTTCCAAGAAACATAGAATTAATTATAGAAAAAGAATTTGGAGAAATAGGAAAAATGTTTATCTAATTAGTATTCACGCTTGTGGTGATCTAAGTGCGTATACACCTCAAATATATTTGGAGGTAAAAATGGTCCATCTTCTTATTTTAGTATCTTGTTGTAATCATAAATTTGAAGAAATAGAAAATGTTTGTCTAATTAGTTTTTTGCTTGTGGTGATCTAAGTGCATATAAATCGCAAATATATTTAGAGATGAAAATGGGCCATCTTCTTATTTTAGTATCTTGTTGTTATCATAAATTAACTCTTAAAAACAAAATTAAAGAAAATGACGAGAAAGAGTATTTTAATTATTTTCCATTGTAAAAAAAATTTAAACAAGCTATTGAAAGTGTTGATGTAGATATTGGAAAATTCTTTAAACGACCATTCTTAAGACTTGCTTGTCAAGAAACATCAGGTAGATGGCTTACAATGAGCGTTGAAGCTCATAGTGAACATTATTTTTATGTTGTTGCAAGAGCTGTTTTGGAATTATATGGAGCTAAAAGTAAATACTTTAAGGGGATGTAAAACGGACACTACACCTGTACTCATGAATTTGGCCTATCTTGTCATTATATTGCAAAACTTGATTAAAAGAAATGCTTTAGTTTGTAGTATTTACCATGAAGATTATTCAGTTAAATTTTCAAATAAATTCATTCATTAATTTTTCAGAATTTTGGGTTCCAATATTATATATTAAAATTTTTAGATTTTGTACAAGAAATCTAAAATTCTGAGAAACTAATGAATGAATTTATTTCAAAATTTAACTGAATAATTTTCATGGTACATACGACAAGCTAAAGCATTTATTTTCTTAAAATTTTGTAATAAAATAAAAAGATAGTAAATATTTATAAGTACAGGTGTAGTATCCATTTTACATCTCCTTAAATTATAAATTTTAATAACTCTCAATATATGAAAATTTTATTTTTAGATAATCTTTATTTAAAAAAGCTTGTTCAAAAAGGTACGAGAAAATCACAGTATTCCAGATTTAAAAATTATTTAGAAGATTGTATCAATTGATATAAATAAATAAAGAATATCACTTGTGATAACAAACTAAAAAACTGTGAAATGTTTTGGAATGATAAATTCTTGATGAGATTAAAATATGGAATCTACATCTAAGCTGCAAATCATTGACAGAGCAAATTCTAAACTGATTAAAAATGTAACATGTTATTATTTTTTTAAGGAATTTGTTGATTTCTATTTAAGTTATATTTTAAAGTTAAAACTAAAATTTAGATTTAAAATAATTTTATACTTTATAAGTATAATTCATTCTTCACATGAGATTTTTATATTTTTGTAATAATTATTACAAAGTAAAATTAAAACTTGCGTTACTATAATTATATTTAAACAAACCAAAATTGTATTATATTTTATTAAAAAATATAAACTAATACACATTAAACTTTAATGAACATAAGAAATCAATGATCAAACATGATTTTTAAATTTTTTCATGCTTTATTTTAAGCATTTGACATTTATAATTATTATAAGGTTATTTGTCAAGTATGTACAATCAATTACATATTTATATCTGCTTAAAATTATCTTTATATATCAAACAAAGTATGAAAAAAGAAGTACAATTATTGTTTCAAAAATGAAAATTAACTTTGAATATTAAAAAAATAAATGTACCTTGTATAATAAGAAAGGAGTAAAATTTTTTACAATATTCAATTATTTATATTAATAAAAATTTAAACAAAAAAGTTTAAAATTATGAGGGTGAAGAAATAAACAGATTTGTATGTATATTTCAAAATTGAATACTTCAAAAAGCTTACCTTTAAAAAGATATATAGTGGGCAAGTATGCTTGGCGATTTATTTTAATTAATGATTTTAAACATTTTGATGACTTTAACAGATTATAAACTATTTTTAGTAATAAAATCAAACCTTGACATTAGAATTTCATGAAATCACGAAATAAATGTCAAGTATATAATAAAGATAATAAAACTATGAGATCTTATCATAATTTTTAACAAAAGTTTTTCAATTTTTTTTCTTTATAAATTAACGTTGAATTTCAGTAACAAAATTGTATTATTTCTTGTTATCTTTTTTTTAACATTTATTTAAAAATGTTCTGAAATTTTTTAAATTTTATTAAATATTTACAAAATTACTTGCCAGGCCCATGGGTAAATATTTTATGTCAATGTTTAAAGTTAAGAAATTTGTATATAACATATGTACATATAAACTTTCATTTTATGTAACATTACAGATATGATGGGACATAACATGTAAGTATTAAAATCATTTTCTACTTATAACACGTTTCTAATTTTCAATTTAACGGTAATATAATTCTGTAATATTATTTTAATCAATTATTGGAATTTATAGTTATCGAAATCAAATAAGAAAAAGTATCTGAATATTTTAATATCTAATATTTATAAAAATCTTAATTTATTGGATTACATAAAACTATTATATAAATAATCATTCCTAAATGTATAATACGTATTTAAATAATTTTTCAATACATATGTATTATATATTTATAAACTCATCTTATTTTAAATATTTAAAATCATAATAACAATTTGTTGAAGTACATAAATATGTTTTGGTTGTGAGTGTATTTTGAGGATTTCTAAATAATGAACGGTTGATATTTCAATTCAAATTCTAAATTAATACTTAAATTATTAAAAAATAGATCTCTTTTAAGAGGAGGTCACGTATCGCTGTCCTTTTCTAATCAAAGAAATGATTTTTTTACAAAAACTAATAACTGTATCAAAAAATGAAGAGAAAGCCGCATCTTGTATCAAAAAAAGCAATATTTTCTTTGGTAAGAAAAAATTAATTTTATTGCTTCGTTCTCAAGAAAACCTTGAAAAACCAAATTGTCCACCCTAACCTTTATGATTTAAGTTTTTCAAGGTTTTCTTGAAAACGAAGCAATAAAATTAATTCTTTCTTATCAAAGAAAATATTGCTTTTTTTATTACGAGATGCGGCTTTCTTTTCATTTTTTGCTAAAGTTGTTAGATCGTGTAAAAAACTCAATTTTTTGATTAGAAAAGGACAGAGATACGTGACCTCCTCTTAAGATATTTAAAAATCATTTGTTCGTATATTGCATTATCTATAATCGAAGAACCAAATCGACAGTATATATGTTTTAAATTGAACATTCTATTTTATTTTTTAATATTCAAAGTTCTATAGCTCTTCTCTCAGTTCTATGCCTAAGATGAGACAAAGCTCACTTCAAGAGTTCTATTATAAAAAGACATAACATAGTGCAACCTGAGTGAAATCAACCTGGTCGAACACCAGAAATTCAAAAGTACATGAAAGTACAAAATGAAACAATCAGAAGACAGCAATTCTGAGATTTAAAAAAATTTGTGTAGATTCTACTCATCATTTGCAACAATAAATATATTCATAAGTAAATCTCTAAAATCCTTAGTTTCTGAGGAAAAAAATAATTAAGTTGGTAATTTTACAAAAAAATTTGAAAAATCACAATATTCTATTACTTATTACTCGTAATCCCTTTAACCTATGCCTCTAAAAATTTTTTTGTATATTTTGGGTATCAAATGGAACCTCCTCACGGATTTTCAGCAAATTCTATTTTTTTGTCAGTTGAGTTGACATGAAACGTCCCATATATATATATATATATATATATATATATCGCCCATTCTCTGTCAAATCGAAGAACGAAGAATTTTTTTTACTAATAATTGGTAAAATGGTTCTTTTCCATATTATGAACTACTCAGAATTTTTTTAGATTCCTTTAGTACATATTTTTAGAGCTACGAAGCTTAAAAGTTGGTCAAAAACCATATTTTTGACATTTTTGACTAATTTTAAGCTTAAATTACTCAGTTGGGTTGCGTTTTAGGAATTTATTACTAAAAAACTTTTTTCTTCTAAATATTCTAAATTCTGAGGAAAAATTTATTTAAAAGTGCTAATGTAGCTATTCGCTGAGCTAAAGTCATTTAAAACATTGAAATAACACTTTTCAAGGTTTCTAACCATGATCCCATGTTCAAGAAAATCATCGAAGTAGGTAATATATGTATAAATATAGCCTATAAATTTCAGAGTGGTGCAAAACGGTGATCCCTTTTAAAAAATTTAAATGTAATTAAAAATAATAAAAAATGTGATTTTTAGCTACATTTACTCATTTTAATGCTAACTTGTACTAATCGGTTGCAGATGTCTCTTCGCAAGCATTCATAAAAATAGTTGTATACTTCACAAATATTAAAATATATTAAACAATATCTTCTGAAAGATTTAGAGTGAACCAACCCTTGAGATTTTTATAACAAATCATGTGCCACTGTAGCACATGAAAAATATACTTGAATACTGAATTATAAAAAATTTTTGTTCATTTCATAGTTCAAGGTTATATAATACTGCTAATATTTCCAATAACACATGGTGACATAACTATATGTAAAATTCTTTTCTTATAATATTTAGAATGGATTTTTTTATTAAAAAAAAATTAGATATCATTGAATTTCTTGAAAATTATGATTGGTAACTAAAATATCCTTTGTTTATTTGACTCAAAAGATTTGGAAAATTATTTTTGCTTTATTTCTTTCATAATTTAAACATAATCTATCTCAAGATACCATAACACTTTAAAAATTATTAATTTAATTTTTAGTCAAGAAATAATTTTATATATTAAATAATGTTAACAATCAAGAGATAATAAGATACGATCCTCTTCGTACTGATAATTTATTACATTTGTTATCGCATTTTTACAGTAGAAGTAACTCAAACTAACCAATATTTAAATTCAATTACTTATACACTGAATACAAAATTTATGTGCCAATACCTTTTTTTTAAATCTATCAGTTACAAGATGCAAAACTAAAAATGCACTTCTACTTATATTTTAGAACTTTTTGTGTAAATATACTCAATTTATATAAGAATATTAACATTTACCTGTTATTCGCATCCTTATTATAATATTCTTCACCTCCACTGATATAAAAAGAATGCTTGCTGGTAAGGTTTTGAATATACAAAAAAAATATGCATGTTATAATTAAAATATTGATTATTAATTGAAAGTGTTACAGTTTCTCATGTAAAAAACTACACTAAAGGAAATATTCATTATGAATTGACTTTACAAAATTTTTCAACTATATTATCTCTTGGAGAAATAGATATTTTTAATAATTTAGATCCAACGAAAATTGATTTTATTCAAATTCTTTATAAAAAAGGATTAATAAGTAAGTATACTATTGATTATTAATAATACTTATAATGAATTTTTAAAAAAATTTTAAAATTATACAGAAATTTGTAATCCATGCTTACTTATTTGTTTTTATACATTATATGTTATTTTTCAATTTTGTTAATTCTAGAAATTCAATCACTTTACTGATTTGATTTTTGTTGTTCAGTATTTCTTTTATATTGTTTTTTATTTTTAATGATTTTCTGTGGTCGCTGTATTTCGGGCACTGTAGCAATATATGTTCAACACTGTTTTTTATATGGCACTTGTCACATTGATTGGATATATTTTTGTTTATGATTGATTGGTGTGTCATTTGTGTGTGGCCGATGCGTAGTCTAGTGATGAGTATTTGGTTTTTTCTGTTTAAATTGGTGGTGGGGTTTTTTTCGTAGACGTTACTTCTTATTCTGTTGAGGATACTATTGGCTTCTTTCCATTGTTTATTCCAATGTTTGAGGATGTTGGTTTTGATTTTTTTTGTAGGTCTTCTCTGGTAATATTATTGAGTGTGTTGGTGTATATTAATTGACTAGCGTTTTTTGCTGCTTGAATTGCTGTTTGTTGTTCGGGTGAGTCAATTTTATATTGTGTTATCTTGATTTTGCCTTTCATATCTGCTAGTTCTCTATGGATTTTATATACCATGGAGTCGTTGTTATTTTGTTTCTTTATTCTTTGTAGAGAGTCTGGATCTGTATATATATGATGTTATTTTTATTTTTTACGTTTTTTGCATATTCTATGGCCTTGGTTATGTTTATTGTTTGAATATTTTTGATTTTGCACCATTTTGGATATTTATGTAGTATTTGTTCGCCGTTAGGTAGTATTATTACACTTCCAGTTGATTTGTTGTTTTTGTATGTTGATGTATATAACTTTTAGTCATTCTTGTACTTTCTATGTATTTCTTGAGAACTTTTTGTTGGTTGGTCTATTATATATGAGGTGGATTCTTGTAGTTCTGTTCCAGGGCACGTACGAGCCTGTTCAATCGAAATTATTTGGTATTTATATATTTTGTATTTTTTTTGGTTGGTTGTGAATCTGTGGTAGAATGGTTTTTATGCATTTTTTTTTTGAATTGTATACTATTGTATTGTTTTGCTTTACTAAGGTTTCATAGACTTGATTCTTTGGCCTAGTTAATATTTTTATTCCATAGTTGAGTGTGTTTTGTATTCTTCTGTACTCTAATGGCATCATGTTGCTTTCACTTAATATATTGTTGGCAGGGCTGGTTATATATGCACCTGTAACGATTCTCATGCTAGTGTTTAATATTGTGTCTAGTTTTTTGAGTATGTGGTTTTTGGCTGAGCCATACACAACACTGCCATAGTCTATTTTGCTCTGTATAATTGCTTTGTGTGTTTTTGATGATTTTTCCATTTGTGCCCCAGTTTTTCGCTGACAGTGTCTTGAGGATGTCTATTTTTTGTATGCACTGTGTTTTGAGGTTGATTATATGGTTGTTCCATGATAGTTTATGATCAAATGTTAGATCTAGAATTTTTATGTTTGGTACTGTTTCTATTTTATTTTCTTTTATGTATAATCTGGGTTCATTAATTTTGCGTTTATTGTTAAATAAAATTGCTTTGATTTTGTTTTTTGAGAGCTTAAATCCTGATTTGTCTGCGAATTCTATTATTTTTTGTATAGTGTTTTGCATGATGGTTTAACTGGTTTTGATATTTTTTCCTTTTATGAAGAGTATTATGTCGTCGGCGAATATAGTGGTTTTGACAGGGCTTTAAATGCATTTTTGGATGTCATTGATTGCTATAAGAAAAAGTATTACACTTAGTACTGATCCTTGTGGTACTCCGTTTTCTATGTATACTGGTTCAGAAAATTCATTTTTGACTCTTACTTGGATAGTTCTGTTTTCTAAGAAGTTTTTAATAAAGTGAAACATTCGTCCGTTTATTTTATGTTTTGTTAGTAGTTTTAATAATCTGTTTTTCCATATTAGGTCGTAAGCCTTTTCTAAATCGAGGCACATAAACAATAGGTGTTGTTTATTTACAAGTGCGTCACAAATTTCTGATTCCAATTTTACTAGACAGTCTATGGTGGAGTGATTTTCTCTAAAGCTGCTTTGTTTCTTAATTAAGATGTTGTTGGCTTCCAGGTACCATTTTAATCGATTGCTTAATATTTTTTTTAAGTATTTGCATAGACAGCATGTGAGGACTATAAGTCTATAGCTTTCTTTATTGTATTTGTTTTTCCCTGGTTTGGGTATGGGTATTACTATAGCTTTTCTCCATTGATCGGGAAAGACTTAGTTGGTCCATATGATATTGTAGATTTCTAATAGGCATTTTGTGGCGCTTGTAGGTAGGTTTTTGACAAATATATTTGGTATCATGTCTGGTCCAGGACTGGCGTTTTTACTTTTGTTTAGTATTTGCTGGAGCTCTTCCATTGTGATATCGTTATCCAGGGGGCCATCCAAGTCTTCTTCTTCTTCTTCTTGTGCTGTCATATATGTGTTTTTTTTCTTCTTCATTTTTATAATGAATAAAGGGTTGTTCATAGTTATTATCACTCGAGTTCTCTGCGAAGTTGTTGGCTAATGTGTTTGCTATATCTTGAAGTTTGCTGATTGTTATATTGTTATCTATTAAGGCTGGTATTTGTAGTTGTTTATGTCGTCCACTTATCGCTTGTATCTTTTTCCATATTCCTTTAGTAGGTGTTTGGTGGTTAATTGAGTTAAAGTATTCTAGCCAGAATTTGCGTTTACTGTGTTTAATAGTTTTCTTAGCTAGTGCTTTAAATCTTTGATGTTCAATTTTATTTTCGTATGTAGCTTTTTTTTGTATTTGTTGAATGCTTTTTTTGATTCTTTAATTGCTGTTTCGCATCCTTCATTCCACCACGGTGCGTATTTATTTTGAATTGAGCCTGTTGTTTTGGGGATGCTTTCATGAGCTGCTTCTGTGATTATATCCGTGAGTGTGGTTGTTATATGATTTATGTCTATGTTGTTGTGTTTGTTATTGTTAATGTAGTCGTATAGAGGTTTTATCTTTTGAGAAACTATATCTTGGTATTTAGGCCAGTCTGCTTTGTGATATTTCCATCTGGATTGATTGATACTTTGTGGTGGATTAGAGTGAGTAATTGTTATGAATATGGGGAAGTGGTCGCTGCCGTAGATATCGTTGCTTGTTTCCCAATCGATCTGATGTGCTATGCTACTTGAGCATAAGCTTAGGTCTATTGTACTTGTTTTATTGTTATGTACGTTGTAGTGGGTTGGAGAAAGATTGTTGAGTAGTATTAAGTCATTGTTGATGATGAACCCTTCTATTATTTTTCCTCTGCTGTCTAATTTATGTGAGCCCCACGTTTGGCTGTGGCTATTGAAATCGCCTACTAGTATGTATGGTGTGGGTGATTGGTCTAATAAGTGATTTAGTGAGGTTAGGTTTAATTCATATCTATTGCTTAAATAAATGTTGCATATGCATATTGTTTTGTCCCCTATTAATGTTTGGATGGCTATTGCTTCTAAATCGGACGTAGTTTTTATTTCTTTACTGTATAATTTGTTGTTTGCTAGTATTGCTACACCGTCACTGGCTGCTGAGCAGTCGGTACGGTTTTTGATATAACAGCTGAAGTTTTTTAATTTGATTTTTAAATCATTTTTTAAATTCGTTTCTTTAATGCATATTATATTACTGTTTTGCTGATCTATTAATTTTTCCATGATTTCGTGATTATTTTTTAGTCCGTTAATGTTACATTGTATTATTTTTTCCATTTTATTGCTTATTTTGTATTTGAGTGGCTGTTTCTTATGTGTCTAAGTTCGTTGGTGTATCTTGCGGGGTTGTTGATTCTCTGGATATGTTCTTAAGTAGCATGGTGCATCTTCTTTTTATGGAGCTGTCTCTTACGTTTGGGTATATATCTTGTTTAATGAATCTGATGAAATCTTCTATATTTGTTGTGTGTTGTTGTACTCTCTCTAAAGAGTTTTTTGCTTCAATTAGGATTTCTAATAAATTTTTGAATTGTATGTAGTTCATTATTGTGTTTTTTTCATTTAGGTAGGTTTTTAGACTGATTAGTATTTTGTCTAACTCGTCAATTGGTGCTAAATCTGTTTGTTGGTTGCTTGTATTGTCTTGTGTTTTATTTTGTTCTATATTTTTTGGGGTTGTTGAATTCTGCGTTTCTTTTTTCTTTTCTTCTGTTTCTAGTTTACCTTTTTTTTGTTTGTTTTATTGTTTGATCCTCTTTTTTTTCTTTTGGTAAGCTGGGAAAGTTTTGCATATATTCTTCTTTCTGGCTGTTTTGTGTTTCAGTTGAACTGATTTGTGAGTGTGTACGTTTTTTATCTTTTTTTTCTACATCAATATCCATTTCTTCCGTATTTTCTTCTATAATATGTGTCTCTTGGTTTTCTGTGTTGTTGCTGTTATTTTTATTTATTTTGTCAGTGTTATTTTCGTTAGATATGGTAGGTTCTTTGTAATTTGAATTATTTATTATACTATTAATGTTTATGTCGTTGGCTTCTTGAGACTCAGAGTCGTTTTGGTTTGGTTTGTTTACACAGTATCGCGCGATGTGTCCTTCCATTTTACATATAAGGCATCGAAGAGTATCTGTGCTTGTATATATGTAATAGCTTGTATCGTCGTAGTTCAATCTGAAAATCTCTGGTACCTTTTTGATGTCTTCTATTTTAACATAAGTTTGTCTTCGTTAGCTGATTACATGTTCGTATCCTTCTTTTTCGATGCTTGCTTTTAGTAATGTGACAAGTGAATTTCGATTTATTTTTAGATTGTCTAGAATGTTTTCAAATACAAAGTTTGAAATGTTTGGGGAAACGTTCGAGAATGTCACGCGTTTATATTTGCCTATCAGCGGTCTAATAAATACTTTTTTTTCTTTGATTGTTATGTGTTCTTGCTTGTCCGTTAGTTTGTCGACTAATTCTTTTGTTGCTAAATATATACAGATACGATTATTTGATGTCTTGGTTGATGCAATAACATTTTTTGGGCAACTATATTTCCTATCGCACAGGTGTAGTCTGTTAGATTGAGGTCATCTACACACATTAGTATCAATCCCTGGTTTCTTTCTGGAAACAAAAACTCTTGGGCCACATCTGCTTAACTGTTATTTTCTGGTTTTCTGACTTCGAACGTTGGTATATCCTTTTTTAAGGGAGGTGGTTCTCCCATAGTTGTCATCTTTAATTGCGCTGAGGCGCAATCAAAGGTAAAGTGTCTGTTCTTGGAATCAAACTAGTTTTCACTTATACTATATTGACGCTTAGCACCGTTTAAGATATACGGAGAGCTGTAAACACGTGTGCTCATTACGAGCTCTTGTTGAAGACTGAATTAAAAATTAGAAATGGTAGCAGTAACAACTGATAAAGAGTCATTAAACATTAAAAAAGAAAAGAAGTTAGAACTTATAAGACTTTTACAGGAATCTGATACGTATATTTTATTTTCGTTGTAATTTACATTTCTATAAAAGAACTGTTACTAACATTTTATGAGATTCCTTTTTTTCTTGAATAGGAACTACTTTTATATTACAAATAAAAAATATTGAACATATAAAAGTTTTGGATGAAATTAGAAAAATGGACTTAGATAATTTAATTATAGGAACTAAAATTATTTTTAATGAGATAAATATTTCAAATAAATTAAATATAAACATCTACTCAAGAATTTTTTTCTTTTTGCAGACAAAACAAAATGATAAAGAAAATAATGAATGAAAATAAGTTGAAAGAAACAATGATATTTTGTATTCTTAATCAAATACTTAAGGATATTTAAAATTAATGAGAATAAAATATTTATTTTATATAAATATATATATATATATATATATATATATATATATATATATATATATATACAATTTATATAATAAATATAATTTTTAGGTAAAATATGTTAAAACGTTCAAATGAATCTTATGAAAAAACATTTAAAAAAAAGATGATAATTTAATTTTTTCAGTAAAAAATAAAAATTATTATGAAAAAAGCAAAGATAAATTCAAAACAAAAGGAAATCAAAATGATATAATTTATTACTAAATAGCTAAAGATATATTGACCAATAATAATGAAAATTATATCATGGAAAATAATATTGGTGATTTGAATTTTATTTGTGATTTTTGTGGTGCTAGACATTTTGCATTCAAAATTTCAAGTAGGAATTGACATTATGTTGTAAACAAGGAAATATAGCATTAGAAGAAGACCCAGAATATCCTGAAGAGATTGAGAAATTACTTACGGGAAATTCTATAATAAGTAATAATTTTAAAAAATGCATAAGATCATATAGTAACGCCTTAGCATTGAATTACTTTTATTCTGATATACCGCAACATTATGTTTTTACTCGAATACATAAAACATGGACAAAAAGAATAAAAACTATGGAGCCTATTCTAACCAGAATGTACTCTTTTAATCCAAAACTAAGAGAAAGATTATTTTTAAGATTACTTCTGCTTCACGTTAAAGCTGCAACATCTTTTGAAAACTTAGAAACTTTTGATGGAATTACACACCCAACATTCTTTGAAACAGCAAAAGCAAGAAATTTAGTTGAAATAGATGATGAATGGGATAAATGTTTAGAAGAATCATGTAAATCTCGATTTCCAAAAGCTCTTTGTCAATTATTTAGTTACATTTGTATATTTCACAATCCAATTAATGCTCGAGAATCATATGAAAAATATAAAATCTATTTTTATCATATTACCAAAAATGAATCAACAAAAAGTTGAAGAATATGCATTAAGCATAATTAATGATATTTTAACTAATAATGGATTCCAATTAAGAGCAGGTCGTATATATCTATTCTTTTCTAACCAAAAAATTCATTTTTTTACGAAACATTAATTGTAGCAAAAAATAAGGAGATAGCCTGATCTTGTATCATGAAAAGCAATATTTCCTTTGATGAGGAAAAATTATTTTTATCAATTCATTTTGAAGAAAACCTTGAAAAACTTAAAAAATAGAGGTTAGGATAGACAGTTCAATTTTTCGAATTCAGAATTTTTCGGTTAGAAAAGGATAGAGATATACGACCTGCTCTTAAGTGACTTTAATTTACCTACTTTAGAATATACTATATTGAATACTATATTGAAAATCACGAAATTGAATAAAGTACAGTGAATAATGTTAATAATATTTGGTCAATTATAAATAGTCAAAAAATGTTCGAGCGGCTATTGTTAATACAGTAATAAATTCATTGAGACAAAGAGACAAAGACAGAGACGAAGAGACGGAGACAGAGAGACCGTGACGGAGGGAAGGAGACAGAAAAACGAAGTCAATGAGACGGAGACGAAAAGACGGAGACGGAAAGACGCAGACGAAGGAATGAAGACGGAAAAACGGAGACGGAGAGACGGAGAGACAGAGACAAAAAGACGGAGAGGGAGACGTAAAGATGGTTACGGAGAGACGGAGACGGAGACAAAGAGGTGGTGAAACGAATGAAAGAAGACGGAAGAACGGAGACGGAGTGACGGAAATGAAGAGATAAAGACGAAAAGACGGAGTTGAAGGGAGGAAGACGGATACGGAGAGACGGATATTGTGTATTTGTGTGTGTATATGAGTAAGTGTATGTGCATGGATATGTGTATATCTGTGTACGTGTCTATGTGTATGTATGTATGTGTATGTGTGTACGTGTATATTAAAGATGCACGTGTGTATGTGTATGTATGTATGTGACAATAATGCAGAATATATTCACGTAAGAAAAAAAAGTCCTAATTCTTTACTTTAATATAATAGTAGTAATGTAGGAAGATATTTTTATCACTCAGAAGAAACTAAAAACTTCGATTGGTGTTGGCCCGCATGTATCTTTTTGAAATCAGTCACATATAGCTATCTATTTATCTATCTATCGATCTATCTATCTATTTCTATATCTATATATCCATCTATCTTTCTATCTATCTATCTATCTTTTTTTTTGGTGGCCAAAAAACGGGCAAATTTGCTAACATACCTAAAGCGGCATAGGCTACGACCGAATCTCTTCAGCCGCAGTGTATATCATTGGTGTGACGGGTTCCTGATGTTGCGGCGACTTCGAAGCAGAAAGAAGTCTAGTAGGCTTGGATTTGCCCTCCGAGCATCCACAGACAGGGACCATCTAAGCCTTCTTCACCCTGGCCGCAGAACAAGGACAAGAAAATTTTCTCGTTACACGGACGGGGATCCGTAACATCTACCGTACTCATCCGCAACGTGGGACTGCGTTAGCATTACTTCGCGTTGCAGATCTTGTCCATAGTCATCCATTTCGTCCGTCTGTCTAAGCACCAGGTAGTCCAACGTGAGCACTCAAAGAACGTATGTTCCGCATTGTCTCTGTTGTGTCTGCAGTAGGTACTACATGCATGCTAAATCTTTCGCCTTATGTACAGGTACCGCCTGAAGTATCCATGTCCGGTCAGATATTGGGTGAGGTAGAAATCCACCTCCCCAAAGAACCGTTGCGTCTACCGCCTCAGATTTCGTATCAGCCGTCTCATCCACGCGCCTGTGCTGTCCCTTATCCATCGTTCGTTCCATTGCGTCATGGTCTAGTCTCTTTTGCTAACTGCCGCCTCTGTCCGTCCTATGTCGGCGCTTCTTTCATAGATCCTCTTGCGCTCTTGCGCTAGCAGGTCTATGGCGATAACGCCCGTGACAACCATCACGGCCTCTGCAGAGACCGTCCGGTAAGCGCATGCCACCCGTAGCGCTCCCTGTCTCTGTACTTTCGTCAGTCGTTTGTTATATTTTTGAACGTGGAGCGCGTCAGCCCATATTTCCAACCTGTACAATATAATCAAGTGAGTCGTCGACATCAGTAACCGTCTCTTGCTTGTTCTTGGTCTGTACGTATTTGCCATAAGCCAGCCTAGCAAAAAGGTCTTGTCAGTTTTGTCGCTCTTTCGGTCACCTTCTGTATGTGTGGCCCGAAAGTGAGACTAGTATCTAGGGTTACCCCAAGATACCTCAGGCTCCCTACGTATTAATTATTTAATATTAATTATTTAACAGGTTATGCGCCTACAGTGCTTTTAACTGCGTGTTTTTATTTAATCAAATTGATGAAGGGGTTGGTGTGGTTTGGAGCGTGCGTCAGTCTATTTAGTGAATTGTTGTATTGTTCTTTATCCCCTGGTGGAAACGTCAGGGATGGCGAGTCAAGGAACGAAAAGATAGGACGAAGGACAGCAGGGGGAGAAAAAGGAGTTGACTCCAAGTAAGAATTTTTCTTTATTCTCTCTCAATTCTATAAGAAAGTAATGGCGTTGCATGCACGCTTATAGAAAGAAAGAAAAGGACAGAGAATAGATAGCGCCATGCACTAGTCTATATATCTATATATATATATATATATATATATATATAGAGAGAGAGAGAGAGAGAGAGAGAGAGAGAGAGAGAGAGAGTAAGAGAGAAATAAAATGAGTTGCCATGTTGGGTGAAATGAAGCGATGTGTGTGAGTATGACAGATTCATCCGTGCATGAAAAAATTTTTTATGTTTTGCGTGTGTGTGTGTATGTATATAGTACGAGAGAAGAGATCATGCACGCACAAAATAAAATTGACAGACTAAATAAACGACAACACGAAATGAAGAGGTAGTCCAGTTATTCCACGTAAAAAACATCGATTTCATGACTCAATTTATTACAGATATTTGAAGGTGGGAAATCATTGGGGAGGGGCTTAGTAGATGATAAATAAATAAAAAGATACAGCTAGATTTGCCCTATTTTTTTATAAACAACGATTAAAGTCTGAAAATAACGATGTTCAGCCATACAATTTTCAAATGACGTTTTAGAGAAAAATGTTATAAATGAAAGGATTGTATGACGATTTTCCCAATCCATTTTTCCCAAATGACATTTTTCCCAATGGTATTTTTTCCCAAAAGTAATTTTTCCCAAGATGGACATTTTTCCGAAAAAACATATTATATATTATAAAAGAATAAGATTCCGGAGAGCAGCTTCAATTCAATTCAAGTCATTCTTTTGATTTTTTTACTGCTTGGTTATGCATTGACATTTTCCGAATTTTCAATTCAAGTCATTCTTTTTTTTTTCATTGCTTGATTATGCATTGACATTTTCCAAATTTTCGAGTGATCAATTTTCACTAAACTTTCAAGTGATTGAACTTGTATTAAAATTTTAAGTAAATAATGGCAAGTGCTGAAATACTTCGATCTAAAAAAAGTTGGTTGTTACATATAGACGGGTTTCTGTATTATAAACATTCTGGTACGAATCGACGTTAATGGGATTGTCGAAATAAGGGAGAGTGTTCGGCGAGAGCTATAACTACCGGGGATGGAGATCGAGAACCGTTGGTTGTGCATAAAGGACCAGACACTTCCAAGCACACCCATGCTCCAAATCGTGAGACTGTCGAAGCTATGAGAATAGTGTCTCGCGTTAAAAGGACGGCCGAAGAACATCCTGAAATGCCACCTGCGCAAATTATGCGTAAGGAATTGCAGCAAGTTAGTTCAAGTAAGTATAAAGTTTCTTTTATTTTAATAATAATTCTATTTTACAATTTTTATATTTTTGTTTAATTGAATGTAGATATTTTAGCAGAGGTACCCGCTCGTCCGAACTTGGTCAAACAAATTTCACGCGCTCGTCTAAAAAACATGCCGCCAAACCCAACTCGTATATCGGACTTAGAAGAAATACCACAGAAATACATACGAACTCTAAATGGTAATAAATTTTTAATATATGACTCCTTATTGGGCGAAAATAATGATGACTGTGGAAGGATATTAATTTTTGCTACCACGGAGAATTTGATGCAGCTTTTCAAGTGCGAAGTTTGGTTTGTCGATGGGACATTCAAGACAGCTCCTAATCTGTTTTATCAACTGTTTTCTGTGCTGGGTGCTGTAACTCAAGTTGGTATGAATCGTAAAGCGCAGACAGTTGGTTTACCTTTTGTACATGCACTTTTGCAAAATAAGCGGCGGGCATCGTATGAAAAAGTTTTTGATATTGTTGTCGAGGAATGAAGAAAACTCGGACTAACAACTTTACCGAAACGCATAATGACAGACTTCGAGCTATCAATTATACAAGCCGCACAAGCAGTTTTTGGACAAGATAAAATAAAATGTTGTTTTTTTCATCTGTGTCAGAACATTTATCGTCATGTTGTAGATGAAGGTTTGAAGACGCTGTACAACGATAGTGATGACCGGCGAATAAAAGTTGGCTGTCACATGCTCTGTGCACTGGCTTTCGTACCAACGGAGAAAGTTGAAGAGAGCTTTCAGCTTTTACGTGATGAGTTATGCGATGAATTGGAGCCTATCTTGAATTTTTTCGATGCGACATATATTAAACGTTTGAGTGCGAGAAGAAGGAGTCGTCCTGTATTAAGCTTTGTACGTCGACCATCAAGATATCCACCAGCTTTATGGAATCAATATGATTCCGTATTGGAAGGTACATCACGTACAAACAATGTAGCTGAAGGTTGGCATAATAGATTCCAGCTAGTAGTTGGTAAACATCATCCTAGTCTATATAACTTTTTTGAAGAATTGTTAAAAGAACAAGGCGACACGGAAATTATGTTGCGCCAATTGCAAATAGGTCGAAGAATTCGAAAAGGCATCGACAAAAGTAGAAGAGTAATTGTCCATTGGGAAAATAGGATTGGGAAAAATGTCCCCCTACCAAATGATAGTTATATCGGTCGACAACTTTTCCGGATAATCGCGAAAAATCCTCATTTTTACACTGTTTTATAAATATTAATAACTTTTATAATAATTGCTATAAGTGATTTATAATACGTTGTCGGTGAGGCCATTATGTGTCTTTATAAGCATAAAGAATTTCAGCCCGATCGGTTCGATAGTTAATGATTAATTGCAATTGTTTATCCCAAAAAAGATTTATTAAAACAATCATAAGACAGAATATTGTGAATTTTCCGACATTTAACAAAGTGGAATGGATTCTTCACAGTTTAAAGTATAAGTTAAGTCGAAAAAATTAATAATTTAAAAAAAAATTATTGTTAAACAGTTAATGTAAAATTAGGCTATTTTTTGCTTATAAATAAACAGAATAACTTTTTGGTTTTTTTGTCATACGAACTTCTAATTAGTCTCATTTAATAGCTATTTCAAAAACGCATTGAAAAAAAAAATAGTATTTCCTACAATCAATACTAACGTAGATAACATTTTTTTTTTTAAATTCATATCTCCGTTATTTATAAACATTAAGAGTTGAAATTTTCAGGAAATTTCGATGAAGACTTATATTTTTGAATGCAATAAATAGTTATACAATTTATGCACTGAATATGATTTTCTAGATCTTTAAAGTGATAGGTACATCTGCAAGATGGTGTTGGTGAGAGTGGCTTCAGCTTCGTTTTCCGTGCGGCGAGTATTAGGATATCGTTGCCTCGAGCGGAGACTGCGAAAAAAAATGCAATATCTCGGCTTCTAGACGACGTAGAACCTTCTTTTTTTTGGGGGGGGGGGGGGTAATTCGAGAAAATATTAAGAATGGGCTTATTTTCAGCTCCCTGGAAAATTGGAAAAAACCGGAAAATCTTCAATTATGTAACTATATGAAAATTTTCAACATTAATACTTACATTTTCTTATCACTATAATTTCTTGTAGTGTTTTAATGCTTTTAAATAATATATTTTTTATAATTTGAATATTTATTTATTAATAAAACGGCCTTTTCTTTTTAAATAATATTATGTTTTCCAATCAAACATAAAAATGACTGATTTTTTTCTGTATTTATTATTATTATACAATTATATTCTTGAAATATTAAAAAATTGTTTGAAAAAAAGATAATGCTTTAATTGAATTTAAGGAGGCTCCTCAGTCTCCAATGTTATTTTCTAAACCGAATGGATTTTTATGAAACTTTGAAAAAATGTTCATTGACCTTCCATCTTTTTATTGCTTAAAAAAAATATAGGGTGAGCCATCAAAATTTAAAGAAATCAATGTGTGAACTCATTCTTCTTATACACAGGCCTTATGTGAAAAACGCACGATGGGACTACAAATTTTATCGTAATTAAATCTCTACGCAAAGATTTTTTATAAAAAACTAGAAGGATATAGATTTTTTAATAAGGATTACAATGCAATTAAGAAAAAAGAGGGTAAGCCATCAAAATAAAGAGAAATTAAGTATAAAAGTTGAAAATATTTGATTAACGAAGAATCGAAAGAATTAGCTGGTATATACTGCGCATGCGTGATAATGCTAAGACGCTCAGAGTGCTTGTGTACATATTGCGAAGTCCGCTGTATAGTGCCGTATATAAGTTGTGATATTGTTCATACATAGAGACATCTTGCGGTAGATTTAGATATTAGCCTACATTTTGTAATAGCGCAGGCGACGGGAAAAGAAGTCAGCTCTCTCTCTCTCTCTCTGCGTTCAGCGCTCGCTCGATTCACATCGCTCCGACCACGAGGCTCTCCGAACGGTTAAGACGCTCGCGATATGTATGTTTACGCATTTGAGTATCTGTAGTTTATTGTACTAATCTTTTTAGTCATGATTGTGTACTCGCGTAAATGTCGCAGTCACCTCAATAAATAAGTGAAAATATAGCTTGTGACTTTAATGTTATCCCTGCTGATTACCTATCCTCCATCAGCGTGTCTTCCATTTTTCTTCCCACCTCAACTCACGTGTCAAAATTGGAAAATATTTTACACAAAGTATATAACATAAGTAAATAGTCACAAGAGCTTTTCAAGAAAAAAAATATTTTGTTCTTAGCATATATTTATACAATGGTTTTTGTTCTTGAAATAATAATAATTATATTTTAGAAACATAGAGTGTATTCATCTATGAAAATTTTCAATAATACAAATACTACCAAGGAACCTAAAACATGATACGGTCCTAGCTTGATGAGCCTCCTTAATGTACATATTGCAGAATAGCTTTGATATTTTTATTTCAATATGTATATGAATATCTATTAAAGCGTACTATTATTTTCCATGAGAATATTAAATTGTTCCTTTTTTTGTCCAATATATTTATAATACAATTTTATTTTTAAAACGACTGTAAATATTTAAAATTAACACATTAAAAATAATTAGTATCATTTACAACACATGTTAAACAAATAGAATTCACATTGATAAAAGAAAAAAAAACGAAAAAACATTTTTATATTTAATTAAAAATTAATAGTTTTATTGTAATACATGTTTTAATAATAATAATATAGAATAATAATTGCATATAAATAAAAAAAAATATTTAAAGAATATTAATATAAAAATCATGAAAAAATCAGTCATTTTCATGTTTGAATGGAAAACATAATATTGTTTGAAAAGAAAAAGCCGTTTCATTAATAAATAAATATTTAAATTATAAAAAATATATTATTTGAAGGCATTAAAACACTAGAAGAAATCATAGTAATTAGAAAATGTGAGTATTAATGTTAAAAATTTTCATATAGTTACATAATTGAAGATTTTCCGGCATTTTCCAATTTTCCAGGGGGCTGAAAATAAGCCCATTCTTAATATTTTCTCGAATTACCCCCCCCCCCCAAAAAAAGAAGGTTCTACTTCGTTTCGAAGCCGAGATATTGCATTTTTTTTCGCGGTCCCCGCTCGAGGCAACGATATCCTAATACTCGCCGCGCGGAAAACGAAGCTGAAACCACTCTCACCAAGACCATCTTGCAGATGTACCTATCACTTTAAAGATCTAGAAAATCATATTCAGTGCATAAATTGTATAACTATTTATTGCATTCAAAAATATAAGTCTTCATCGAAATTTCCTGAAAATTTCAACTCTTAATGTTTATAAATAACGGAGATATGAATTTAAAAAAAAAATGTTATCTACGTTAGTATTGATTGTAGGAAATACTATTTTTTTTTTAAATGCGTTTTTGAAATAGCTATCAAATGAGACTAATTAGAAGTTCGTATGACAAAAAAACCAAAAAGTTATTCCATTTGTTTATGAGCCAAAAAATAGCCTGATTTTACATTAACTGTTTAACAATAATTTTTTTTTTTAAATTATTAATTTTTTCGACTTAACTTATACTTCAAACTTTGAAGAATCCATTCCACTTTGTTAAAGTCGGAGAATTCACAATGTTCTGTCTTTTGATTGTTTAAATAAATCTTCTTTGGGATAAACAATTGCAATTATTCATAAACTATCGAACCGATCGGGCTGAAATTTTTTAGAAATTTAGAAATTTCGTAGAATGACTGGACTAAGGGTTTTTACGTATGTGTACGTGTATATATATACAGGGTGTCAAAAAAGTGACGGAACGGTCCTGTATTTTTTTAGGCAAGATATTTTTGGCAAAGGTCAAGGTTATTCCTTTAGTTACTTTCAACGAGGAATCCGATGGTGAACTTTATTTTGACCTTTAAAATGACCTTCAAGGTTATTTCAAAGTCAACTTTTTTTTTTCAATTGCGAACCTCTTATTTTGATCGAGTCGTTTGGTATTACAACAGCAAATATTATTTAATCTTCCCTAAAGATAAGAAATGATTATTATTATTACTTTATGTATGATTAACTTATACCTGATAAAGGCAGCAATCATAGAGAGAGCTACGTATCATATAATAATGAAGATAATATATTGCAGTTTAAATAATAGAATGATTTTGTCTTTGTAATGTTAGTCTTTCAATTTTGTCTTGTATCTGTTCTAGGTTATAAGCATGACTCCTTAGGCTACCGAGGTCATGTTCTGAAAACGCCAATAAAGGAAGAGTTATATTCAAATTATCTTCATATGGTTTATTAAGTGTTAAGTTTAAAAGTGTGGTTATATATGTAGTAGAGTCATGCGAAGTATGTAAATAATATGCAGTATTTGATATAAAACATTTAACATCAAGCTTTACAATAGTAGCTTGTGATATCGTTATATCTTTTTTATAATTTTTACAAAATACACTGAATAACATTTCTTTTATAGGTACAATATAAAATTTATCATTTTCTATACGTTTTACAAAATCATGAGTTAAAAAAAAATAATGTTCTTTATGTTTGCTCGTGTCATTTAATAATATTTTATCGCAAGCGGATAATGAGTCTATTAGCCTAGGTAAGATTTGTAGTTTACATATTTTTGCATTGCCAAGTTGATTACAATCATTTATACTCGATAAGGTCGTATATTTTGATATATCATAGGTTGTTAGTACATATTGATGTGTTTTATCTAATATTGCCGTGTTTCCAAATCGTCTTTCGATAGGTAAAGGTTCGTATTTAAGGATTTTATACGGATCATTGTGGATAATGGGATATTTCATAACTATTACGAGTCCGTCTGTCTTAATGTATGATGTAAACGTCATATTTGTAATATTGAAAAATAGTTTTTAATTGTCGGTGTTATTAACATATCATCATATTGCTGCTTTTTATATAAACTTTGTAGATCATTTATTAAAATTTCAGGTTTTAATAATGCAGGTGATAATATTCCATTTCTTGCTATATTTATAGAATTGAATAGGTCTGTTATATAGGCCTCGTACTTCTCTAGCGATGCATCAATTTCTTGCAAAGTAATACAATTTGGTTGCCTTGATAATTGTTAAACATTGTTGATATTCCAAGACTCCAGTTTATTAATTTATCTTCATTTTCTTTAAATATATAGAATTCTTTTGTAAATGAATCAAAGGTCTCTTTCATATACGATGTTTGATTTTTAATTGCTGCTAGCGAGTCTTCTGTATGTTTATATAGCTTGTCTATCTCTTGATTTATAGAATCGGCATCATCAGAATTTGAGGTACCAAATAAGAATTTGCTGGCTGTTCCTACAAAGTTGAATAATCCTCTCTTCTTTCTGTTGCGCTCTGAATGTAAAAATAAAGATATTCTTGCGAATAGTTCATTTAGACGTTTTTCTTGATGCATTATGAAATCTTTTGCAGTACAGTGAACATTATTACATACTTCTTTGATTCTTATTAATCTGTTTTGCATGTCTATTTTATTTTGTATAAGGGATGTAAGATTTATGTAATTATCAATGGTCCAAGTATCTTTGAACACATAAGCAGTTCCGTAATTTTTCTGTAATACTGGTATATTAGCTGGCATAATTTCTATGTCTGCTTTGCAGTGATGAAATGTATCAATCAACATGACTGTCAATATGATTATCGCCTTCATCTGTAACAAAGAAGGGATTCAAGATAAGCGTGATCTCATTAAAATGTCGCCTGAGAACTTTAGTTTTAAATAAAAGCTGGACGGTATGACTTTCATTATTGACTGTGAGAATTGTTGCTGGCCCTATAAATCCGCGCGATGTTCTAAAATTTACCCTATCCCCTGGTTGTGAGTTGATTCTTGAAGATTATCTGTTATCTACTGTGTTTTTATTCATTTCCTTTTGTCTTTGTATATTTTCTCTTGCTTCTTTTGCTTTCTTTGTATTATCTCCCAGTCGTTTATTTAGTGAATTTGACTTGTAATGGTTCCAATTTTCTTTAGGTAAGATTCGTCCAAAGAATAATTCATAAGGTATATATTTTGTGGTAGGGTGTATTGTTCTATTATAAGCAGTAATGATTGGGTAAAAGCTTTTATTGTTCGAGACTGCTCCAATTATTCTTTTCTTTAAGGTCCCTATAAGCCTTTCTACTATACCGTCTGATTGTGGATGTAATGGAGTTGTTGGTATATGGGGATATCCACACAACTTTTAATCCTAGTAACAGGTCGTATTAAAGCTGTTCCTGGGTTTACCGCATGATGCACATTATTTAAACTAGGTTCAAATCTTTCGTGCTATCCTGTAACTCTATTTCTGATGTATTTTGTAAATGTGCCACAAACAGCCCAGTATATATTTCTATAAAACATTCATTTTTACAAATAAAAAATTACCGTAATTTATCTTATGTGTAAATTTACTTTTTATAGAATTATCTGCCGTGCTATTTGTGGCACATTTACAAAATACATCAGAAATAGAGTTACAGGATAGCACAAAAGGTTTGAACCTAGTTAAAATAATGTGCATCATGCGGTAAATCCAGGAACAGCTGTAATATGACCTGTTACTAGGATTAAAAGTTGTGTGGATATCCCCATATATTCGATTTTATGTTTTTCTAATAAATTTTAAAATACCCTTGATGTAAACGTAGCTGTATTGTCACTTATTATTTTCTTTGGTATTCCCTATTCAGTCATTAAATCTTCCATAGATTGCGTTGTTTGATCTAGATTTTTCAATTGATAAACTTTAGCATATCGAGAAAGCGCTTCTATAATGAAAAGTAATTTTATTCCCTTTTCTTCAGCATGATCTATACTTCATACCTCACTCGAAAACTGATGAAAATTTTATATTTTTTCATAGAATGGGATCGTTTGCTCATCCTGAAATCTATTGGGCTATACCCTTACCTTTGTATAACAATATTAAATTTATTAATAACAACGAAAATTCAGATTGGACAAGGACAGAGCTATACGGCCGCCTCTTAAAAAGTCATCTTTCTTTTGGGAGTTGCAAATGATTCTCATGCAAATTTCAAAGTAAATTCATCAAGTAATTTACGTAGGATAAAAAAAATGAAAAAATTTAAATTTGGTCTCAATTTCTAAAATGATTATATAATTAAAACTACACTGAGGAAACTAATTTTCGATAGCTTCCCGTCTACTTAGACAAAAAAACTGATAGTATGCAAAATTTGAAGCAAATTCATTGAGTAGTTTTCGAGATCTAATTAGCTAAATAAATACAATATTCATTTAAAAAATTCCTTCTTTATAATTTTCAAAATGCTCAAAAATTAAAACTACGTTAGGAAAATCAATTTTCGGAAATTTCCTTTCTTTTGGCAGTTGCAAATGATTTTTCAGTAAATTTTAGAACAAACCTATTGAGTACTTTACGTAAAATAAAAAAAAATTAGAAAAGAAGAATCAAAATTATTTTCAAAATCTTTAAAATTCTCTAAAATCGTAACTACGCTAAGAAAATTATTTTTCAAAAGCTTGTTCCCTTCAGAAAGAAGCGAAATAATTATACGAATTTGGAAGAAAATCCATCAAATTTACGTAAAATACCAAAAAAATGGAAAATGAATAATTTTTAAAATCTTCTAAATGCTCTAAAATTAAAACTGCGCTGAGAAAATTAGTTTTTCAAAGCTTGTTTTCTTCAGACAGTAGCAAATAACTTCAACACAAATTTTGGAGCAAATCCATAAAATAATTCAGGTAAAACAAAAAAAAAAATGAAAAATGAAAATTTTTTGAAAATTTCGGAAATGTTCTAAAATTAAAACTACAGTAAGAAAATCAATTTTCAAACATTTTACTTCTTTTGGAAATCGCAAAAAATTTCCTTGCAAATTGTTGAGCACATTTACCGTGTAGTTTTCGCAAAATACAAAAAAAAATGAAAAATCGAAATTTTTTTTAATTTGTTATAATGGCTCTAAAAAAAACTACATTAAGAAAACCAATTTTCAATAGCTCCCGCCCCAGTTAGACAAAAAACTAAATTATATACAAAATTAGAAGCGAATTCGTCGAGTAGTTTTTGAGTCGTTTCACACACACACATACACACTTACAGATAGACATTTTCTGGAAACCACTTTTTTCGACTCCCTGAGTCCGAATATGTACAAACTATTAAAAAAATGGGAAAATTTTTTTTTTCAATATAATGCTTTCTCTGTGAGAAAGCAAAAACCAGCAAAAATTGGTTTGCATGCGATTTTCGTGTACACAAAAAATTTTGCTGGGTATAATACATTGTAAAATTTTTTTATTTCCCTAAACGATGTTCGAATGCATTCAATTATGTTCAACGTTAAATTTAAACTGCCAAAACAACAATTTAGCGATTTGCATGCATTTTTCTAATACAAAACATTATCAAAAAGTATTGCTCAAAATGCAAACAATTTTTGGCACCTTCAAACGATTGTAAAATGTATGCAATTGAAATATGTAACTGATGTTGATGATTAAAAATGATACTAACAATTCGTATGCAGTTTTAGAATGCATAAAACGTTTGCTGGTGTGGGGACACACACATAATGTATGTATGAGTACGGCGCTATAAGCGCACTTACACTAGTCAGTGTATACATGAGTACGCCGCTACGCAGGCGTCAAGTCAGACCATCGACAAGCAGCGAGCAAGTCACTTACTCGTATTCAGTCTAGCTCCAACGGTCCTTGTGCTCAGTCATACTGACCGTCTTTTAATATAGGCAATATATTAACACACATTCGTCTTGTATCATTTTAGACACCTCTCTCTGATTCTCCTTATCCTGGGTAGCCACCACAACTGGTGACCCCGACGTAATCTTGGCTAAGGATACACGCCTGATTTTTCTCTTTGCTCAACGGTTTGGTTTTTACAACGACGCCAACGCACAAATGAACGCCTTTGTCAACCACCATCTTGACGTGCGCTTTGCTTGATGATCACGAGCAACTGGCTGCTGCCTTTTCCGCCGTCTGAACTATTTTTTTTTAATATCTGGTCTGCACCAGGAGGTTAGGAGGTAGAGGAGGATTTTTCGGAGCTTCGCCCTGCAACGTCTGCTGTGAGTTGTTTTAGGCGTAGAACGCTTTTTTTGCGGCATCTCGCCTCAGCATCGTCTAACGAGACATCTCTTCGTCTTTGAGGTATCGAGAATATTCTATATGAAACTCTTTATTTTTTTGTACATAAAGCGCAAGTCTGTTTAGCACATTCACGCGACCACGCGTTGACGGAAGTAAAATTCCTCTCAGACTTTTTTGGCACTCAAGTATTTATGAACGCGTTCACTTTATGGAGGTAGTACTCATCAATAGTCTACCTGTATAATCGTACAAAAAACGATTTAAGTAGTGAGTTCTGCGTTCCAGGTGTGGATAAAGAACACTGGGCACATGAAAAATCTCTTTCACGACCTCGTGAAATTTTGGAAGTCACGCAAGAAAACGGCTAGTTTCAAGTAACAATTATTAAAGTAAATCATCGTGGAAATTTGTACCTCGGAATCAGCAAACTACAAGAAAAAGTAAATTAAAATTATAAACTGAAATTGGGCTTTCAGACACAAAATTTTTTTTTTCATTATCTAACATCATTTTAATGTATTTTCTCTCATTTCAACCTAAAAGAAAATTTTAGAAAGTTTTAACTTTTTTTACATATCAGAAAGGCCGATTTCAGATTCTAATAGCTTAGCATATAGTATACATAGATAGTCAATCTATTAATTGTAACAACGCATCGATCTAGAAACTTCGGAGCAATTTTAACTTAGAAATAGACATTAGTAAATTACTCTAGTCATTCTTTCAATTGTGCGTTGTGATTCGTTTGCAATTTATTGTAACGTATATATTTCATCGTTTGCTTATTTGCTTCTATATATATATATATGTATATGTATTCAGTCTGATATTAACTTATTGCTTGTCTCGTGTCGTATCTTATTTATTTATTTATTTAAATTGTACATATTTGCATTGAGGGGGTTCTCTCTACTTTTCTCTTTTTATATAATAATTCGCACGCCAAGGAAAGTCTTTTGGTGTTTAGTCGTCGACTGCAAGTAGTCTTTTACGCTAACACCAGGGAATCATCCTAACAGCGTCGAATACGGTTTTTTGGGTTATTTGTGCTCGTGCATCGGAAGACGCTCTAGTGTCTCGGTCGTCGACTGCATGCAGCCTTTTACGCCGAGCACGTGAGGGTTAACCCGACTGTACGAGACATATTTTCTATAGGAAAAAAAGAGCAAAGTATAACCTATATCTCAACATATTAGAGAGAGAGGGAATCTCTCTTCGTCATATAAAACAATTGGAATCCTCCCTTCTCCTTTGCGACAGTTCATTCGACAAAATGTCTGCTAATGTGTTTCACACACAGTTAAAAGAAATGATTCCACAAACTCGAAGGACCCGGCAATGGAAGCGTTACAAACGCAAAATAGTAATATTTCTTCGCAAATCGTGAACCCGGGTGACGTGGGCGCGACGGGAATTGGGGGCAGTGCAATCGCACGAACGAACACACAAAATTCGCCAAAAACTCGGCCGTTAAGTTTAATTAGTAAATTCAGATCTAGTGCACGGGACGACGCGCATGAAATTCTTGCATTTAAATCCAGAGACGCGTCAATTTTCGATCAAAATAGATTCTTAATGAATAAAATGGCTGGCGCGTTCCATGGAAAAATGGTATCTAGAAAGGCTTATGAAAATCTGGAGAATGCTTGTTTCAATAAAATAAAAAATTTACAACAAGCTCATAACGAGCAATTACAAACGTTAAAAAATCAAATAGAATCTTTAAAATCATTAATATTACAAAGTCAGCATTCAAATAATTTAAGCAACGTAAATTCTATGGAAACATATCAAAATAACTCTTCAAAGTTATTAAATTCAAATTTTATAGACAATAGTAACACGTTAAAAGCAAAACAAAGCTTAGATTCTAAATTCTCTGAAATTTTGATAAATAATCAAAGACAAAACAGCTTTTCGTCGGCTTCGACCTCTACTCATAAACAAATAGTATGTTCTTTTCCAACAATACAATTAAACTCGAATCCTAACACCTCTAATCCGCAAACACAAACAAACGAACAAACATCTTCAAACTCCAATAACTTTACAACAGATACACATAACATAAACACACTCAATCACAACATTCAACCATCAGTCTCGGCAAACGTTAATTTTAAACCGATAAAGTTACCATTTTGGCAACACGATCCCGTCACGTGGTTCGAAATGTATGAATATCAATTATTTTTACAAAATAAAATTGATGACAATACAAGGTTTATTAAGGTAATGCCGAACTTAAATAATAGCATTCTAACAGATACAGCGGATAGTATTAAAATCCTTACAAGTAATAATCGATACGAAGGGTTAAAAAATATTTTAATAAAAAAATACACTAAGCAGAAGACAGCAAATTGCAAAAAGTATTTGGAGGCTGTCATATGGGCACGCGCAAGCCGTCGGAATATCTTAACGAATTAATTGGCTTAGCGGGAGAGGAAATGCCACGTGGTTTAATTTTAAAAGCATGGAAAGCTGATTTACCTTCCAACATCCACCTGTTTGAAAAGAAAGATATTACGCCGGAGAACGAAGTGGATATGGTCGAACACGCGTATCAGATACATTTGGATCTGTATGGGAGTAAATACGTATACATGAAAGTAAATACGTAGAAAAACTATTTGACTCCGTCATGACAAAGTTGACGAAGTAATTAGCAAACGCGTTTCTTCTAAAAAACCGGAATATTTAGATAGTAACTAAAAAGACTGATATTAATCTAACGCGGACAAGGATATGCGGATTAACACTCACCCGACGGTGATAGGCGTAGAAGTCCCAGGAAATAGGGAAATTTACAATCACATTAAAATCACGGGTCCACCCAGCACATAGAAATCGCGACATCTGCATCACGGTGCAGGTTAGGCATTTGTAGACCTTCTAAAAGCTCCTGGGCGTCGCCCACACACAGGGTGCAAAAAGAAACGGGGAATAGAGAACATGCAAAGTATATCAGGGGCCAAGCGAGGTTGCGGTACTGGCTAGATACCACGTACCTGGTTTGCACGACCCTTCCGGTAGTTTGTATGGTAAAACCATTTTTTCGCCTCTTGCCTTGGAGAGTGCGTACGTACAAACACTTATTCTCCGGAGGATAACTTCAAAACTATAGTTATAACGCCGTACGGTCTGCATGAAACTTTCGGCATGAACTTCGGTCTTAGAATCGCGTCGTGGACAATCCAAAAGTGTGTCAATGTAGCGCTGGGGAATTTATACTTCGTCTTTGCATATATCGACGATATACTCATGGCGTTTGCCTCACCTGAGGAACATGAAAAGCACTTATATAATTAAACAACTAATTTTCCAGTCCGCGAATTGGTCGATAATGCGGAGAGGCAGGTTTCGTGGAGCTCGCTCTCTGGTGTAGAAAAGTTAATATTCAGAATAATGAGCAAGTAATCATTTGACTCAGCAGTCGGTAATGGAAGACTGTGATGATAACACAGAGAACGAGCTCTTGCGACCCCTACTCTCTTAATATAATGACTCTGCACCTTGTGCATACGAAACGCATGGCCCGGAGCTATCTCAAATTAAAAATCAGGTTTTGGTACTGCCTTACAACGCATCAAGTACAGACATATAGTAGCAAAGATGCGAATGGGCTTTCGCCGGGAGAGAGGATCTCGCCGATAGCGGTCATAGCGCTCAGATGACCTGCCTAGAGTTACTGAATTAAAATGACCACCCGGTCGTAAAATAACCGGTACAAATAGATACCCCACCTATTCCTTCTCCTAGTTAGATAAAAAGGTTTAGCAATCGAACATCAATTAGGTGTGTATTTAAAACCTCGCACTCAATATCTAGTCTATGTAATAAACGCGAGCAGAACTGCAATAATGAAGTGGAGAAATTAGATCGCTTCACAAAAACCTTCTAATTTTGCGTATGACAATAGCATTTTGTAATTGTGCAATAGCTAAAAAATTTTTTTATCTTGTCTCTTATCATTTTTTTGTTTTTCTCCAACCTTTATTAGCAAATTCATTTTTTCTTTTTTAAATAACATACCATCCGTATGTGACAATTCTGACCACGGTTCGAAGAAACGCATCCTTTTTTTTAGCAACAAATTGCTAAATGCATTTTAGTGTACCTTATAATTTTAGCCAATGCATAAATCTTCGCAATTATGGAATACTTAATTGTAAAAAAATACTTACATGCATAATTAATTAAAGTAATGTACATACTTACGATTCCATTGCAATTAAATTGCACCTTTAGTACCTTCAGTGTGTCAATAAACAAACCATGTATATATTGAGATGTGATAAAAATGTTCTTATTAAAAACTGTAAATACATCGCGTAAAGAAGAGTCCTTGCGAACTGCAAGACTTCTTCTGTGCAGTAAACATTTTTTTCAAGCTGTAAATTGCAAAAATTGTAATGTGATAAAATAAATAATTACTGTTGTAAATAGTGAAAAAGCTTATTGTGATAAAACAACGATTAGTGTTGTAAAAAATATATAATGTAAATTAAAGAGTCAGTATTCTCTTCGCGACTAAAAAGTATTGTCAAATAACATTGTAATCGAACGAATGTTAAGTCTGCGGTGATGTATGAGTGTTTGCGATAAATGACTGTGATGAATTTGTCGTATGCAGAATGACTCTTTTTCTAATCTTGTAAATACTTATTGTAATTTTTTTAGCATTAGTTGTGATCAGAGGAACGTTAACCTCCAGTGTAATAAATGAATGTTATATCACAACGTGTGATAAATGAATGATTGCAGTACAACACACATTTCTTGTACTTGTAATAAAAATTAAATATTACCCACACATAAATTTTTTTTTGTTAGGGGGGGAGCGATGTGGGAACACACACGTAATGTATGTATGAGTACGACGCTACAAGCGCACTTACACTAGTCAGCATATACATGAGTACGCCTCTGCGCAGGCGCAAGTCAGACCGACGACAAGCAGCTAGCAAGTCTGCCGTCCAAAGTAAGAAAACCTTAACTCCAATGGGATTCCAATGTAGTTAACCACTTTTATACTTTGGACGGCAGAAGTCACTTACTTGTATTGAGTCTAGCTCCAACGGTCCTTGTGCTCAGTCACACTGACCGTCTTATAATATATACAATATATTAACACACATTTGTCTTGTATCATTTTAGACAACTCTCTCTGATTCTCCTTATCCTGGGTGGTTACCACACCGGCATCCAAATAAGCGTTCGAAAATTTCAGGTATTTTGAAATAATTTTCATAAGCATACACATTATTTTCCCTTATTAAAAAGTGATTAGCCACCATGTTAAAGTATCTAAAGATCTAATTCTGATTGGTCGATATATAATAGGCGCGAAAATTTGAATTTTAAGAGATTTAGGTTTTTAAAATTGTTAAAAAGTAATTTCTAGCTATTGTTTTTTAGTTATAATAAAAATAACTCAAAATAGAATAAGAATATTTGATTTCAAACTAAGCAATATTATTTATGTATATAACCAATGTATATCCTGATGATAAAATATATAACTATGAGCGCAAGTAAGGTGACTATATTTTATCTGAAGATTTCAGTGAAATCGTAAAGACATTCAATAATATAATAATTTAGGTAAGTAATTTATTCCTTTATTACATAAGTATTGCTTAATGCGTGTACAATATGTATATATTTTAAATTATTTCTTCATTTTTAAAAATAAAGAAATAATTTTTTCTTTAAAAATAAGTATAGTAATAGCAAACAATAAATAAAGGTTTGAGGTTATGAAACTTTTATAATTCTGTTTCTAATATCCAGATTAAAAATCATCAAAGCAGTAAAAACTAGCTCGCCACAGCTGTGGCTCGCACCTCTAGCTTTTCAGAGCTTCGCTTCGCGATGCAAGGCATGCAAAAAGTTTAGCTTTTTGCATATAAGGCACGATCGACGACACTAGCGCTTCGCGCTGGCCCTTCATTAATGCTTTTTTTGGTAATTCTTTCGTTACATGAAAAAAAAAATTGTTTCATAATTTAATAGCTTAAAAATTAAATTTTCTTATAAAGTTTTTATCTAACCTGAATAATTTCGACAGGAAATGATTTAAAATAATAATACAAATAAACTTTGACAATCTGAAAAAAAATCGTTTGAGCTGATTTAAAATAATAATCCTTTTGGAGGTAAAAAAAATGATTTGTTGGTGATAACTTGAAAAAAACAAATTTTTGAAAAAAGTAGACAATATAAAAGTTATAGAGAAAAAAAAGATACATCTTTTTAATACCATACATTTTTTTCTAAAATCAATATTTATCAAACTATCAGTAATAAAGTGTTAAATTTTAATATCTTTCATGAATATTTAAAAAAATATTAACTTTAAAAATAAAAGTATAATGAAAAAAAGATTATTTTTTTGATTCTATAAATTTTATTCAATATACTTTTTTAAGAAAATTCATTTTTTTAGAGTTATTATTAAAAACTCATTTTTTCGACCTATAGAACGACTATTATGGAAAAATGGCTCCAACGATTTTTTTTCTGAATAAGAAAATTTATTTGTATTATTTTAAATAATTTCTCGTTGGAATTATGCAGGTTGAATAAAAACTCGTTAAGAAAATTCATAAACTTGATTTCTCACATACATACATCCATACATACATTTTATAGAAGGCTTGTAATGACTTCATTTTGCAATAAAAATGATTGTTCTATTATAATATATCTTTATACTATTATTATATATTTTCAAAGATTACATTTTTCGCGATGTCGAAAATATAAGGAATTTCCGTACAGCTGTCGTGCCTGAAAAGTAATATATTTAAGTAATATTATTATAATAATTTTATTCATATTATATATGTGCAGATTTGAATAGAAAAATAAGGTTAGAATAAATTAAGATCAAAATTTACTGATAACAATGGATGATAGAGTTGACAAACAGGCTGTATGTTTACTTTTAATGAAAAATTGAATAATTCACTTATACAAGTGTGTTATTTTATAATACAGAATGAATTAATATTTAATATAATATATTTAACTGAATAGTTTACTTATAGAATGTGCTATTTCATAATATTCTCTATTTAGTTAAACTTATTATATTAAATATTAATACATGAAGTTAAAAAATAGGAAAACTTAATTCATGTTTTCAATTAATGAAGTTTGAAAATAATTAACAAACTGATAAAATTATAACTATAGTAAGCAACTTTTTTATAGATTCATATATAAAACTTGCATCACAGTTAACAAACAAGTCACATGAATATATTTTTAATGAAAATTTGAATATTATTATTTGTTGTTATAATATTAACTAATAAAACTTCTTTCCACCTTAAGAAGGGGCCGAACTATCTGTCTTTGTCTAATAGCGTTTTTTATCATTTATGTAAACACTATCCGGTATAACAAGAAAAAAATAGCAGCCCCCGCTAGATATTAGTATAATAAGTAAATTTTGTAATAACAACCAAATTTTTTCACTGCGTAGTTTTTGAATAATTAGAGACCTACCAAAAAAAGATAGGTTATATTCTAGATTGATAGTAGGTCTCTAATTAGTCAAAAACTATGCGGTAAAAAATTTGGTTGCTATTACAAAATTCACTAATTATACTAATATCTAGCGGGGGCTGCTATTTTTTTCTTGTTATACTGGATAGTGTTTACATAAATGATGAAAAACGCTATTAGACAAAGACAGATAGTTCGGCCCCTTCTTAAATATATATTAAATAAAAGAGTTCGATTCATGAATAATTTTAAAAAACCTTATTTGATACTTAAAATTCTTTTAATTCGTTGAAGACTTGATTTCGTTAATTTTGGTGCTTGCCATAGACTTTCTCGGCCAATTTTCAACAAATCGATTTCAAAATTTCCAGAGATCTTCAATTTATATATCTTCACAAAATAACAGTGTTGAAATTTTGATAAGATAAATTTAAGTGAATGTTAAATTAAATTACCTTCATAAAATTCACAAAAATATTTATTTCTTCCAATATATTCAATTTTTTCTCAACCAAACTTAAAATTTTTTTTTTTCTTAAAACTAAAACTGTTATTCTGTAAAGATGTATAAATTGAAGAACTCTGGAGATTTTGAAGCTGATTTGTTAAAAATTGGCTAAGAAAGTTTATGACAAGCATCAAAATCAAGTGTTCGAATAAAGGAAAGGATTTCAGTCATCAGGTTAGGTTTTTTAAAATTATTCATAGATCAAAGTTTTGAATTTAATTAATATTTAAAGTAAAAATAAGTTTTATTATTAAATATTATAAGAAAAAAAATTAGCATTACACTCAAATTTTATTTTTTTTTCAGCAAGGCTGATACCTTAAGTAACTTAAGCCAAAATAGCTTAAGGAGATGTAAAACGGACACTACACCTGTACTTATAGATATTAGCTTTCTTTCTATTTTATTGCTGAATTTCCAGAAAAGAAATGCATTAGCTTGCAGTATGTACCATGATGATTATTTTGATAAGTTTTCAAATAAATTGATTCATTAGCTTTTAAGATATTTGGATTCCTGTACGAAATTGAAAAATTTTAATAAATAATTTTGGAACCCAAAATTTTTAATAATTAATGAATGAATTCATTTAAAAATTTAACTGAATAGTCTTCACGGTACATACTACAACTTAATGCATTTTTTATTGAAAATTTTGCAATAAAATGCAAAGATGGTAAATATTTATGAGTACAGGTGTAGGTCCATTTTACATCCCCTTAAGTATAATATATATAGGGATATATCTGAAACTTTTTAATTTTGAGAAATTGTCTTCACAACAATTGGAAAGTCTATAATACAAGTTTCTGGAGTGGCACACACTTCAATAAGGGTTTAAATTACTCGTTTCTGTGATTAGAATATGTAATTAAATTTTGGTATCGATTGAACAATCGTTGTTCACGGTACATAATTTTATACGTCAAAAATGATACTTTTTTCATATTTTTCTACGTGTGTTTCTTGAGCTATAAAAAAAGTAACGTACTTTCGATCATTCTCAAATTTTCTGAGCATAGTGAATATGGTAAAAAGAACAATTTAAGCCTACCCTGGTACATGTGTCACTCTTTAGGAAGCTGTTAGACTATTTTTAATGTAAGTGTAATTTTTAGATGAAAATTACACTAACATTAAAAATAGTCTAACAGCTTCCTAAAGAGAGGCACATGTACCAGGGTAGGCTTAAGAGGAGGCCGTATCATTCTGTCCTTGTCTAATCTAAATTTTCGTTATTATAAATAAATAAAATATTTTCATAGAAAAGTAAGACAACCGCCCAATAGAGCAAAATACAAGCAAACGATTCTTTTCTATGAAAAAATATGAAATTTTGATTACTTTTCGAGTGAAGTCTGAAACGGAAAAACAATCGAACTTGATTGAGTTGATTGAACTGTTTTTTCGTTTCAGACTTCATTCGAAAAGTAATCAACATTTCATATTTTTTCATAGAAAAGAATCGTTTGCTTGTCTTTTGCTCTATTGGGCGGTTGTCTTACTTTGCTATGAAAATATTTTATTTATTTATGATAACGAAAATTTAGATTAGACAACGACAGAATGATACGGCTGCCTCTTAAACTGTTCTTTTTACCATATTCACTATGCTCAGAAAATTTGAGAATGATCGAAAGTACGTTACTTTTTTTATAGCTCAAGAAACACACGTAGAAAAATATGAAAAAAGTATCATTTTTGATGTATAAAATTATATACCGTGAACAACGTTTGTTCAATCGATACCAAAATTTAATAACATATTCTACTTACAGAAACGAGTAATTTAAGCCCTTATTAAAGTGTGTGCCACTCCAGAAACTTGTATTATAGACTTTCCAATTGTTGTGAAGACAATTTCTCAAAATTAAAAAGTTCCAGATATATCCCTATATACATATGTTTGTGCTTTGTATTTTTCTAGGATATATATTTTTTGGATCAGAAGAAGTATATAACGTTTGTTTCTAGGATCCTAGAAAAAATCTAGTCCTTTTTCTGGGATCCTAGAAAACAGTTGAACTTTTCCTGGGATGAAGGGAGAAATAAATTAATTTCGATTTCTAGGATCCTGGAAATACATTATCATTGTATTAGTTTGTACTTAAATGTGAAGTTGGTATCAGAAGAAGAAACACATGCAGCGCTGCACAACAGCTTAACGAGAAAACTAGTGTGAACACAATGAAATTTTAAAATTTTAATGATTTTTATAATATAAATAGAAATAAATGAATAATTGATTAATTTTTTTAATAATATAAAATTAATAAATACTCAATTTATATCCTTTTTGATTGATAAATGTTTGGAAAAAGAAAAATAATTTACTAGATAATTTAATATATTTTTAAAGCTGATGGCAGCAAATTCTTAAATATAAGTTGTTAGAAGCTAATGACCCTTCCGCCAGGTTTTAACAAATAAAATTACACAGTTTCGATCTTCAATGTTTCGGAAATTTTTTATTAAATATGTCCCTTATCAAGAATAAAATAAAATAGATATCACTAAGATAAACTATGGTTTATCAATATTCACGTATTAATATTCACTTATAAAATGAATTAAAAATTTGATCTGGTATATAATTTTTCTTGTCAATTTTGACGTGTATTATCATCGCTATCTTCATCTTATTAATTACTATTTCATAAATTAATTAACAAAGTTTCTCCAAACATTTATCCATCAAAGAGGATATAAATTGAGTATTATATGAATTATACATTATTAAAAAATAAATAAATTGAATACAGAAGTACTTGACAATTACTTGATTGATTTCAAAACCTTCTTTAGCTAAAACTGTAAATATTTCATGAATTTTACATTATTAAAAAGAATAAATTGAATAAAGAAGTACTCGATGATTGCTTAATTGATTTCAAAACTTTCTTAAGCCAAAACTACAAATAAATCAAATGAAAGGTATAAACTTGATTATGATTACTGAATTTATTTCAATACTTTCAAGAGCTAAAATTTAAAAAAAATAGTTCTAAACAACACTATACTAATCAATACCTAACCTCGCCTAGACTTCCAAAAAAGGAGGAGGTTCTCAATTCAATTGAATTTTTTTTATATTTGTTACCTTAAAACTCCATCATTTCTGAACCGAACACAAAAAACCTTTTTTTATCTGACAGAGGATATCTCCAGAAAGGGGACCTTTATAGGATTTATGGGACATACATATGTTAAAAGCGCTGGGCTAATACTCGGTTAGTACGAGCACATTATTTAAAGACAAAATAATTTCTCGAAAAAAATTACTATATCCGTGCATAACTCTGAAAGGGATTGATCGATTTGTATAAAAATTATTTTTATATGAAGGGGGTTGTGTCAAAAAAATATTTAATAAATATTTGAGAAAAAATTTTGAAAGGGATCAGAGGAAGCGATAGATACCTAGTGGCACGTTAAAAAATATTCAAAAAACTATTCATAAAAATATTTGTTATCATATTTTTTTAGACTTGAAGCAATTTTTTTTTGCTGACGTTAAATATTTGATTAGTGGATCTACCCATATTTTTTCTTTTAGTAAGAAGCTTCACAGAAAAGTAGAAAATAAAAAATTTTTAACAAAAAAAAAACTGACTTCTAAAACATTGCACTAAAAAATAACAAATAATATGTTATCCTTAGAAATTATACGCATACTACACATCTAACGCATGTGTGGCGAACATATTAACGGCATGTCGGAGCTGCAGCAATTGAGTTTTGCTATTTTTATTTTATCAATATCTTTTTAAATTCATAAATTAAACAAATATAATGACTTGTCCGCACTAAAGCTATATTAGTACAATAATTTTTGTTAAAATAAAAAATCATTTGGATTTGTTATTTTTTTATGAGCTTTGATTGGAAATTAGATATTAAACTCGACAAACCTAACCTTAAAATACGATACATTGAAAGTTTTTATTATAACTTTGTATGTATAATATTTTGGTGAATTTCTTGGGTTGTCCGCACTAGAGTTTAATCTTACAAATTTTTTCTTTGTAGTAAAAAAACTCGATTAAACGCATCGTTTATTCATAAGTTAGGATTGGAAATATTATTAGAAGGCGGACAGCTTCGTCATGCTCTTAAAGACTAATTATTTCCATGAGCACAAACGAATAATGTTTTATTAGACTGCTTACAAAGAAATTAGCTAATAGGTAAGACAATTCATACATAAAAATATTAGAATTTTTGAAATTGGTGCCAGCCTAAAAAAATTGCTTCAAATCTAAAAAAAAATTTTGAAAGTGAACAAAACAAGCGATAAAGACCTACACTGAAAAAAAACCGTATCCAGTGCTGCGAACTTGATCGTATTAGTCGGATGCGAACAACACTCGAAGCATAAGAATACGTAAAATCGTAGTAGGTTAATGCGTGACTATACCGCAGTCAATCATTGCGACCGTCTGCACAGTATAGTGACGTGAATCCGAGTGGAGCGCTGCGACTGCATTGCCGGGTGAATCGCTTCGACTCGTCGGCAGCATCCATGCCGACAGCCGAAACCGGGCACAACTTTTAGCGTTGCGTGGTTGCTTGCTTCGACTCGTCGGCATCTTGCATGCCGCAAGCCGAGATCGAGCACAGAGACAACGTTGCGAGTTCGTATACTTCGACTTTCTAGATTCTAGGACTGCGAAAGTATATATTAATACTTTATGTCAATAAAAATTATGCGTTAATTTAATTTTCATTCGAAAAGTGTTTATATGATTACTAAACAAGTAAATGTTTTAATTCTTTAATATTATTTAGATTAAATTTTATTTATTAACATATTATATGAAACGTTTATTAAATTACATAAGGACTAATGTTTTGTTATACTTTAATATTTACTCGAATTTCAAAAATTAGATATCTTGTTTAAAAATATTCATTAATTATTCATAATAAAATGAAATTGATCAATATTTTACATGAAAATATTTACTAAGTCGACTTGATCAGTTAATATAATCTAATGAATACCTATCTATCTATCTAAATGACATCTAATAAAAAATGTATTCGTATATTTTCTTCAAAATTGAGGAGAGAAAAAAGATCTTATAATCAATTATAAAATGAATATTTTTCTGACTCTTTTGCAAATTAAGAAGTTTTAAGTTATTTCCCCGTTGAAAATGAGAAAATAAATCTGGCAAGTTTCCTATTAAGTTTTTTTGTATATTGAATGGTGACCTTTCACCAATTAGATAAGCTAAAAAATTTACATATTGTAATTTTCAAAAATTCAATTACGTTCTATATTTTATTTATAAGAAAAATGATTCTATTAAATTTTTACTTTGAATCGATAGTTTTGAATCAAAAATTCATTAAAACATTAATTAAAAAAAAGATTTAGAGCTCTAAAATTTATTTTTTGTATTTTAGGATTCCGTTGAAACTTATTCCCTCAATTTTATCAATTTTTATTTTTTAACTGTGTCAGTGAACATGAAATATCTCATATACATATATACAAGTGTATTATTTTATTAAAAATTTATTAAATATAATAAAAGAATATTTGAATAAAATTTATTTAAAATAAAATTCAAAGATTTAAAGATAAATTTTCAAACGTTCTAACTTCGTATGTAACTATTTTGAAACAATTTTCAAATAGTTACCATTCTCTCACATTAAAAAATTTTTTTTATGTCGTGCAAGTGCTATTTTGGAAGCATTTGAGCATAGTTTTTATTTTAGTTTTATTAATGCTTAATAGCTATGAGTATTTACAAATCTAGTAATTTTTTTATTGATATTCTTTAATTGCCCGTACTAGGGAAATATTTAGCGTTTGTAACTATAAATTTAGCTTTTTCTATATTTTGTTCTCTGAAAATTTATCACAAAGTTTGAGCAAAATCCGTGATCCAAAGATATGATACTCTCCTAGTAAGTTTATTTAAAAATTAAATCTATGCACAAGTATATGAGATATTACTTTCATTGAATAATCCTATACAATTATTAAGAAAAAGAATTATATTGTCATGTAATTAACTTAAAGAGGCGTATAAATTACTGTTTAGTTAAACGAATGACATTGAACATTCAATTAAAAATATAGGTTATTATACAGTGCTAAATATTTATTTCATTTGAAAAAATATTATTTATTTATAATTTTAATAAAATATCATTAATTTAGAGACATAAGTTTTAATTTAAAATCATTGATACCTTAAATTTAAAAATATTAATTTATAATGGCATTCATGAAATAAAGTTTTAATAAAATATTTGTTTGAAATTAGAAAAGAATCCTTACATAATTTTATAGAGTAGAATTCAAAACAAAAATAAAAATTCATAAATTTGTTATCCATTAGCATATTTATGGAATGAAAAATCATTTGATGTTATTGATTTGAAAGCTGTCATAATTACAAAATGTTTCCATATAAACTCGATGTATGAATTTTGTTTATTATTTTCGAAACGGACAATTTATTTGCAAACACAGTTGTGTATTTTTTAATGTGAGAGAATGGTAACTATTTGAAAATTGTTTCAAAAAGTTACATACGAAGTTAGAACGTTTAAAAATATATCTTTAAATCTTTGAATTTTATTTGAAATATATTTTATTCAAATATTCTTTTATTATATTTAATGAACTTTCAATAAAATAATACACTTGTATATATGTATATGAGATATTTCATGTTCACTGACACAGTTAAAAAATAAAAATTGATAAAATTGAGGGACTAAGTTTCAACGGAATCCCAAAATAGAAAAAATAAATTTTAGAGCTCTAAATCTTTTTTTTAATTAATGTTTTAATGAATTTTTGATTCAAAACTATCGAACCAAAGTAAAAATTTAATAGACTCATTTTTCTTATAAATAAAATATAGAATGTAATAGAATTTTTGAAAATTACAATATGTAAATTTTTTAGCTTATCTAATTGGTGAAAGGTTACCATTCAATATACAAAAAAACTTAATAGGAAACTTGCCAGATTAATTTTCTCATTTTCAACTGGGAAATAACTTAAAACTTCTTAATTTGCAAAAGAGTCAGAAAAATATTCATTTTATAATTGATTATAAGATCTTTTTTCTCTCCTCAATTTTAAAGAAAATATACGAATACATTTTTTATTAGATGTCATTTAGATAGATAGATAGGTATTCATTAGATTATATTAACTGATCAAGTCGACTTAGTAAATATTTTCATGTAAAATATTGATCAATTTCATTTTATTATAAATGATTAATGAATATTCTTAAACAAGATATCTAATTTTTGAAATTCGAGTAAATATTAAAGTATAACAAAACATTAGTCCTTATGTAATTTAATAAACGTTTCATATAATATGTTAATAAATAAAATTTAATCTAAATAATATTAAAGAATTAAAACATTTACTTGTTTAGTAATCATATAAACACTTTTCGAATGAAAATTAAATTAACGTATAATTTTTATTGACACAAAGTATTAATATCTACTTTCGCAGTACTAGAATCTAGAAAGTCGAAGTATACGAACTCGCAACGTTGTCTCTGTGCTCGATCTCGGCTTGCGGCATGCAAGATGCCGACGAGTCGAAGCAAGCAACCACGCAACGCTAAAAGTTGTGCCCGGTTTCGGCTGTCGGCATGGATGCTGCCGACGAGTCGAAGCGATTGACCCGGCAATGCAGTCGCAGCGCTCCACTCGGATTCACGTCACTATACTGTGCAGACGGTCGCAATGATTGACTGCGGTATAGTCACGCATAAACCTAATACGATTTTATGTATTCTTATGCTTCGAGTGTTGTTCGCATCCGACTAATATTATCAACTTGGCAGCGCTGGATACGAGTTTTTTTTCAGTGTATTCATAGTAACTTTAAATGAACTTTACCCAAAGTTCTGCAAAAGTATTGCAAAACTTTTACAGATCCAAAAAAAAGGAGTGAAATGAAAAATTTTCATAGAGTTTACCTGAAGTTTTGCAAGACTTCGTCACAAGTTTCGCGATACTTTTATAGAATAATTTTCTAAATTTGGCAGAATTTCATTGCCGAAATTCAGGAGATGTTTTGCAAAGCCAAAACTTTAGCCAAACTTTCCCCAGAGGTAAATTTTTAAAATACATTATATCTTTTTCTACACTCAGAAAATTCGCCTAAACTTCTTTCCAATAAAAAATCGTTTTTCTAAGTTACTCTAACGCATTTCTAAAGTTCTCGACAGCATTTGCCAAACTTAAACATGGCAAGTTTCAAGTTTGGGATTGTTCCATGGGCCAAATTTACATGAAGCTTTGCTAAACTTAAACTTTAACCAAACTTTTGCCTAACTAAATTATTTTTACATGGGTAGCATCTTTGCCATTATCATTCAATTCAAACCAAGCAGTTAAAGTTGTTTTGCATTTATTAAGAGCTGCTATTTAATTATTTTCTTTAAAAATAATTTGTTGTTGATTCTCTGTATCAATGGCTAATCGTACAACAGAATGACTTTTACCGCATAAAGAAAAAACTCTTCAATCGCCAAGCAGCTTCCATCGGACTTAAATATCGTCCATCTATAAATTGTTTTATCTCGTCGTATACATCTTTTTTAACGGCATCTTTCTCAATTTTTTCTAATTTGCAAAATGCTTTATTACTACCTTTGTGTTATCATTCATAAGTAACTATAATTTTTTTTACAATATTTATTTAATGATTATATTATTTTGTGTTAATTAATTTCTATAAACATTAAAATTGAAGGATTGAAAAATATTGTTATTCAAAAATCAAAAAATCATGACCAAGAATACTTTGGAACAATTACGGATGGTCGCTATAAAGTAGACATTTTGCTATATAAAACATATACAGATACAGATTTCTCAATAGGAAAAGGTAATAAAGTTGAAGTTATTCGTGATATACAAGATTTTGGTATGTAAATAAATTAAAATAACAGAATTAAGGACTTTGTTGATCGTATATTTAATTAAATAACATATTTTTATATTTTAGGAAATGTATAAATTATAGTTGTGAAAAATTTTGATAAAATAAAAATTATTCCAGATGAAACAATGGAACTGGGAAAAATTTCGTGAATAATAATTTAGAAGAATAAAATTTTTTAAATTTTAAATTTTCTAATGAAAACATTTTAACACTCTTTATATATTTTTATTTTCATGATATTTTATTTATAATTATATTTATTATAGACGAAAAATTTATATTTTTTTCATATACGAATTGTACATTCCTTTCTATATTTTTATCTTTGTAATATTTTATTTATAATGATATTATTGTATACACGAATTTTATATTTTGTTATATATGAATTATACTTTTATTTAGAAAAATTTTTACTATTTTTTGCATAAAATCTTTTGTTATTCATTATGAAGATTATTGACTTTTTAAATCTAGAAAGTCACTTATATGACTTGATGCGTAATAAATCTTTTATTCTTAATCAATTTCGGGTATTAATATCAAAATATTTATATGTATCAAAATATAGTTTTATTAGAAATAAATGCCAGGAAATATTCAAAGGTCTATACGTAGAATTGAGCAAAAATGTAAGAAGATAGGTATGTTGATTTATGTGCGGAGAGTTATTTATAATTTTATACTTAATGGTTTTCTTAGAGCATGCTGAGGAATATTCTGAGTGGATGTTAAGGGGTATGCAAAGCAAATATTATATAAAATTACAATATTATTGCGAAGAGTCGATTGTATGGAGCAAATATTATATGAAATTACAATGTTATTGTGAAGAGGTAACCGAAGGGCTTTATGGACGGGTAGATGGAGTCATAGATGCAGGGGTATGTGGAGCTTTTAAAGAAAGGGTATATGGAGCGGCCGTCAGCTCGATTGAAATATCGTGAAATATTTTAATGGAGAGATATATGGAAGGGTATATATATATCAAAATTAACAAAAAAATAAGAAAATCATAACGTTATTTTACAAAGGGTTATACAGAGAGGTATGTAAAGAGGTATGTGGATCAAAATTTAAATAAACATTTAAAATTCTTATGAAGGAGATATGAAGGGGGAAGGAGCGACTTGAAGAGGGAAGGAGTTCCATGGAGCGGTGTGGAGTGACATGGGAGACTAAATACTTGAAAAATAATATTAAAAAAAACGAATTTGACTTGGTTTTGTGCAGGGGAATATGGAGAGGAATCACAAGTGAAAAGGAGGTCAGTGGAGCGGATTGGAGCATCATGGAGGGAGAGGGAGGGTGATCCAGCGGAAACTCCACCGCATTGACTATATAATATAAATATGGGGCATTCTAATACTTTTTTTAAAAAGTAGTTGCGCGTGGGTCACCGATTTTGATGGCTTTAAGATATGTTTTAGTATTATTAAAGACAGGAATCTGTGCAAAAATCTGTGTAAAAATCAGTATTTTTGCGAAAATCGCTCAAAATTGATGCTTACGTATTATTTTAAATTTTTTACTGCTAGCGACTGTTAAGCTATTTTATAAGGAAGGTAACTTCATCTTTTTTAGTTTAACATCATGGAAAGTTAGATTTTTTCTGCTTTTTTGAATAAAATTAGTCCAATTTGGGTCAAATTCTTATCGACCTCCTCAAAACCAGTTTAACATATTACAGAAATGGCAAAAAGTACCAATGTTAATGGGATGTTCCAATACTTTTTTAAAAAAGGTCGTCACATGATGGTCACGGATTTGACTAGATTTTTAATAAATTATAGTTTTATTTAAAAAATGATTGTATGCAAAATTTTAAAAGTGAGGTTAGTTTAATCTGAAAAAGTCCTTTTTCACATTTTTTACAAATTTTCAAATATTCTAGAAAGTTTAAAACTTAATTAATCTTAATTCAACCGATGGCATTTTTTTAATTATTTTATATATTCTCAAGCAAAAATTTTAGCAGATTGATTATAATCAAAGGAAAAAATCTGCAGCTAAGGAAACATACTGTACTTTTAATAAAAAATAGACAATATTAGAAGCTCTGTAACTTTGAAATCATAAATCTCAATTAATATTATTTAATATAACTTTTTTTTCTTATAAAGAGAGCTTTAATTTGCTATGTTAGATAGCTTCTTACGATCAGTAGAAACCACGATACAGTCGTTTAAATAAACGCGATTTTTCAATATTTGCTTGCAGCAGTAGAACTTTTTTCTATCAACTCCAAAGTGAATGGAATTTTCCGAAAATATTCCATAAACATAGTTTAAAAAAAGCCAGTATACATTTTAGCAGTTGATTTGGCTCGTTTATTACGTACATTTTCGGTTTTTATGAAAAGTGACAACTTTATTACTTTAACATGAAAAGTGACAACTTTATTACTTCAACATGAAAAGTGCCGTAGCGATTATACTCTTAATATTCGTTTACCAGATACAGATGAAGTTAGTATTAAAACCTTCAATTTGTCATGTTGGACAATTTTCTATGATGTCTGGATAAAGTTATTGTTATTTAAGGGCACGTGAAGTACCGACATTACAGTTTTTCACATTTATTATTCTTAAACAAAATTTTTTTAAAATATTTCCATATTACAGCCTTCTTTTTTAATTAATAAAAAGCGTAATATAGAGTTCTTTCGGAAAATTTTTTAACAAAAATTAAAAATTCGGGAATTATGTATTACACGTACCCTATTACATCAACTTAAACATTGTAATTTTTTCAGGTACCAAAATGGGAAACAATTAGATTATTAAATCATAAGGCAAATTAAATGTAATACTTGAGTGGGTGGAAAAGTGTTTCTTCGCTTCCGTTGGGTTCAAAAATAGTATATGCACCACGGGCGCGATGGAAATTTATGTCCCTCGCTTCGCTTGGGGGGAAATCTCAGAATTCCCTATCTCACGCCCTTGGTACATAATGTACTATTTTGTATGATATTTTTTCATCAATTGCATACTTGTTGAAATTTTCCATTTCATAAGAAATACAAAAAACAATTTTTCACTTATTACTTTTAAATTCTATATGAGTGTTCTTAACAAAATCACATATTTTTTTATTCAAATCTTTTTTGTATCTTATTCAGTTTCTTGAATATATATGCATAAAGAAAAAAGGATACTTGTTACAGAATCAGTTTTAATCTTGATTTAAATGAAGCGAATCGAATGTTACTTCACTAATTTTAATATTGAACCAATACTTTTTTGAACTACTTAATTTTTATTTCAACAGTAATCGTATAAAAAATTATAATAGTATAAAGATTATTAAAATTTCAAAAGTATTATACTCTTTAGGGTGTTACGTCACAACGTATCCTTATATATTATTTTTTAACTTACAATTGTTAAAATATCTTTTTACTAACATGATATTGATGAACTAATTAAACAGTCATCGAACAATAAAAGAATGTGTTAACCTAAGCAGTAAAGAAACTTAAAGTTGATATTGAGCAAATGAAATTCTTCGATTTAAAATTACAAAACCAAACTCACATTTTGAAATTATTTATAAGAAGAACAAGATCCACTTTTTACCTAATGAAATTATGTCAAAGATAAAAAATTATAAAAGCCGACTGAAATTGACGGCAGTCGGCACTACCCCAGGATCATCGTTGGTACCAAGTCGTAAATCCTGTTATTCAAATTTAAATTCAAATTCAAATTCAAATAAAGTTATTGTATTCAATATTAATTATTTTTACAAGTGTCAATAAATATCTTAAAAGTTTCTTATATTCGACTCGAGTCTTATTTCAAATCGTGCCTATATCTATTCTTTGTCTGTCTGTATCCAGCTTTCATCTACTTGAATCAATTAAGGTAAGAATATTCAATTTATATATTCTCTATTCAAATACTCTAAATAAATATCCTGCAATATGTTTCAATTGTGAGAACGGTTTACTCAATTAAATATTGGTGGAGTTCATTTCACCACTAGATTATACATATATTTATCTTTCATAATTATGATTTAATAATTAATTCAATTATTACAAATTAATTCAAATTCATATTTAAAATAATACAATAATATTCAACATAATAAAATCATACACTCTTATTTAGTCCTGGTGAAAGCCAGGACTCAACAAGGGTATATTTTTAATGAATAAAGTATATTTATGATTTTTAAGGAGAGTATTTTAGATTTTTAAAAGTCTTACTTAAATTTTCAAATGCTTTTTGAAATTTTAATTCACGTCATTTGTAATGATTAATTTATCATTTGTTCTCAAGTAATAAAACTTTTTGTGATTTTAGACTTTTATCCAAGTATGACAATAACACGCGTAGGAGAGTGTATGTCAAATTTATTCTTTTTTCAAGATTCTTGAATAAATAGCTATATTAAATAAAAATAAATAAATAAATCAATAAATAGCTATATGTTATTAATGAAGAAATATATTCAGTCTAATGGTTTTTTATATAAGCATGCACAGAGATGTACTGTAACTAAAATACGATCGTGTGTATGTGTAAATGCATATGGATATTTAGGTACATGAGCATATATTCATGTCTGTAGAAGTACACCCAACGGATATTAAGGTATCAGGCCTAAGTTTAAGCCCGAAAAAAAATCAAATTAAAATGTGGTCATAATTTTTTTTCATAATATTGATTAATAAAACTTTTTTTACCTTACATATATATTAAATACAAGATCCATAAATAATTTTAAAAAACTTCATCTGATGCTTAAAATTTTTTTGATTAGTCGAAGACTTGATTTTTTCAATTTTGGTACTTGCCGCAGACTTTCTCAGCCAATTTTTAACTAATTGACCTCAAAATTCCCATAAATCTTTAGTTCATATATCTTCACAAAATAATAGCGCTGGAATTTCGATAAGATAAATTTAAGTAAATGTTAAACTGAATCACTTGCATTAAATTTACAAAAATATTAATTTTTTCAACTGTTTCTAAATCAAACTTAAAATTTTTTTTTCCACGAAAACTATTATTTTGTAAAGATATATAAACTGGAGATATCTGATAACACAGGCCCACAAAATGAAAAAAAATGTCTGAACTTTTGACCGGACATACATATTCCCATGTATTTTTCGACGCTGAATCCGAATCTGTAATAAAAATATAGGGTTTTCCTACCTTTTCTCAGAGTTTTATTGAAAAAACCTCATTTTTTACGGTTTTTTTGCGGTTTTTCGAGTCTAGAAAAAACAAATCATGAGATACGGTTAATTGGACTTCAAAATCGAATTCTACGGGAAAAAATACACGGGAAACCATACCTTCAAATTTTTTAACGCGATTCTAGTCCTCTGTATGGGGCTGAAAAGATGAGGAAATCGGTAAAAGTCGAAATTTTGCCTAAAATGGATTTAAACAATATTAAAATTTAATCATGCGTCTTTTGAAGAGTCGATAAACATTGGAAATACTATCCTGGGGTTTTCAGATTGCTGATCATGAATTTGAAGTCAGATTGTGTAAAAACTACTTCTAGAGGGCGGTGACAAGAACTGTATATGGTAAATTTATCGATTTTTTAAAAATTTTACGTCTGAAATACTAATTTTAGAGTCTTTCACAGCATTGACTGTAAATTCAAGATATTAACTTAGCCTATTGTGTACGTTAAACTTAACATTTTGTCTATGTTTGTCTCTCTCTCTCTCTCTCTCTTCCGATGTTTTTTTAAATTGGCTTACGCTTACGTACACGTTTCTCTTCGAATGACCGATGTAGTGGATTTCTGACACGTTTTTGTCCTTTTTCGCAGCTGTTTCTCTTTTTATCATCCAGCAGTAATCTGCTAACATGTTGATACCCCAGTTTCCTTGAAATCTACGTTCAAACTCCTTTAAATCTTGGTGAAATCGTTCACCATGCTCTTCACTAAAGTCTCCGTTATTTTCAGGAAACTGATCAACGTGTGAATCAAGAAAATGAAGTTTTAAGTTCATTAGACAACCCAATTTTCAAAATTACGTACCATTCTTTTCACAATAGCTTTATAATTCGTGTCTTTGGCATTACCCAAAAATTTCGTCGATACCTCTTTAAAACTTAACCATGCTGCCTTTTCAACATCAGTCATGCTTTGTTCAAAGTTTTCGTCTCTAAATAAAGTTCGGATTTCAGGACCATCAAAAATACCTTCATTTAATTTAGCATCAGATTTATGGGGAAATACTTTGCTTATATATTGGAAGCATTGACCGTCCTTGTCCAAAGCTTTAACTAATTGCTTTATCAATCCAAGCTTTATATGCAGAGGTGGTATCAAAATTTTCGAAGGATTAACGAGTGGATCTTTTATAACATTCTGTTTTCCAGGTTCAAACGATTCTGTTGATGGCCAAATTTTCTTTTTATAGTGTTTTTCTCTATCTCTGCTATCAAACATGCATAAATAACATGGGTACTTCGTAAATCCAGATTGTTGTCCAAGTATCATAGATAAAATCTTTAAATCGCCACATATTTGCCATTTATGTTCTCTATATTTTATTTTCGTTAAAAGTAGTTCAAGATTGGAATACTCTTCTTTAAGTACTGTTGAATGTGCTAATGGTATAGGAGCATATTTATTTGTGATATTGAGGAGTACTGCTTTAAGGCTGCGCTTTGATGAATCAATGAATAGTCGCCAATTTTCAGGTTTGTATATGTTGGGTTTCAATTCATCAATAAGACCTTTCACGTCCGTGCAATAAACCATATTAGAATCATTCTTGAAATAATTTCTAAAGCGCTCTTCTCGATTACGATATGCACATACTTTAGTACCCTTTGTCAACATATTTCGTCTCTTAAACTCTGAAGCCATAAACTCTGATTGTTCCTTAGATAAACCACTCTTTCTAAATAAATCGTTCAGACTTTTTTGATCAAACTTTTCAACAGTTCGTTCTTCACCCTTAGGAATATACTCTTCATCACTATCCAGAGAATGTTCTTCAGGTGAACTTAGATCTTCTTCATTTGGTGTGTTTGTGTCAGAGACAATTTGATCTGTCAATTTTTATTTATACTTATTCTGTTGTAAAACTGGGTACTGTTGTTTAGAAATGAATTCGGTTTCATTTTAAAGCTCCGTTCAGTTAATCACTGTTGTACACTGTCATTGATCTTAAAGCATTGTTTATAAACGAATGGGACTTATGATCTTTTTCCAAAGCTATATATATATATATATATATATATATATATATATATCAGTACTCTATAAGGGTACCTAAAAAAACCTGCTGCTGCGAAGTATTAGTCACGATGACAACTGCCCTGAAAATGGGATGTGTAGAATGATTCGGTGTACTCAATACTTTGCAGTAACGAACCCAGCGAAGGCGCGCTGTCCTGCAGGGGAGCACTAGGATGTGAGAATGATGCCGTAGTGTGTCCGACGACGAGTTGACATTGTCCTCGTCAAAGTCGGAAAGCTCTCATACTTAGGCCTGGGGAGGTATGAGAGTTATCACCCCTAGGACGGCGGACTCACCTGCGATCGGAACAGGATTCATCAAATGAAGAAGATCTAAGTTCACCTGAAGAACATTCTCTGGATAGTGATGAAGAGTATATTCCTAAGGGTGAAGAACGAACTGTTGAAAAGTTTGATCAAAAAAGTCTGAACGATTTATTTAGAAAGAGTGGTTTATCTAAGGAACAATCAGAGTTTATGGCTTCAGAGTTTAAGAGACGAAATATGTTGACAAAGGGTACTAAAGTATGTGCATATCGTAATCGAGAAGAGCGCTTTAGAAATTATTTCAAGAATGATTCTAATATGGTTTATTGCACGGACGTGAAAGGTCTTATTGATGAATTGAAACCCAACATATACAAACCTGAAAATTGGCGACTATTCATTGATTCATCAAAGCGCAGCCTTAAAGCAGTACTCCTCAATATCACAAATAAATATGCTCCTATACCATTAGCACATTCAACAGTACTTAAAGAAGAGTATTCCAATCTTGAACTACTTTTAACGAAAATAAAATATAGAGAACATAAATGGCAAATATGTGGCGATTTAAAGATTTTATCTATGATACTTGGACAACAATCTGGATTTACGAAGTACCCATGTTATTTATGCATGTTTGATAGCAGAGATAGAGAAAAACACTATAAAAAGAAAATTTGGCCATCAAGAGAATCGTTTGAACCTGGAAAACAGAATGTTATAAAAGATCCACTCGTTAATCCTTCGAAAATTTTGATACCGCCTCTGCATATAAAGCTTGGATTGATAAAGCAATTAGTTAAAGCTTTGGACAAGGACGGTCAATGCTTCCAATATATAAGCAAAGTATTTCCCCATAAATCTGATGCTAAATTAAATGAAGGTATTTTTGATGGTCCTGAAATCCGAACTTTATTTAGAGACGAAAACTTTGAACAAAGCATGACTGATGTTGAAAAGGCAGCATGGTTAAGTTTTAAAGAGGTATCGACGAAATTTTTGGGTAATGCCAAAGACACGAATTATAAAGCTATTGTGAAAAGAATGGTACGTAATTTTGAAAAATTGGGTTGTCTAATGAACTTAAAACTTCATTTTCTTGATTCACACGTTGATCAGTTTCCTGAAAATAACGGAGACTTTAGTGAAGAGCATGGTGAACGATTTCACCAAGATTTAAAGGAGTTTGAACGTAGATTTCAAGGAAACTGGGGTATCAACATGTTAGCAGATTACTGCTGGATGATAAAAAGAGAAACAGCTGCGAAAAAGGACAAAAACGTGTCAGAAATCCACTACATCGGTCATTCGAAGAGAAACGTGTACGTAAGCGTAAGCCAATTTAAAAAAACATCGGAAGAGAGAGAGAGAGAGAGAGAGACAAACATAGACAAAATGTTAAGTTTAACGTACACAATAGGCTAAGTTAATATCTTGAATTTACAGTCAATGCTGTGAAAGACTCTAAAATTAGTATTTCAGACGTAAAATTTTTAAAAAATCGATAAATTTACCATATACAGTTCTTGTCACCGCCCTCTAGAAGTAGTTTTTACACAATCTGACTTCAAATTCATGATCAGCAATCTGAAAAACCCCCAGGATAGTATTTCCAATGTTTATCGACTCTTCAAAAGACGCATGATTAAATTTTAATATTGTTTAAATCCATTTTAGGCAAAATTTCGACTTTTACCGATTTCCTCATCTTTTCAGCCCCATACAGAGGACTAGAATCGCGTTAAAAAAATTTGAAGGTATGGTTTCCCGTGTATTTTTTCCCGTAGAATTCGATTTTGAAGTCCAATTAACCGTATCTCATGATTTGTTTTTTCTAGACTCGAAAAACCGCAAAAAAACCGTAAAAAATGAGGTTTTTTCAATAAAACTCTGAGAAAAGGTAGGAAAACCCTATATTTTTATTACAGATTCGGATTCAGCGTCGAAAAATACATGGGAATATGTATGTCCGGTCAAAAGTTCAGACATTTTTTTTCATTTTGTGGGCCTGTGTTATCAGATATCTCCAGTTTATATATCTTTACAAAATAATAGTTTTCGTGTGAAAAAAAAAAATTTTAAGTTTGATTTAGAAACAGTTGAAAAAAATTAATATTTTTGTAAATTTAATGCAAGTGATTCAGTTTAACATTTACTTAAATTTATCTTATCGAAATTCCAGCGCTATTATTTTGTGAAGATATATGAACTAAAGATTTATGGGAATTTTGAGGTCAATTAGTTAAAAATTGGCTGAGAAAGTCTGCGGCAAGTACCAAAATTGAAAAAATCAAGTCTTCGACTAATCAAAAAAATTTTAAGCATCAGATGAAGTTTTTTAAAATTATTTATGGATCTTGTATTTAATATATATGTAAGGTAAAAAAAGTTTTATTAATCAATATTATGAAAAAAAATTATGACCACATTTTAATTTGATTTTTTTTCGGGCTTAAACTTAGGCCTGATACCTTAATTCGCATAGAACAATTTTAAATTGCAGAACTTCATTGGATACTTTCGATTTTTTACGATCCAATGATCGTTGGTTATACATACAGTTTAATTTCTAGTATGATTCTCAGTACAGAGATAATTTTTGTTCAGTGAATCTGTGTAATATTTTTAAAATGAACAATGTTTAATTTTAAATCGTTAATTGGATATTAAGCATAATACCTCTTAATCCCTGCTGTGCTACATCATAAGCATCTGCGAAAAATTCTTGTTCTTTTTTTTGAGTGAGAGAATGTAGCTGTCCATTTACAGAGTATTTCGTACACTGCGGTAAAATTTTCTCTAAAGCTCCCTTGACGAAAAAAAGTTCTTGTTTATGCTGAAAAAAATACGTAAAATGTTATTATTCAAATCTATACGTTTCAAGAAACTAAGTAATTTTTCAGTAGCTATTAGCGCGATCTTTACATCGTTATGTGGAAAATTCTCTAGACCCTAATCGCCAACGCCACGAACTTATCTAGGGTCATAAATTTTAGACTTGATTGGGCGATAGTAAACTCTGCTTACCTAGTTTGAAGGAGTAGTCGCAGAAGGACTTTACTAATCTGCTTTGGATCTCAAGCTAGTTCAGGCTATTAAAGTAGTCAAAACTAAAGTTCTAGGCCACCTGGATAATTTTATAATAGCTTAAGATATTGGATCGAAATTTCAAGGGTTTAATAGTGTTACAAAATGTATTATTTGAAAAAACATACCTATCCCAACCCCCCAGAAAGCGAGAGAGGGACGAATTAAGAAACCTTTTAGAACCATTTGGAAGATTTTTTCGAGGCAAATACAATGTGAGGTCGTAGAAGTCTGTATGACTTTTTTCTTTGAGTTATGATCAATGTCTATGTAAAGTCCAATTTTTGTTCAGATGTCATGGACCTTGCTGTGACGAAATATAAATATTTAAATGGTCATAATTGAGCAAAAATAAAATCATAGAGATCTCTGTGACCTAGAATTGTATTTGTCTCGGAAAGCTCTTTCGGGTAAGTCTCCGCTAGACTCCCTTTCCATTTAAGGTTTTTTTATTTCTTCTTCTCCTGCCTCTCAGGTGGTTGAGATAAGTACTTTTATTATTGAATAATATATTGTCTTACCCTTTTGAATTCCTGAAAATTTCGATCCTATATCTCGAGCAGTTCTAAAATTATTCAAGTGGCTCGAAACTTTTGGAAGATACGGTATAAAATAATATATCACCGGCCTTTAGGAAAAGAGTCTCTCATCTCAAGAAGATCTCATTTCAAAATATGCAAGAAAAAGAATCTCTCTAAAAAAAGTTTAACAAAAATAATTCCATTTAGAAAAATGCGGCGAAGAAAATCTCTCATCAAAATATACGGCAGAAAGAAATTCTCGTAAAAAAATTTTAACGAAAATAATTCCACTTTAGCACTTACTTTTATTTGACATTTTGATTAAAAATTTTCTTTGCCGCATTTTTCATAGTGTGATTATTTTCGTTAAAATTTTTTTACTAGGAATTCTTTTTGCCGCATATTTTGATGAGAGATTATCTTCGCCGTTATTTTATTCTTCTGGTTGCGATTATCTTTGTAAGCACCGGCGATGTAATGAGATGCAATAAAATAGAATTAAATACGCAAATTATAAGCAAACACTATAATTCGCTATGAAAATAATAATAATCGAAAAATTCAATACTCTTTAATAACTAGTTAAATTTAGAAGAAAACTACCTTTAAATATATATATAATTTTTATGTATAAAAAAAGCAAGAGAAAATAAATTCAGTTTCAGAAATACATATTTAGGTATCACATTTTAGTCTTTTTTAACGATATTAAATCTTCTACACATCGTGCACTGATTTTAAATTTAATAAATATAGTAATCTTTAAGTCAAACTTAGTAATTTTGGTATACGGGGTGATTTATTGGAATAGTTTTACTCATATTTGTGCGACAGGGAACAGATGCTTAGGGTGGGTAATCAGGTCTCGGAAGCTTTTGTGGTACCTACTGGTGTGTCACAGAGGTTCCACTTGGGCTCATTATTATTTGTTCTATTTATAAACGAATATTATGAGTTGTGTTGAATCAGCAAGGTTGTTGCTTTTTGTAGATGATGTTAAGCTTTGCAAAAGTGTGGTATCTAATATAGATCAGTGTTTGATTCAGAATGATTTTAATGCTATTATTAAATGGATAGAAATGAATGATCTGAAGCCTAATACATCTAAAACAAAGTATTCATCTTTTGGTAAGAGTGCAAATGATGAGTTTGTATTTCATTATATGATTGTTGATAAGTTTTTGGAAAGAGTTTAGAATGTTAAGGGTTTGGGTGTTATATTTGAAGAGTATTATCAGTTTGATTTGCTTATTGATATGGTCACATCCAAATACTTGAAGATTTTGGGCATTATAGTGAGATCATGTTCTGATTTTAGAAATGTAAACACGCTGATTAATTCTCCCTATATTGTTATATAATTCTCAAATTTTGTGACCATATACTGAGAAGAGTGAAAGTAGGCTAAACCATATTCAACATAAGTTTCTGAGATTTATAAGCTTTAGAATTGGTAAACTAATGGGGTATTTTGATCATAACTATATGGGAGTTGCAAATCTGTTAGGGCTGTGTGTCCATTTCCTCTCTTCATAGGTATTATGATGTTTGTATTGCAAGGAAAATTAAGGAGGAATTGGACTGTTGTTATTACTATTATAATTTGGTATTTGCTTCAGCAGCACCTTATGTATATTTATGTATTTTTGTAAATTATTAAAGGACCTCGGTCCGTTGATCTTTCGTTAAATAAATAAATATCATTCATAATAATATCACTAGAAAAAAGAAAGGAAAATGAAAGAAACTTGTAGGGGAAAGCTGCAAAACTAACATCGTAACTTACTTGGTCATCAACATCGAGAAAGAATCCGCTCATTTCTGTTAATTATAAGCTTACGTAGAAGAAAAATTGATGCCATCACTGTCAGTTTGAACATTGATCAAATATTTACTGGCTATCTCTCTCACTTAAACATCACTGTTATAATGCCGCCATATCAGTTTTAGCCTTATTGTGTCGCCTTTAACATCGTGTTGTCGCTTCGCTATAACTTTTTGTATTCGCAAATGATAAAGAACTAACCAGCGGGTTTCATAATTACATAGTTACATGAGTATCCCTACTGAAAAAAAAGACATGAAATCTCACGTGATGTCTCATGTGCGAAAAAATTTCATTTTTGTCGATACCCGATCGCACGTGAGATCTCGTATGAGATCTCACACGAAGAAAAAAATCATGTTATTATCCTATAAAATTTAAAGTGATTATTACATATTTTTTCATCTAATATTATTGAAGAAACAGTGATTTTCCGATGATATCCACGTTTTCAATAGATAGCGATGCATCATGTTAAAATTACTTGAGACCCACGGGATTTTCACGTGGCACTCAAGTGAATTCATCGGTGGTGCGGCCGGCCCAGTAGCACGGGCTTTGAAAGAAAATAGAGGGGGGGGGGGAGAGAAACAAAGTAACTAAAGGGCTTAGCTTATAAAAATCGACATGACAGGAAAATGAGCCCCAACTCTACTCGCACAGTATGTGTATTCTAACTGACTGCTGCTATGAATGAACACTTATATTCTTTACTCTCTCTCTCTCTCTCCCTCTTTCTCTCTCTCTCTTTCAAAGCCCGTGCTACTCGGTCGGCCCTACCACCATCAAATTCACTTGAGTACCACGTGAGAATCCCGTGAGCGTCTAAGGAATAATATCATGGCGCATTTCAAGTTAGAATCAATTGACGTTAAATTAACTTGATCTCATGAGAATCTTACATGAAGAATCATATTATTTTAACGTGTTAAATTTATCGTGGGAAAATAACATGATTTTTTTCTCCGTGCATGTACCAAAAAATTTTATTTTTCTCGACACTCGATCTCACATGAGATTGTGTGACGAGGAAAAAAAATAATTTTTGCACATGAGATTTCACGTGCCTATATTTTATGAAAATATTATTTCTATCAACACCCGATCTCACATAAGATCTCACGTGCAAAAAAATATTTTTTTCTTAACACCTATTTTTACATGAGATCTCATGTGCAAAAATTATTATTTTTCCCGTTACGCAATCTTACGTGAGATCTCATGTGAGATCTCGTTTCATTTTCGATCATGAAAACTCACGTGAGATCTCACATGAGATCACGTCATTTTTTCAGTAGGGATTATAATTAATAATATTACAAAAATTTAAATAAAACACTAAAATGAAGAAAATAATAAAGTCCGAAAAATAAACTGTTTTGAATAAACATAAAGATTGGAACTTAAAAAAAAAAGAACTTTTGATGTGAATCATAAATTATAACTAAGGCGTGTTCGTAATGTTTATGTAAAAGAAAATTATATCAAAATAAAAGAAGGTGGACTATATAAATATGAAAAAATATTCAATATTAATAAGATAATGAAAATTGAATTAAAAAGATACTGATAAATTAGAACTATTGTTTAATCATAAGGGCAGTGAGATAATTTATATAAATAAGAAAGGTATTGGCTAATAAATCAGAGATATACTATTACAGTTACTAATTGATAATAGTTTTATTCTTATTACAAGTATAGGCATGTAACACAAGTCACTGTACACACACTCCGGCCTCGACAAGTGCTCGGAGCTTACTGAAACGGACATGCGCGCAAAGGAGACTCTTGACTTGGCGTCTCTAACGGTCGCCGCAAATATGCACACTCATACACACCTATTACGAAGTTCAAAAGTCACAATATATTTATTGTATATTCCAGCAAGAACAAATGCGTGTAAATGAGGCTTTACGTAAGAAAGAAGCTTATATAAAAATTGAACAAAACCAATTGAATGAATATAAAAAAAATTAGAGAATACTAAGATGGCGAAAATAAAATTTAAGGAAAAAATGAGTACTAATAGTTTAGAACAAAAACATGCGAAAGAAGCTTATATAAAAATTAAAGAAAAACAACCAAATAAATAAATATAAAGACAAATTAAATAATACTAGGATAACAAAAATAAAATTAAAGAAAAAAAAAAGGTACTGATAAATCAAAAGAGCGAGAGGGAGCAAGAGAGGAAGAGAAACAGCAAAAGAGGGTGAGAGAGACATAGTCATAGACATAGACATTCTTTCTTTGGCCTCGGGGTATATACCCTACCTGACACTATTAGGTAAAATACAATAATATATAAAATTATTTATAAATATTGGGCCAAAAAAAATAAGAGTCCTAAAAAGGTATGAGGCCCAAAGAAAATAAGACTCAGAAAAATGTTGGGCTCGAAAAATATAAGGCCCAGAAAAATATAAAGCCCAAAAAATATAGGACCCAAAAAAATAAGGCCCAGAAAAATATTGGACGAAAAAATATAGGACCCAAAAAAATAAGGCCCAGAAAAATATTGGACGAAAAAAATAAGGCCTAGAAAAATATAAGAATCAAAAAAATATTGGGCTCAAAAAAATAAGAGGCGCGAAAAAATAAGACCAAGAAAAATGTAGGGCTCGAAAACATATAAAGCTCAAAAAAATATAGACACCAAAAAAATATTGGGCCCAAAAAAATGTTAGGCCCAAAAAAATAAGGCTCAAAAAAAATAGAGCCCAAGAAAATATAAGAATAAAAAAAGAAGGGCCTAAAATAGATGAGCATTGAATAAAAATATAAGGCCCAAAAAAAAGCTTTTGACTAATGAGTACTAATTATGTAGAACCCAATAAAAAATTGCTATTTTTATGACCAAAAGATTAGACACATTTAAAAAATGCGGAGAACCGGAAAAAAGTAGTTTCACTTTAATATAATATAAGATATATTCATACATGCACTTCAAAAAAATTAGATGAAATTACAGTAAAATTATGAATTAAGCAACAAATATACACTTATAGGTAAGCAAGCTGATTCAGGATAAAGTTTTTAATTTCATTGTATTTTTTTATTATATTCGTTATCAAATAATTCCATCATTTATGAACTGATTTGAAAATTTGTTTTTTCATTCAAAGGTATATACTTACAAATTAGTCCTGTTTTCTAAAAAGTCACATCTCATAATGTAGTAAAATTGAATGTGTAATAAAAAAAACAATTTTTAAAAAGTTTTCAAAATAAAAAATCGATCTAAAAAAATTAGATTGATAATTACATTGCTCTACGCTGTAAAAAATTTTAAAAAATGTAACTAACTTCAAAAATTTTAAAATAAAAATATAGAACGAATATATTTTTATGCACTTGTACTTGGCGTTTCATCCAAGGCTGCATACTTTCGCAAAAAATTTAATGGAGCATTTTTTCTAAATTTTTTATTATAGGCTTCACTTTAGACGCTTATTAATTTATTCTTATTATGAATGCAATATTTTTAAGCGCCTTATATTTTGTAGTTTAAATTTTAAACATCAATTTCAAAAGCGTGACTTAACATCTAACCGTTTTAGACAACGTATTCTCATATGCAATCAATTTCAAAAGCGCATTTTCTATGGAATCGATTTCTACAATACATCCTCATATGCTGCCGATTTCAACAGCACATCCTCTACGCAGTCGATTTTCACAGCACATCTTCATATGTTGCCAATTTCTATAGTGCAATCCTACATACAACCGATTTTCTCAGGGCATCTCAATGAGCGGCCGATTTTCGCAGTGCATCCCTATATGTAACGGATGTGCCTTACTGTACAAAAAAATACAAACAACAGTTAATGCCTAATAATATTAGAAAAGTTAAATGAAGTAGATGGAAACTAAAGAAGATGAAAATTAATTGTTAAAAAATTTTGGCATCGAATCAAAGACAACAATTACTGAATAAACCGGAATAGCTTTTTATAATGTAGAGTTCGATGGTGTATTGACTAATACGCAGGACTTATGTTTTCGTTAGCACGAGATCAATTCCTCGTCTGGTCACTTTTTCACTAACTGCTATAGGTCGATATCACTTTTATTAATATGTCAATTGTATTGTCTTAAACTAATATCTAAATTTAAAAAAGCAGAAAATACCGGTTTATAAAAAAATTAAAATAGTAAAGCAAAATAAGAAATTAAAAGAAAATTTATTTTAAATTATATAGAAGGTGAAAAAAGCTGTTAATAATTAGAGAATATTAATAATATCGTCAAACAACTACATGAAACACTAAATAAGTGCATTGAAACAAAAAAAAATGAAAAAAAATTATTCATGGTAATATAAAAAATAAACAAAACAGTTAATAAATGTAGAAAACTAACTAAAACTGAAGGCAGCTATTTTTCGTTTTAATTCTGACATTCTTCTGCCGTTATTTACTATTGAAAAATGTTTTCTTCAGTTTTCTTTTTCTTTACTAGGATAAAATTAAGTAATGAATAAATACTTATATAATAAATAAAATATATAGAATTTTTCTATTTATAGGTATTTTTTATATTTCATTTATAAGCTTTCTTTTTTGATTTATAGATATTTCTTAAATATTGTAAAAATATTACGAAATACTTATAAAGATAAGAATTTGCAAAAGATCGATTGATTAATTATATTTTTCAAAAGTTTTATTAAAACAAATATGTTATATCATATAAATTCCTAAATTTTTATGTTATTTATCTTTAATAAATTTATAAATATTTTAATATTTATACGAAATTTTTTTTATTTTATTTAAACTACTTTAGAACTATTAAATTGTTTATTAAATATAACTTCTTGTGATAAATTTATATATGTAACAAACTTTTTTTAAAATATAAACATAGCATCATTGCATATAAGTTTAGAAACATTTTAAAAAAATCTTGAGAAAAGCTTCTACCTAACAATATTTGATTGATTCTCATTGCTATATAAAGAAATGGCGCTATGATGGTATTACTTTATGAATTTCAAAACAAAAAATAACTGCATAAAAATTTTATAAAACTAAAATATCAAATGATTAAATATTGCACTTTTAATTGAATAAAAATATTTTATTAAATGTGCAATATTTGAGTATTTGATATTTTCGTTTAATGTTATTCTTTGTTGTTGTTATTTTTTTGTGGTAGAATTTATAGAGTTATACGATTAAAGCGTCATGTCTTCACAGTAATGAGAAACAATAAAATTTTTTGTAGGTAAAATTTTTATAACAGTTATTTTCAAAAGTTTCTAGACTCATATGTAATGATGCAGTAGTTATATTTAAAAAAAAAGAATGTTATAAATATATATATATATAAATATGAATTTGTCACGTTTATGGATTCATGGTTCTATTGAGTTTATTTAATAGCTTTGAAAAAATTTCTCCCCATCTCCGTTCTTCCTCTCTTTCTACCTCTTCTTCATAGCATATCGACTCCTGGCACACGCGCGGTTGTTGCTATGTATTGGTAGTAGCTGTGCTCTCTCTTATGGTCTACGCTAGCAGTATTGGCGCTCACACATACGGTCTGCGAATGTGTGCGTAATGGCTGGCGCTTCTGCTAGCATCGTTGCTCTCCTCGTAGTACCGGGAAATTTAAACAAAAAAATATCTCTCCATTAATAACTTTCTTCAATTCAATAAAGATGCGCCCGGATCGGTGAGTACACCGATGGTGTGTGAGTATGTCTGCGTCGTCTTAAAAATTTTTAATTGTTACAAAAAACATTTGTTGGGACGTACCACGTCACAAGTGAATCATTGTTGAAGCTTAAGGAAGTTCTATTGGTAATAGAATTAACAAATAGATTTTAATGAAATTTGATATATTGGTACATATAAGATAATGTCGCTAAATTTTTGGAAAGCTAGGATACACAGAAGAAAAGTTATTGGAGGGTTTTTTTCGGGATTTCAACATGTAGTCTTAAAGCGGAACACACTTTTGCCGCACTTTTTTAAGAAATGCAATTTATTAAACAAACAGATATTGTTCAAATTTTCAAAATAACTTAAAAAACATTTTAAGAAGTATAAATATTAAAAAAATAAGCATTAGGTATCTGTGAGAGTTGTAATAAATAATTTTGTAAAAGCTTTTAATGAATTTTACTTCTTAGATGCTATGACCAAAGACATGTGGCAACACTGTGAAGGTAAGATAGATCCGATGACATGTGCGTTTTTTAAATTTGAATAGTGTAATGAATATGGAGTATTAGTGCAAATACTAACTGCAGATTAATAGCCTTATCTATGCGTGAAAGGCTCAGGTGATAATTAGAATAATTAAATATAAATGTTTAAATAAAATTTAAATAAAATAACGGATATATCAAATCATTTAAATATAAATTGATTATACAATAGCAGTGGAATTTTATAATTTTCTATTCACAATTTTTTACTAATTATTACATTTTTATAATTTAACAATAGGTTTAATAAGAAATTGGAACGTATATGAAAGTTACAATTGGAATAAATAACTTAATCAAAAAAATTAAACATGCATAAAGTGATATGAATGATATTTTTATAGAAAAGTAACAAAATAATATTCATCAACATATTTATAAGTTGTATAGAAATAGCTTGAATTAATAACACAGGCACACAAAAAAAAGTCGATGTCCACAGAGACGACCTTTGGGTTGCTATGTTTTTTGGGTCGCTGATTCCGAATCGTTTGTCGGTTTATTCAGATCAAATCGCTTTCAAGGTCATTTGAAGGTCAAATGAAGAAAATATTGCTGAAAAAATCTGGAAAAATTCATACGTAGGTTTTTTAGCATGCTGAATCCAGTGTCGGTTAACCTTAGTTCAAGATCAAGGTCATTTGAAAGTCAAACCAACAAAATAATCTCAAAAAAATTTGGAAAAATTTATATATAGGTTTTGAGGGTCGCTGAATCCAAATCCAAAGTTAATTTGATCATATCTGATTATCTGAAGGTCATCTAAGGTCATTTGAAGGTCAAATTTGGAAAAAAGGCTGAAAAAATCAGAAAAAATTCAAATGTAGATTTTTGAGCATGCTGAATCCGAATCCAGCGTCGGTTGACCTTCATGAGTTCAAGGCCAAGGTCATTTGAAGGTCAAATCAATGAGGTACTATTGAAAATATGTTTAAAAAAATTAATTTAGAATCATCTTCAGTTTTTGATCTATATAGAAACTGGAAATATTAATTTATCTTTGTCAACATTAGCTGCTGTGATTTTCTCGAAAGTAAGGCAGTGTACTTTCTTATCAATATTAGTTGCTGTAGATTTCTTGAAAGAGGAAGCTTTGTACCCATAAGAATAGTATATCTCTAAAAAAGTAGTGGGTTTTTTTTGTCCTAATATGGTAAAAAATACATTTTTTATAAATGTCCACATGTATTTGCGGTCATGAGTGAATGTTTGCGTGTGCGCATGTGTGGATCTGCGGATGCATGGATGTGTGGATGTGCGGATGTCTAGATGTTTTGATATATATAATCGATTCTTTTTCACCTGTTGCCTCAACTAGTCGTGTGACTATGACAACTGCCCCGTAAGGGGATGTGTAGAATGATTTGCTCATACGCTAGTCGGGGTATCGATGCCAGTGGAAGTGCACTGCCTTACAGGGGGTCGACAGCGTATGAGGATGATGCCATAGTGTGTTCGCCGACGAGTTGATATTGTCCTCGTCAAAGACGAAAAGTTCTTTAACTTAGCCCTGGAGAGGTAAAAGGGTTATCACCGCCAGGACGACGGACTCACCTGCAATCGGACCAGGATCCCTGTCCAGTGGGTTTATATATAAAAATATGGAAAATTTAAACAAACTTTGAACCTCATCTTCTAAACGCGTGCGCCCGAAAGATGTTAACGCATTTTGCTTCATTTGTAGAACATTTATTCCGAACAAAAACGATCGACGATCGTTCAACGAAAATTTTCGAAATATATACAAAGAATGCTTGAGTTCAGATATAGTTGCAGGAGATTGGGCTCCTGATAGTATTTGCAATAACTGCCGCAGAATGCTGGCACTACTGAATAGGACAGCAGTCTGGATTTACAAAGAATCCGTGTTTCTGGTGCCTTTGGGATATTAGAGATCGCGAAAAACATTACACAAATCATAAGTGGGCTAAAAGGAAATCACTTGAAATAGGAAGAGGAAATATCATTAAATCGGCCCTAGTTGATCCAAAAAAAAGTATTGATTTCTCCATTACATATTAAATTAGGAGCCATGAAGCAATTTGTGAAAGCCTCAGATGCAAATGGTCGATGTTTTAAACACTTGGAAAAGAAGTTTACATATAAATCTGATGCCAAGTAGAAAGAAGAGATTTTTGATGGTCCAAAAATAAAAAGACTTTTACAAAATGATAAATTTCTAACGACAATGACAAAAATTCAAAGGGATGCATGGCTCAGTTTTAAGGAAGTTGTGAAAAACTTTTTAGGAAATAAAAGAAGTGAAAATTATAAAGTTTTAGTAGCCGAAATGATTAAGAACTTTGGAAAAATGGGGTACCTGGTGTAATACGAATTGCACTTCCTGCGTAATCACTTGGATCGATTCCCAGAGAATTGTGGCGATTACAGTGAAGAGCAAAGAGAGCGCTTCCATCAAGACATAAAAGAAATGGAAAAGCGCTACCAAGGCAGATGGGATGTCGCTATGATGGCTGATTACTACTGGTCACTGAAAAGAGAGTGTAAAACTACAGGCAAAAAGCGAAAAAAAACCGTTACGTCGATCATTTAATAGTAAGAGAGTACGTTATGAGCGGAAAACATGATCACAAGTTAATACAAAAAAATATGTCTATTGTAATTGTTTATGAGATATTTTTAATTTTTTGATCTTATTATGAGCTTGTACGTGAATTGATGAAGGTCTATCAAACTCGATATATGGGTGGTTATTTTCATATTTCAATAACATTGGAAATAATACTACTGGACAAAATGACCTAGGATTTAGATTCTACGACTCTTAAAACATATATGATTTTTTTTTAAATCATTATAATATCACCTTATTGATTAGACCGTCACATGGCCTTGACCTTGAATTAATTTAGGTCGACCGTCACCAGATTCGGATTCAGCATGTTCAAAAACCTACAATTGAATTTTTTAAAATTTTTTCAGCCTTTTTTCCAAATTTGATCTTCAAATGACCTCAGATGACCTTCAGATAATCAGATATGATCAAATCAACCTTGGATTTGGATTCAGCGACCCTCAAAACCTATATATTAATTTTTCCAAATTTTTTTGAGATTATTTTGTTGGTTCAACCTTCAAATGACCTTGGCCTTGAACTCATGAAGATCAACCGACACTGGATTCGGATTCAGCATGCTAAAAAACCTACGTATGAATTTTTCCAGATTTTTTCAGCAATATTTTCTTCATTTGACCTTCTAATGACCTTGAAAGCGATCTGATTTGAATAAACCAAAAACGATTCGGAATCAGCGACCCAAAAAACATAGCACCCCAAAGGTCGTCTCCATGGACATCGATTTTTATTTTTGTGTGCCTGTGTAATTTAATAGTACGGATAAAAATATAAATAAATAATTTCTTCAAAAAATATAATCATGTATACAATACTTATTTTTTGGTATAAAGATTTGGCAATTTCTCCAAATAATCAGTAATTTTTTTAATCACATTAACATTCTTTGTAACTTTCTTACTGCCATTTTTTTATCATTTTTTTAGAGCTTTATCAAATCTGTAAATTTATCCACACACACACACCTCCCCCGAACAAATTTTTAATCGACTTGACTAACACATAAAATTTTTCAACATGATTTCATTTTTCAACAAAAATATAATCATTTTCTGTTCGAATTAAAATCATTCTTAGAGCCGTTTTTGTCTGAAGTAGTAAAAACCTAAAAAAAATGTGTAAGTACAAAAAATTATCAAATATCCTAAGATATTTCTTAATAATTTTAGTTATTATTCATGAAATTTTTTTAATTATTATTTTAAGTATTTGAAATAATAACTTTTACTTTAAACTATTTTTTATCCTTACCCTACCATTAAAAAAATTTTTTTTTAAATTTTAACAAGATTAAAATAACAAGCTTTATTATTGATGCTTTTTAGCTAACAACTCTATTTTATACATATATATATTTATTATATCACCCTTGCACTTTATTTATTTATATATCATGAGTGATAAAGGAAAATTGTTAACGCAGAATTTATTTTTGTTTATTTTCTAAATATTCGATTAAATCCATGATATAAAAACAATACAATATTTTGAATCGTCCTCGAAAAATATTCTACTTCGATTTCCTAACTTCTAAAAAAATATAGTATTTAGTATTTTTGAAAATAATACGAAGATACCAAGGACTTCTGAAAGACTAGTGTTTGTGCGCAATGCTCTTACTATTGACAAATGCATTAGTATATATTCTATTGATACTCATTGAAATATTATACCTACAAATTCAAGTATATATTTTTATTATTCATTCTCATCACTACATTTATTGAGTATTTGTGAAAATAGTTCTAAGATTATACTCATTGTATTTGAATAAAAAAATGATTAAACAAAATAAAGATCATGCAAAGAGTTATTCAGAGAATCGTGAACGAATTTGTTTATGTTGCTTAAAAAAAAATGTGATATGTACAAGATTTGTGGTGCAATAGAAGAAAAAATAAATAAACTTTTCGTGTACAATGCTAACGATGAACGGCTTCCTAATGCTGTTTTTAAAAATTGTAGAATTATTATTTACCGAATGAATAAAGATTGCAACTACAAAAAACCTATTAAATTACCTGATTTTTCAAATTGGCAAATGAAGATCAATAATCGTTCAAATTCTGAAAATATTTATGACTGTAGTTTATGTAACTATGCTAGATACCCAGGTGAATTTAATTTTGTTCTAACAAAATAGATAGTTAAGAAAAAAAAAAAATCGTAGAAAGTGTTCAGAATGTTTATCCTCTTTATCGAAAGGTGTAAATCACTCCTGTACATCAAGTGATTGTTATGATAATGTTACAAAGTTTATCGATAAATCTCTGTCGCAAAAACAAAAAGGACCTTTGATATGCAACTTATTAAAAAATGTTATAAAAGATAAAACTTTTGTCAATGGTGAAAATGTACTGATGCTCTCGCAATATCACGGTAAACCTTTGAAAGTAAATATTATAAAAACACAAGATTTAATGAATAAAACTCCTAAGCATAAACAAATTTCTACAGATGATGTAGAAAAAATTGGATCAAGTCTTGTATTATCGAACAATAAAAAGATTCGTTTAACCACACTTCTTCGTGTGGCGGCAAATGACGGGCATTTATTTGAATCGCATACTAGAAATATTTTGATAAATAAAAGTCATACATTAGACGAGTATTTTAGTGTTGAAAATTGTAAATTAATGTATAAAAAATAGGAAATTATTGAAGCTGTAGTTTATTGTAATAACGTGATTAAATTGATTGAGTATATTAAAGAATGTAGACAAATTGATGACACAGTTCATGTGAAATTCGGAGTAGATGGTGGACGTAATTTTTTAAAAGTTTGCTTATCTTTACAAGTGATAAATAGTAGCAAGAAAGAAAAAAAACAAATGCAACCTTACGGTCATAGTGTTGCGGCTTTAGAGTATAAAGACATTGGAGTCAAACAATTGATTATACTTGGTGCGACTGAAATATCAGATGAATCATATGAAAATATAGCATTGTTTTGATCTATTTTAAATTTAATGGAATTCGATGATGATGCTACTATTTCTACCGATTTAAAATTGGCCACCATTGTTGTAGGTTTGATGTCACATTCGAGTAGCTTTCCATGCACGTGGTGTACGGCGTATAAGGGTTCGTTAGAATTGTGTGGTGAATATAGAACATTTAGTGACTGTCAAAAACATTCTGAGAATTGGCAAAAATAAGGTAGAGATAAGAAAAAAGCAATAATGCATCTAAGAAATTGCTCAATTCAATCGACATTTTAAGAGCCAATAAAAATATTAGTTGCTTGAAATATGTCGAATGTTTTCAAAGTTTCCGGTACGTAGTTGACTCTTGTTTCTCTACATCACTTGAAACGGGCTATGAAAAACACATTAGCGTTTTTAAACAACGCTTTATGCATTTAAATATCAGTGTAACACCCAAAGTACACGCTGTTTTTTTTATGTGCTTTATTTTTGTGAAATGACCAAGAAAGGTTTGGGATTTTATACTGAACAGGCCTTTGAATCAGTCCATTCTGATTTTTTGCTCACATGGAAGAATTATAAGTTAAAGAAAAATCATAGCAACTATGCAAATAGCTTTTTGAGGGCGATACAAGAATACAAGAGTAATCATATTTGAAAAAAATATGAATAAATAAACTTAATTTATTGTGAATTTTATATAGTTTATATATATATATATATATATATATGGGACGTTTCACGTCAACTCACCTAACAAAAAAATAGAATTCGTCGAAAATCTATGAAAATGTTCTATTTGATACCCAAAATATACAAAAAAAATTTTAGAGGTCGAGGTCAAAGGGGTCAGGATTTAAACGTGATGAAATTTTTCGAATTTTCTAAATTTTTTGCTAAATAAATATTTTAATGAATTTTTTCCTCAAAAACTATTAATTTTTCGTTAAAACTTAATAGAATACTTTTTCTTGGAAATTAGATGTAGAATTCACCTGAATTTTTGCAAATTATAATATACTGATTTTTTTTTATGCTTACTTGATCGATTTAAACATACTATTTATTATATCTAAAAATCGAGCAGGTTAAATTGGCTTTTTAAAGTCTTATTTATTTCGTTTTTTTATAAGGAAAAAATATACGAAGCCTCCAGTTGGGCAGCCTTCTCAAAGTTACTTAATTGTGCAAAAATGTCTGAAAAAATCGTTATTTTGGATCAATGATGAGATTTTTGATTTTTTTTCTGAAAAAATATTGATTTTTGGGACAAATGTATGGGAATGTTTTTTATTGGAAATCATGTGTAGAATATAAACATATTTTTACAAATTGTAATTTAAGACATTGTGAACCATATATACTAAAAATTTTTAATTTCAAAATTTCATTTATAATTTGTCATGTTTAGCAAATAATGGTTTACAAAAATTTACATACACTTTACATACCATTTCCAATAAAAAACATTACCATACATTTGTCCCAAAAATCAATACTTTTTTAGAAAAAAAATCACAAATCTCATCATTGATCCAAAATAACGATTTTTTCAGACATTTTTGCACAATTAAGTAACTTTGAGAAGGCTGCCCAACTGGAGGCTTCGTATATTTTTTCCTTATAAAAAAACGAAATAAATAAGACTTTAAAAAGCCAATTTAACCTGCTCGATTTTTAGATATAATAAATAGTATGTTTAAATCGATCAAGTAAGCATAAAAAAAAATCAGTATATTATAATTTGCAAAAATTCAGGTGAATTCTACATCTAATTTCCAAGAAAAAGTATTCTATTAAGTTTTAACGAAAAATTAATAGTTTTTGAGGAAAAAATTCATTAAAATATTTATTTAGCAAAAAATTTAGAAAATTCGAAAAATTTCATCACGTTTAAATCCTGACCCCTTTGACCTCGACCTCTAAAATTTTTTTTGTATATTTTGGGTATCAAATAGAACATTTTCACAGATTTTCGACAAATTCTATTTTTTTGTTAGGTGAGTTGACGTGAAACGTCCCATATATATATATAGTTTAGTTTGTTATTTACATTCAACATATATTTTCATTGAATATTCTGTGAAAAATGTTAATTACTTACCAGGAGAGGCTATGAGCTTCGGGTCACAGATCTTGATGAAACTTTGGGATATATTTTTAGGTACCAAAATATGAGTAAAGCCAGAGCGGTGCGGTCTAACGCTTCGAAAAACTGAAATTATAGACGTTTCCAGTCTTATTTGAAGAAAAATGTAAAAAAAAGCTCCTAATTGAAGTGTGAATAATCCAGTCTAGAAATATCTTTAATAAATCAACAGGGACTAAAATAAAAGTACGGAAAGCAAGCTTTAATTTTCCGTTTTCAGAATTGAAAAATAATAATTAGAGCTAGAGATATGTTCGTTCAAAGTTAAGAAGCAAGAAAGTACCAAAAATTACCTAAATTCTAAAGGACAGTGATTTTGTGATTTTTGGTACTTTCTTGCTTCTTAACTTTGAACGAACATATCTCTAGCTCTAATTATTATTTTTCAATTCTGAAAACGGAAAATCAAAGCTTGCTTTCTGTACTTTTATTTTAGTCCCTGTTGATTTATTAAAGATATTTCTAGACTGGATTATTCACACTTCAATTAGGAGCTTTTTTTTACATTTTTCTTCAAATAAGACTGGAAACGTCTATAATTTCAGTTTTTCGAAGCGTTAGACCGTACCGCTCTAGCTTTACTCATATTTTGGTACCTAAAAATATATCCCAAAGTTTCATCAAGATCTGTGACCCGAAGCTCATAGCCTCTCCTGGTTAGTTATACTTGTAAAAAAAAATAAATGTTTCGATAGTTTATGTGCAATAGATGCAATTAAAAAAGTGATATGGTAGACAAAATAAATAATAAATAAACAAATTATTCACTAAACACTGTGGTTTTTTTATCATTTCAGAAATACTAATTAAATATGGATAAAAATAATTAAATAATATATTTTACACTTTTTTTAGCTTTTTCCCACTTTAAACAAAAACGGCTCTAAAAATGTTTTTTATTCTAACAGAAAATGATTACTTTTTTGTTGAAAAATGAAATCCCGTTGGGAAATTTGATGTGCTAGTTAGGTCCATTAAAAATGTGTTCGGGGGAGGTGTGCACAGTCAACATAAAAAATCTTATTGCAGGTAATATTTGCATTAATCATTTTTTTTTCAAATATCATATGATGTGATTACTTTGCATCAATATATGATATAATAATTATATTAATACAAGACCAAAAAACAACACACTGTCAAATGAACACGCACGTAGCAGCTGTATTGTTGCAATATTGCCAGATGCAACATTTATATCAAATGAGAACTACGGATAATTTGCTTTGACTTGTGTAGTAAGGATAAAACTCCCTCAAAAATGTAAATATGCAATATGTAAATATTAAATATTAAATTTAAAAAAAATGTATTACCTCTTTTAACATTAAATATCAAATATTTCTATATGTAAATAGTGCAGTGCTAAATATTTTGCATTTAAATATATATACAAAATAAGGAATTTATTAATTTCTGTCACAAAGGAAATATAGAACTACCAAATAATCCTACTAACCCAGAAGAATTAAAAAAAGTAGCTGCATGATTTTCAGAAAATAGTATTCATTTTCGTAAAAATATTAGATCATACAACGATTCCTTAGCTTCTACAAATTTTGGTGCAAATTAAATAAATTAACAATAAGGGAACCACAAGTAATCAAAATTTGGGGTCAAATATATCACAATGTTTATACTTTGCATCTTAATGAAAATAAAGCTCGAAAATATGGACAATTATATGTTCTTGATAATGAATTAGCCACTTTGCAACGGTAAAGCTCAGATACAAATCAAGACTTATTAAGTTAATTAGATGGATTATTAAGACAAAGTAATCCTTATGCTAAATCTTATAAAATGATGTATGAAATAAAAAAAGGGGAAATCGAACGATGCGAAAAAATTGGTGTTCCACCAAAAACTGAATCTATGTCTATTCAACGCAATGAAAAATTAGTAAAAAATATATACAATGAAGCTACGTGTAATGAACTTGCTATGATATTTGTAGGAAAAGATGGTATACCACGAGTAGATCGTGATTTCGTTATATATTCGAAACACAATAAACCATTTAGTATTCCATTAATCAGTAAACATGTCGATCTTATGTCTTATCCACTTATTAATCCTAATGGAGGATACGGATGGATACCCAATATGGGATGTAAATTAACTAGAAGCAATATTTTAAATCTGCAATTTTATAATTATAGATTTTCTGTAAGAAATGGATTTAATCCATATCTTAATTTTGGTAAAGTTTCTTAACAGGCAATGGTTGATGCATTTATAAAATTTAAAAGTTAAAAATTATATTTTAGAAAAAAAAATCAAAATATTTTAAGAAGCGATTGTTATAACGGGGCAATGGATTATTCACATAAGAAAAAAGATATTAAAAATAGAAAAATTAAAAAATGTATATTTTACCATCGAATTTTACCAGAGGTTCACGATTATTAAAGCAAAATTATATCGACTCAATGACACTTGTAAATCTTCACAGCAAGCCAAACTTATTTATAACTCTTACATGTAATCCCAACTGAGAAGAAATTATTGAAAATTCAGAAGATTATAAAAATGCAATTAACAGGCCCTACATTGTATTTAAAGTGTTTCAAGAAAAAGTAAAACAATTTATAGAACTGGTAATTAAAAAAAGTGCACTAGGAAAAACTGTTGCTTATACTTATGTTATTGAATTCCAAAAGGGAGGGCTTCCACACATTCATATGTTATTATTTCTGGATAAAAAAGATAAAATCAACTTGAAATGAAAATAATGATAGTAATGTGAAACATGAGACTTTTTAAATTAAAAAAATTTTTAACAAAAAAAAAACTGACTTCAAAAAATGCACTGAAAAGTAACAAATAATTTATTATCTTTAGAAATCATACAAATAATTGGTAAAATACAATTTTGGAAGTCGGCGTCTAATTCCTTTTATGAATGTAAACGTTATTTTTTAACAATAAATGTAAACGTTATTTTTGAACAATGAATGTGAACGTTATTTTTGAAAAAATGGACTAAGTCGTTCTGCTTACGCACCACAGATTTAGAATTAGACGCCGACTTCTAAAATTGTATTTTACCAATTATTTGTATGATTTCTAAAGATAATAAATTATTTGTTACTTTTCAGTGCATTTTTTAAAGTCGGTTTTTTTTTAGTAAAAATTTTTATTTGTCATTTTTAGTGCAATGTTTTTAAAATCTTATTTTTTGTAAAAAATTTTGTTTTTATTCGATACTTTTAAAGTCGGTTTTTATTTATTAAAAATTTTTTAAATTGTTTGTTTTTGTTAAAAAATTTTTACTTTCTATCTTCTAGTGAATCCCCTTACTAAAAATGCAAATATAGGTAGACCCACTAATTACATTAAACTTTCGTTATTAATTCATAACGCATGCATTAGTACACCACCAAGCAATATATAGCAGGAAAGAAAGAAGGCTCAACAGCACAGTGTCGTTATGTGTGCATGTATACATATTCAAGCTCAGGTAAGGAGAGAGAGAGAGAGAGAGAGAGAGAGAGAGAGAGAGAGAGAGAGAGAGAGATAGATATAGATATAGATATATGTTTATTGTATGTACATTATATTGTACAATTTTTATACAGTTATATACAAGTAATAATAAAATATAATATTGAGTAAAAGCAGTATTTAAAACAGAAACAGAAGAAAATAATAAAAACTTAATAATTTGAATTAAAGATTATAATTAAGTTACAGTTTATTTTTATTTTTATTGTGATGGCATAGGTCCATTTTCTAAGGAGAGGTAATGAGTAAATGCTGAAGATTTAAATGAATGAAGTGATGGTGAATTACGAATTGACTCAGGGAGCTCATTCCATAGGAAGGATGAAGTGACCAAGAACGATCCATTGTAAAATTCAGTAGTTGCAGGTGGTACAGTCAATGGCCTCACAGCACCCCTCAATGTTCTAACAGATTGATTCCAAATAAATCTAGAATAAAGATAAGAAGGAACTTTAGTAGAGAACATCTTATAAAGAAAGGAGGATGCAAAATATTTTCTTCTACTGGAGGTAGATAACCAGCCCAATTTTGTACGATAAGCAGAAATATGCTCACGTCTGCCAACACCATAAACATAGCGAATACCAGAGTTGATGACTCTCTGAAGCCTCAAGTCAAGTTCAGCCGACAAATCAGAATAAACGAGGCAACAATAATCGATGAGCGGAAAAAGTAAAGTCTGTATCAGATGCTTACGAAGAGCAATGTTAGTACTCTTTCGAAAGTAGTTTAACCTGTAGAACAAAGAAAAAGACTTATTACAAACCCGAGAGATGTGCTCCTTCCAATTCAGTTTACTGTCCAACCACACCCCTAAATTCCGAACAGAAGATTCAAACCTAACAGTAGTGCCATTAATTTGGACACCAGCAGCCTGTATAGTAGACAGCAAATTAATATAATAATAGGAGCCAATAATTATGGCCTTAGTTTTACCGACATTCAATTTAAGGCAATTTCTAGCAGCCCAATCAGAGATAGCAACAGCATGTGCACTCATAATAGAAGAGTAAACATCCAATTTATCCAAAGGAAAATGGACATATACCTGAAGATCATCAGCATATATAAGGTATTGAATATCAGGACCAAAATCAATAGCAACATCATTCACATATATAGAGAATAATAACGGCCCCAATACAGATCCTTGAGGAACTCCCATACTAAGAGAGAGGTAATTAGATACATTACCACCCTCGCCAATAACAGCCTGCTGACGACCCGCAAGATAAGAGGCAAACCATCTGATTACCGTGATGGAGACATCAAGTGATGACATTTTTCTAAGCAAAATAGCATGGTTCACGGTATCAAATGCCTTACTGAAATCAAATAGCAAAAGCAAGGTGACATAGCGTCTATCCATATTGAGTCTAATATCATCTGTCAGTCTCAACAAGGCTGTCTGTGTACTATGCCCAGTCCTAAATCCAGTTTGCCGCGGATCCAATAGTTGTCTAGTGGACAAATATTCATACAACTGCTGATGGACAAGACGCTCAAGTACCTTTGACAGAAACGATAATAAGGAAATAGGTCGAATATCATTCATAGATTGTGGAGAAGTAACTTTATTAATAGTTTTAATAAGCGATAACTTCCAACATGATGGGAAAAGACATTCTTTCAAGGAATCGTTGAAAATGCGACACAAGAATTTACCGATAACAGGAAATGCAGTATTAATAAGAGACTGAGGAATGTCATCTGGACCCCTCGCCTGCGTAGTAAAACTACGCACAGCCTGACCAACCTGAAACAGCGACACCTCAGAGAACGTAAACATAGGTTTAAATGGTTCATCCTCAGCTAAAGTATTCGAATAATCAAAGACTGAGGTGACCGATCTATCAGATGCTACACTGGAAAAATGAAAATTTAGCTCATCAATAGAGAAAGAGAGAGAGAGAGAGAGAGAGAGAGAGAGAGACAGAGAGATAGATAGATAGATAGATAGATATTTAAATTTATTAACTGTACATTATGTTGTACAACAAAAATAATACAAATTCGTAAGTATATATATATAAAATGAGATACTAAGTAAAAATATAATTAAAATAATGATACAGTAATTAAAATAATTAAAGCCTAGCTCGGAGCAGAGGCTCATTCTCAAGGGAAAGGTAGTGCGAATATGTTGATGCCTTGAATAATGCCAACGATGAAGAATCTCTTAAAGATGATGGTAGACCGTTCCATAGTTGCGATGACACAACCAGGAACGATCTTTGGTGATACTCGGTAGATGAAAAAGGAATGGTTAACGGTCTCACATCACCCCTCAGTGTCCTCACAGGCCGGCTCCACAAATATCTAGAATAAAGATATGAAGGTGAGCATGACAAAAACATTTTGTATAAGAAGGTAGTAGCGAAGTAGTTTCTTCTACCCAAAGTGGATAACCAGCCTAGAGAGGACCTATAAACAGAGATGTGCTCGCGCCTACTTACACCATAGATGTAACGAATACCAGAGTTTACAACCCTTTGAAGCCTCAGATCGAGTTCAGCAGAAAGGTCAATATAGACCAAACAACAGTAATCAAGTAAAGGAAACAGCAAAGAACGGATAAGATGCTTACGTAGTGCAATGGTGGTACTTTTTCGAAAGAAATTTAATCTATAGAGCAATGAGTGACTCCTGTTACACACATGCGCAATTTGGTCCTTCCAGTTCAACTTACTATCAAGCCATACACCAAGACTACGAACAGAAGATTCAAACTTAATAAGATCACCGTTTATTGGAACACCAGTGATGTGTAATGAGGGCAGCATATTGACATAGAAATAAGATCCAATAATAATAGCCTTTGTTTTGCTCACATTTAATTTCAGATGATTTTTTGTCGCCCAGTTAACAATACTGACAGCTTGATCACTCATGAGAGCAGTAACAGAAGCCAACTTAGCAATTGGGAAGTGAATGTACACCTGAAGATCATCAGCATAGATAAGATGCTGCACATCGGCATGGAAGTCAGCAGCCACATCATTGATGTATATAGAAAACAACAGTGGACCAAGGACAGAGCCCTGGGGAACACCAGTATTTAATGTTACATAGTCAGATGCATTACCATCTGCATCAATAACAGCCTGCTGTCTCTCAGAGAGATAAGACGCAAACCAACGCACAACTGAATGCGAGATGTCAAGAGAAGACATTTTTCTGAGCAGAGAGACATGGCATACCGTATCAAATGCCTTGCTGAAATCAAATAGCAACAGCAACGTCACATAGCGTCTGTCCATATTGCGTCTAATGTCCTCAGTTAGTTTCAGTAGTGCGGTCTGAGTACTATGTCCAGTTCGAAATCCAGTCTGATAAGGGTCCAGTAGCTGTCGTATAGTCAGGTAATTGTAGAGTTGATCATGGACTAAGAGACAGAGAGACAGAGAGACAGAGAGACAGAGAGACAGAGAGACAGAGAGACAGAGGGACAGAGAGACAGAGAGACAGAGGGACAGAGGGACAGAGGGTCAGAGAGACAGAGGGACAGAGGGACAGAGGGACAGAGGGACAGAGGGACAGAGGGACAGAGGGACAGAGGGACAGAGAGAGAGAGAGAGAGAGAGAGAGAGAGAGAGAGAGAGAGAGAGAGAGAGAGAGAAGGCGAAGTATAAATGGGGTAAATGAGAAAACAAAACACCTGGTTTTCTTCTTAATTTGATAATTGGGTCATACAAACCGAATATTGGCCCAATAATTATTGGACACGTATAGGACCTTCCTGCAGACATTCTCTATCAGATAAGAAAAAGTTTTTTCGAATCGGTTAAGAAATGACGGAGTTATGAGGTAACAGACATAAAAAAAAAAAAAAAAAAAAAAAAAAATTCAGTCGAATTGAGAATCTCCTCCTTTTTGAAGTCGGTTAAAAATAAGCGGACACCGGGCGTGAACCCCGTTCCTCGAGATCTCCAGGCACGAGCTCTAACCACTGAGCCATTGCCGTACTGCTATATACATGTTTAAATCATACTTATAAGGCTCTTCGCCAGTATAGTAGATATCTTCATGGAAATATAACATGTGGATGAAAATCCACTATGTTACAATCCTCCCCACCACACGAAAGTACTTCGGTGGAACCGATACTTTCGTCATACGTACTGGACGGTAGGCTGCTAAAGTGGATGGATGCTGGAAGGGTCGTCACACGTAACGTATACACACTGCTACTGCTGCTACTTCTTCTCTAATGCGGCATTCCCGTTCCACTATTTTCGGCTACTTCTATTCGCCTTTGCTCTAAATGTTAAAACTTAAAACTAAACACTTAAAAAACTTCCTTGGGTTAATACGTTTGCTCCTGTGCGCTATTTCCTTGGGCGCCATTGAAACATGAGACTTTTTAAATTAAAAAATAAGCGGACACGGGTCGCGAACTACGTTCCTCGAGATCTCTAGGCACGAGCTCTAACCACTGAGCCAGTGCCGCACTGCTATATACATGCTCAAATCATACTTATAAGGCTCTTCGCCGGTATAGTAGATATCTTTATGGAAATATAACATGTGGATGAAAATCCACCATGTTACAAATGAATAAAAATATGATGTGATAAAGCAATATATTAATACAAGATATTTGTGCCCCCTAGAAGCTATGCACAGATTATTAGAACTTAGTTTACACAAAATGTTTCACTTTATAATACGATTAGCTATTCACAATGAAAATGAGCAAGAAGTATATAATTCAACATACTTATGTTATTGAATTCCATTTTAAAGAAGGAAAAGAAGAAAAAACAAAATTTTTGAAACAATTTTAGCAATATATTTTAAATTAAATAAAATAGATCCTAAAACAAAAAATTATACATATTCGGAAATCCCATTTCATTATGTATTTAATCAAAAATGGAAAATATGGAATAAAAGACAAAGATTTAACAAACCAATTGTGAGCAGAATGTATTTAAATTCGAAAGATCATTAAAGATATTTTATAAGATTAGTATTCTTACACGTCAAAAGTGCAACTTCTTTCTAAGATTTACGTACTGTCAATGGTATGACATATCCTTCATTTTTCGAGGCTGCTGTAGCCAAAAATTTGGTTAATGAAGATGAAGAGTGAGATCGATGCTTAGAAGAAGCATTTCAAATACAGTTTCCTGTTGCTCTTTGTGAACTATTTGCATTTATTTGTATATTTCATAATCCTATTAATGCTGGATATTTATATGGAAAATATTAGCATTTTTTTATCATTCAAAATATGAAAAAACGTAGGTAAAAATATAGCATTAAATATTATTGAAGAAAATTTATAAATTAATGGATTTTGTTCAAGTGATTTCAATTTACCAGAAATATCAACTCATATAGATGATTTATGCACATCTATTGTTACAACAGAATTTTCTATAAATTATAACATGTTAAATGATTTACAAATCAAAGTAAATACATTATAAAATCAACAAAAAATTATTTACGATAGCATTTTAGAATGTTTAAGAAAAAAAGAAAACAACTGTAATGATGGGCCAGGTCAAAGTATAAAAAGTTATTTACTTAATGTTTCCATGGATTATTTGAATTTTTCAAGTATATCATTTTTATGCCTTGCTTGAACAGGAATTGCTACTAATTTATTGGAAAATAGAAAAACAGTACGCACTACATTTAAATTGCAACTGAATAGTGCAGAGTCTACAACATGCAACGTAAAACTTGACTCAATAGAAGGTAATAAATTAAAAGAAATACAATAAAATCTAATCACTTACTACAGTTATATTTATAAAAAATATCTTACAAACAGATGCAAATTTCAGAAAAAATGTGCGTTGATAAAAAAAATTAACAATATAAACTTTATGTTACAAAAATAAGTTCAATATCAAGAATCAAAACTAATTAAATGCTATGAATGTTTATTCGTAGTTGAATTTTAGCCCTATAAAATAAAAATAAATTTAACATAAGAAAAGAGTTATTAATAGTGTATAACACCAGAAGTATCTTAGATTGAAGACATTTAACTCCAAAAAATGGATTATTTTTTTATTTTTTTGAAAAATTTACTAATTTGATTTAATTCTAATATCATCAAAATTCCTATATAAATTACAAATTTGTTCACCTTCTATATAATTTTAAATAAAAAATCGTTCAATTTTAATTACTTTATAGAAGTTATGAACTGTTTTATTTATTAATTGTTGTCTCTACCTCTATTTCAACATTTTTCAATAATAACCATTTTCATAAGTTTTGATTTATTTAGAATGCGCTGTAATAATCGGCTGCATATTGGAGATGCGCTGTAATAATTAGCTGCATATGGGAATGCGCTGTAATAATCAGCTGCATATGAGGGTGTGCTGTAATAATCAGCTGCATACAAGGTTACCTTGTGATAATCGACTGCATATAGAGATAGGCTGTAATAATCAACTGTATATAATGATACGCTACTTATTAAATCATGCTTTTCAAATTGATGTTTTTTAAAAAAATCCAAAGATTCAAACGCCCAAACATACATTAGAAATAAAAATAAACGAGTAAGCGTCTGAAGCGGAGCCTGTATTCGAAAAGTTAAAAAAACCCTTTACTGAAGGATCCTTTTGTAAAAGTATAGAAGCTTGGATAAAACGCTACATATAGTGTATGTATGTTGTATATATAATGACAAATATAAATATATATATAAACAAATATATGTGTGAATAAGACTGGTTATATGATTTTTTGGCCAATACGACGTTGTTATCCTATGTGAAAGCAATTTATATATATATATATATATATATATATATCAATGTAGTTAAAAAAATATAGTACCTAAAAAATAAGGCCCAAAAAAATTAGGCCCAAAAAATATAACAAAAAAATAAAGGGCCCAAAAAACTATAGGTCCCAAAAAAATATAAGGCTAAAAAAATATTTAACACAAAAAAAAATTTAGCCCAGGATATTTTTTAAGGCTACTTATATTTAAGACTTAAAAATAATAAGGCCCGAAAACATAAGACCTCAAATATAAGACCCAATCTAAAATGGCTACTCTTATTAGGAAAAATAATGTACTTCTAGAAAACCGAAGAATCAAAAGGTATAACTCTTCAATATAATATAAGACTAGCTTAATTTACCTCGCTCCTAACGTGGTTCGGTTGGATTTTTATGATTCATATTAACATGTATGAATAGCCAATTTTGAAATAGAAAAGAATTATTTAACTTATGAATTTTAATATCGTAGTTTCGTACTAAATACAATTTTAATATTTTTGTGAAAAAAGGATTAATTATAGTGAAAATTTGCATAAAATTTTATTCAAATAAAAATCATGCCATTATAATAGATTCAGAATTCGCATACTAAATTTTAATTGAAATAATAATCTAATTTATATGTAAATATTTTTAAAGCGATGTAAATAATGATTTTTAAGGTTTCTGTATTTTATCTAATGTTCTACCTATTCAAAAACCAATAGTGGAAATCGGATAGGTGTCAGAAAGCATATAATTATTGTAAAATTGTTAATATTTATTCTGAATCAATATAAAATAAATTTCTTAATGCTATTATCTTGAATAACTTAATTTTAATTTCTTAAATAGTTTACTACTTTTCTTGATTATTTTTATTTTAAAAAATTTTTAATTAAACTAATTCATAAAGACAAAATGATGACGATGTGAGTATAAGGTCTCATTTTAAAACATAAAATAATATTTTTCAAATACAAGTTTAAAGGTTTCACATCGATCAACCATTCAGAAATGCTAGGAAATTCACGAAAATTTTATAAGTTAACTTATCTTATTATTTCTGGTTTCAAATCTTAGCATAAGTTAAAATTCAAGATTTTTCGACTTTATATTATGAATAATTCTTAAAATTTAAGGATGATATTATTTTTAAAATGTGAAGATTGTCAAGTTCCAATTTCGACTCAAATTTATAGCCACTTAACACTCAGCACGTTTCATTATTCCGTATATCCTACGTATCTCATAAGTAATAAAAAACGTTTCTCACGTACAAGATATTAAAAACAAATTCTATATTTATATCCAATTAAAAAATCTTTACAATGGTATTTTATAAACGATAAAGAATTTCGTATTTTGAAATTATAATGTTTCAAAAAAGTAAATTGACTATTTACAATTATCACACGATTCTTGTTACATGAAATATTAAATTTAATCAAATTTAAGTATTGCAATGTATATACCATATAAAAGTTTTGTTTCAAAGCTCGCCAACCCCAAATATTTAATTTAATTTACGTCGAGAAAGATTTATTCATGTTAAAATATATGTTACATGGTCTAGAGACACTTTTTATGATTTAAGAAATAGTAAATTTAAAAAAATTTTTTCGAATACGGTTATAATTTAATTATTTTTGAAGATGATGGTTTCCCAAAAAGCAAAAGATAAAATAGTAAATCAAAAAACTATTATTATCATAAAAAAATTGATGAACAACAAATAAAAGTTGATAACTCAATATTATTAGCATATAATTCAGCATTGCTTAAAAAATACAATTGTCATGTAAATGTAGAATATTATGCATCAATAATAAGTATAAGATCTCAAGTACTAAGATCTCATTAATGTCTATAGCATTAATAAATTATTAATCATTCACTTAAATCATTAAATCGATAAATTTCTTCATTATAAATATATTTCTATATATTTCTATATTTTTAAATACCAAGGTATATATGCAGGCGTACGACGCACTATGGTCCGAAATGACTTTTCATTGGACAAAATTACGTAGCGCCTGATAGGATAGGGCTACGGGGGTCTACCACGGCTCATTTTGAAGGTCTTGTGATGTACTTTCATGGAAAAATATTTATGAAAAGCTTTCTGTGACGGAGATATCTTAAGAAACCTGTCAAAACTAAAGTTTTTTTCGAATTTTTCGCTTTTTTCTCCTTAAACGTTGGTATGAAGGGAATGAGGACACAAATACATAATAGATTATTAAAGTAAAGTGAAAAACCTACAATTTTCTTTTCTAAAAACCTTTCTAGGTGCTATAGAACCCTAGGTATAACGATTTTAAGTCGAGAGTCTCTCTAAAAATATATTTTTTAACATATCTGGCTTGTTTCTTTAACATTTTTTTTAAATGTATTTTAACGGTTTAGTGAAACAGATTGAGAGGAAAGTAATCACATTTTACCAGTACCCTATTTACACCCTCAAAATTGAACTCCAAAATCATACATTTGGGAAAAAAATCATTTTTTTATGCTCTCTTGATGAATTAATTTTTTTTTTTAAATGGTACAAAACATTGCCTTTTTTAGGTTTTGTACATAAGAACAAGAATCGATTGTTTAAATGTAGCTTAAAAAATTTTAGAAATCTTAAATTTACGAATATATGAGTGCGTGGTGTTCTGATTTCCGCTCTTAAGCTTTGATTTGCTAAAAATTTGAATAGAAGAAAAGGGATAGCTCAAGAAACAAAATATACCCTACGCCGATGTATATTTTTACTCTGGGAGAGGTACTAATTCCAAGCAAAAATGTTTCATTCTTGAGCAATTTGGTATTAAAAACTCTAATTTTCAAATATAAATTAATTTTTTCAGAAAAAAATAATTCTATAAAAAACTGAGATCATATTAAATAAAATATTTAAATAGAGTAAAATACTTTTAATTTGCTGTTTTAAGCATATTCCTAGCTGCTATAGAACTTGAATTATAACCACTTTAAGATAATCACAAATAACAGTTTTTCTCAACATTCAGCTTATTTATTGAATGATTATCACTATGCAAAAACTGAGGCCAATATTTATATTTTCATACATATATCGAGTATGAGCCCCAGTTACTGTGTCTAAACTTTATTCTGTGCCTTACATGTATTTTAATGGAAAATACAGCATAATGTTTAGGCACAGTAACAGTAACAGTAAGACTCATATCCTATTTACAAAAATTATATTATATTGCATTATATATTATTTAATAATAAAATATATACTTTCGAACACAAAAAATATTATCATAAGAACAAGTAATTCAGAGCGTATCATGGTCTATATTCTATTCTACACTATTGTCAAAACATTCAAGATATTTCAGGCTTCTATGATTATCCATAGTACTAAAATAGATAAGATAGAACAGATAAAGCTCTAACTAAATGATATGATTAAGGATAAATAATGAATACTATATAATATCTATAGAGATGAAAGTACATAAAATTAAATTGTACCTCTCAAACAATTCTTAAAGATTATTGATTATTTCTCTATTCATATAAAATTTCAAACGATTTCTAATGTAAACCAAAGATATTTTTGGATCGGAATAGTTTATAGCATAATTAAATACATCCACAATTCGATTTTCACGGCTGTTTTGCCGTGCATGATCCCTCATGTTTCTCCTATTAAGTTTATGCCATGCTTCACTGGAATCTTATGAATAGTAAGATATCGGCAACGTGAATTTACGGGCAATCTGGCATCCATGCATCAATTCTTTGTGGGTTGTCGGATTCCTTCTAGCCCACTCGTATGAATTATAGTGCTGATTACAAGTCTCGAGACAAATATTTTCTAATTTATTCAAATCTACCTTCTGTTTGGACTTAACAGATAATAAAATTTTTTAAATATTGCTAACAAAATTGATATCCAAATTCAGGAAATTTGCAAATACTTCTGGATAGCTAAAACATTTTCAAGCTATATTTCTAGTGTTCGTTGTTCCATGCCCTTGCAAACATAAATCGACTTTCGAACTGAGCTTATTATAAAGTGTTCTTTGAACTTCTTTCTTGCGTTCATTAAATACACCTGTTCAAATTGAAAAATTATATCTAGTTAATTTAAATATAAGGTAAAAAAATACAGGCATAGATATAAACGCTTAGCTTTTTTGATTTATCAAGATATCGCATTCGATTTTTGGTCATTCAGCGTGCATATAAGAAATATCTTTTTTCATATTTTCATATATATATAAAAATATGAAAAAAGGTATAGCTTATATGCATCTTAAATGCAGACAGATAGAGACAGACAGAAAGAGACAGACAACCAGAGACAGACAGACAGAGACAGGCAGAAAGAGACAGACAGAGACAGACAGACGGAGACAGACAGACAGAGACAGACAGACAGAGACAGACAGACAGAGACAGACAGACAGAGACAGACAGACAGAGACAGACGGACAAAGACAGACGGACAGAGACAGACAGAGACAGACAGACACAGACAGACAGACAGACCAAGACAGACAGAGACAGACAGACAGAGAAAGACAGAGACAGACAGTCAGAGACAGAGAGACAGAGACAGACAGACAAAGACAGACGGACTGAGACGGACAGACAGAGACGGACAGTGAGAGACATACAAAGACAGACAGAGACAGACAGTCAGAGACAGACAAACAGAGGCAGACAGTCAGAGACAGATAGACAGAGACAGACAAACAGAAACAGACAGACAGAGACAGACAGGCAGAAAGAAACAGACAGACAGAGACACACAGACAAAGACAGACGGACAGAGACAGACAGAGACAGACAGACGCAGACAGACAGACAGACAGAGACAGACAGACAGAGAAAGACAGAGACAGACAGTCAGGGACAGAGAGACAGAGACAGACAGACAAAGACAGACGGACTGAGACAGACAGACAGAGACGGACAGACAGAGAAATACAAAGACAGACAGAGACAGACAGTCAGAGACAGACAAACAGAGGCAGACAGTCAAAGACAGATAGACAGAGACAGACAAACAGAAACAGACAGACAGAGACAGACAGGCAGACAGAAACAGACAGACAGAGACACACAGACAGAGACAGACAGACAGAGACAGACAGACGGAGACTCACAGACAGAGAGACGGAGACAGAGAAACGGAGACAGAGAGACGGAGACAGACAGACGAAGACAGACAGACGAAGACAGACAGACGGAGACCGACAGACGGAGACCAACGGACGTGGACAGACAGACAGGAACAGACAGAAAGAGACAGACGAACAAAGACGGACGGACGGAGATCGACAGACATAGACAGAGATACGGAGACTGCGAGACGGAGACAAAAAACGGAGACAGACAGACGAAGACGGACAGACAGAGACAGACAGAGACAGACTAACAGAGACAGACAGGCAGATACAGACAGAAAGAGACAGACAGACAGAGACAGATAGACAAAGACAGAGAAACGGAGACAGAGAGTCAGAGACAGACGTGGACAGACATACGAAGACAGACAGACGGAGACAGACAGACAGAAACAGACAGACAGACAGACAGACGGAGACTGACAGACATAGACAGAGATACGGAGACTGCGAGACGGAGACAGAGAGATGGAGGCAGACAGACAGAGACAGACGGACAGAGATAGACAGACAGAGACCGACAGACAGAGGCAGACAGACAGAGACAGACAGACGGAGACAGACAGACCGAGATAGACAGACGGAGACAGACAGACAGAGACCGACAGACGGAGACAAACAAACAGAGACAGAGGGACGGAAACAGACAGACGGAGATAGACAGACAGAGACAGATAGAAGAAGACAGACAGACAGAGACAGACAGACGGAAACAGACAGGCAGAGACAGACAGACAAAAACAGACGGACAGAGACAGACGGACGGAGACAGACGGACAGAGACAGACGGACAGAGAAAGACGGACAGAGACAGACAGATAGAGACAGACAGAGAAAGACAAAGACAGACAGTCAGAGACAGACAGACAAAGACAGACAGACGGAGACAAACAAACAGAGACAGAGGGACGGAAACAGACAGACGGAGATAGACAGACAGAGACAGACGAAGACAGAAAAACAGAGACAGACAGACGAAAACACGCAGGCAGAGACAGACAGACAAAAACAGACGGACAGAGACAGACGGACGGAGACAGGCGAACAGAGTCAGACAGACGTGGACAGACAGACAGAAACAGACAGAAAGAGACAGACAGAGACGAACAGACGGAGATCGACAGACATAGACAGAGATACGGAGAATGCGAGACGGAGAAAAAAAACGGAGACAGACAGACAGAGACAGACAGATAGAGAAAGACAAAGACAGACAGTCAGAGACAGACAGACAAAGACAAACAGACAGAGACAGACATACAGAGTCAGACAGACAGATAGAGACAGACAGACAGAGACAGACAGACAGAGACAGATAGACAGAGACGGACAGAAAGAGACAGACAGACAAAGACAGAAAGACAGAGACAGACAGACGGAGACAGGCAGACAGATACAGACAGAGACAGACAGAGAGAAACAGACAGACAGAGAAAGACAGAGACAGACAGACAAAGACAGATAGACAAAGACAGAAAGACAGAGACAGACAGACGGAGACAGAGGGACGGAAACAGACAGACGGAGACAGACAGACGGAGACAGAGGGACGAAAACAGACAGACGGAGACAGACAGACAGAGACAGACACACGCAGACAGACAGGCAGAGACAGACAGACAAAAACAGACGGACAGAGACAGACGGACGGAGACAGACGGACAGAGACAGACAGACAGAGACGGACAGACGGGGCAGACAGACAGAGACAGACAGACGGAGACAGACAGACGGAGACAGACAGACAGAGACAGACAGACGAAGTTAGACAGACGGAGACAGACAGACAAAAACAGACAGACGGAGACAGACGGACGGAGACAGACGGACAGAGACAGACAGACAGAGACGGACAGACGGGGCAGACAGACCGAGATAGACAGGCAGAGACAGACAGACAAAAACAGACGGACAGAGACAGACGGACGGAGACAGACGGACAGAGACAGACAGACAGAGACTGACAGACGGGGCAGAAAGACAGAGACAGACAGACGGAGACAGACAGACGGAGACAGAGGGACGGAAACAGACAGACGGAGATAGACAGACGGAGACAGACAGACGGAGACAGACAGACGGAGACAGACGGACGGAGACAGACAGACAGAGACAGACAGACAGAGACGGACAGATGGGGCAGACAGACAGAGACAGAGAGACGGAGACAGACGGACAGAGACAGACAGACAGAGACGGACAGACGGAGATCGACAGACATTGACAGAGATACGGAGACTGCAAGACGGAGACAAAAAACGGAGACAGACAGACAGAGACAGACAGACAGAGAAAGACACAGACAGACAGTTAAAGACAGACAAAGACAGACGGACAGAGACAGACAGATAAAGACAGACAGACAGAGACAGACAGACAGAGACAGAGACAGATAGAGACAGACAGACGGAGACAGACAGACAGGGACAGACAGACAGAGGCAGACAGACGGAGACGAACAGACGGAAACAGACAGACGGAGACAGACAGACGGAGACAGACAGAGGGAGACAGACAGACAGAGACAGACAGACGGAGACAAACAGACGGAGACAGACAAAAACAGACGGACAGAGACAGACGGACGGAGACAGACGGACAGAGACAGACGGACGGAGACAGACGGACAGAGACAGACAGACAGACGGAGACACACAGACATAGACAGAGAGACGGAGACAGAGAAACGGAGACAGAGAGTCGGAGACAGACGTGGACAGACATACGAAGACAGACAGACGGAGACAGACAGACAGAAACAGACAGACAGAGACAGACAGACGGAGACTGAAAGACATAGACAGAGATACGGAGACTGCGAGACGGAGACAGAGAGATGGAGACAGACAGACAGAGACAGACTGACGGAGATAGACAGACAGAGACCGACAGACAGAGGCAGACAGACAGAGACAGACAGACGGAGACAGACAGACCGAGATAGACAGACGGAGACAGACAGACAGAGACCGACAGACGGAGACCGACACACAGAGGCAGACAGACATAGGCAGACAGACGGAGACAGACAGACGGAGACAGACAGACCGAGACAGACAGACGGAGACAGACAGACAGAAACTGACAGACGGAGACAGACAGACGGAGACAGTCAGACGAAGCCAGACAGACAGAGACAGACAGACAGAGACAGACAGTCAGACGAAGCCAGACAGACAGAGACAGACAGACAGAGACAGACAGACAGAGACAGACAGACAAAGACAGACGGACAGAGACAGACGGACAGAGACAGACGGACAGAGACAGACCGACAGGGACAGACAGAGACAGAGACAGACAGACAGACAGACAGAAACAGACAGACAGAGATAGACAGACGGAGACAGACAGACAGAGACAGACAGACAGAGACAGATAGACAGAGCCAGACAGACAGAGACAGACAGAGACAGACAGATAGAGACAGACAGACAGAGACAGACTGACAGAATCAGACAGAGACAGACAGAGACAGACAGACAGAAACAGACAGACAGAAACAGACAGACAGAGACAGACCGACAGAGACAGACAGACAGAAACAGACAGACAGAAACAGACAGACAGAGACAGACCGACAGAGACAGACAGACAGAGAGACATGTTTGTGTGTGTGTGTTTGTGTGTGCTTCTATATATATATATATGTGCGCGTATTTAACATATTACGTAATCCCTTGAAAATTGAGGTATGATATTTCTTAAAAAGAAATGTTATAAAGCTTACCGCGTATCATAATATCTATATACCTAACCTTTCATTTCAGCGGTGACATCCCATTTTTCAATAGGTAAACGGTAAGAAATATTCTTTAAATGTTCGGAAATTTTAATTCCTGCGTGCAACAATTTTGCTGAAATTGAATTTTAAATAAAATGCTAATGCAGATTCTTTTGTGTGTATTAAATCACTTTCATAGTTAACGATTTCCGAATCACATTCTAAAGGAGCTTCTGCTGCTTTTTTAGCAGCTTCTAACGCTAATTTCAATAATTGTATATTATTATTGCATTCTTTAGCCAGATTCAAAGCTCTTTTTTTTAATGTTCAATACGAAATTTGTTCGTCATGATTTAATATATCTTTTAGTTTTCTGCCTTAGTATTATTATTCACTCTTCTTTCTTTACGAGGTCTATTGACTCACTTTTTCGTTTCTTTGCTTTAGCCATAATAATTTTAAATAATAATATATAAAAAAATTATACGCAGTATGTAGATATATAATTATAAGAGCAAAAACCTACACAGAAAAAGAAATTTATTCGATTCGAATAAATTAAGTATTTAGATGCAATGTATTTGTATACTATGATTATTTTTCAGCTTGAAAATATTTATTAGAAAAAACCAAAGATTTGTATAATTTATAATTTATTTGATTTACATAAATAATTAATGGCTTCTATAAACACTTACGTAGAAAAGCAATTTTTATCAAACCAAATAATTGTATTTTATTAAATGAAAAAGAAAGTATCAAAGAAATTATTATTTAAATTAAATAAAAATATATTGAAAATACAATTTTATGTAATCAAAAATAATACAGATGTTTTATGACTACTCAACTATTGAAAGCAAATAACCAGATAATTTTAACAAATACAATATTAGAAAAAAAATTTTATTTTTATATAAAATGATATTTGTTTTTATAATGAACACATAAATCGATCAGAAATAGAAATACATATTTTTTTAAGCAAAATATACCATTAAGTTTCCTACAAAAAAGATCATGATTGTCTTTAAAGAACATATTTTTTTTAGATTAATACATGAATTCATGAAATCGAAAGATTCCATTCATTCAATCGAATGATAATCAGATTCAAAATAAAGATATTTAATTATTAAATATGAAAATAATATTTATTGAATTGAAATAAATTAAGATGTAAATCATAAAAATGAAAAATTTGAATCCTTAAAAGTGAAAAATGAATTATGCATTTAAAATATTAATTATAATTATTTACATTGAGGGTTACATTTCTTAAGATGACATGTATTAATCTCAATGTCAAATAAATAGAGCTTTCAATTTCGAGGTATGTATTAACACATAACTGATTTAAAATAAAGTAGATTGCACTTAAATGTAATTCATACACTTCTTTAGTTGCCTAATCATATCTAAAAAATAGTTAAAGTATATCATAAATTTCATCTGTTACATAGGTTGCTATCAGGAATTGGCTCGGTTAGTAAAACATTCCCTAGCGGAAAAAATTTATGAAAGTAAATAAACATTTCTGAAATAAACTTTACAATACTGAAAATTTTTGTGAAAATTTGGACGAAACTATAGGTATGTTTCAAAATTTTTTTGAAATTCTTACAAACTTTCGGAAAGTCTCATTTTGTTTTATTTTCTGACGAAAAAAAAATCAGCTATAATGAAAGTTTTAGTTTGTTTCAATTTGTCTTAATCTGTTTTGATTTCTCTCAAATTGCTTCAATTTTTTTTCACTTTTTTTCATTTAGTTTCTGTTTGTTTTATTTTCTTTTATTTTTTTTCGGATTATTTCAGTTTGTTTCAGTTTGTTTCAGTTTCTTTCGATTTCTTTCGTTTTTTTCGAAAAGAAATGAAAGAAAATGAGACAAACTAAAATACTCTGAGTGTTTTGACTAAATTCTTAAATAAAACATTTTATATCATTCTAAAAGTTATTGCAAGAATCTGAAAAAAACGAGATAAACTGAAACAAACTGAAATATTTTGAAAATATTTGTGAAAATTTGGACATTTTTTTCCGCTAGGATTATAATCAGTAAATATTTTTTGATTATTTATATTGAACAACAATTACTTTATTTACACTTAAATTTATTTGAAACTTAATTAAATGTTTTGGATTTAATTACTAAGACTTTTAAATCAATTGAATAATATATTAATGTATATGAATAATCTTTTGTTTTATCAGAAAATTTATTTGATTTAAAAAATTTCATCTTATTGATTAATTATTTCATTAAATCAAAAATATTTTTTGTTGAGAGAAATATATTAGTATTGTAACTAATACAATTATTAATTGAAACATAAAAAAATTATATTTCATTTAATATTATGTTTTTTCATTACCATGAAATATTTATTGTTTGTTTTAAAAACGAGATTTTTACAAATTGAAAATACATAGATTTGCTTTAATTGTTAAAAGTTTAGAATCAAATTAATTATTATATTAATGAAATACGTATATGCTTTCAACATAAATAAATATTGGTTTTTGTTTTAATTAAAGATAAAATAATAAAATTTTATGTTCGAATCAAATGAATTCTATTTGTTTCAAATTAATTGCCTTTTCAGCGTATTTATTTATGAATAACCTATTTCGCTATACCTGGGTGTAATAATACACCTATGATGTAGAATAATGTTGAAAAACCATATGGCTAAGACTATTACGAAAAGGAAATTTATAATATATAAATTATCATAAATATACTGATTCTAAAGATGTTTTGAAATAATACATTCAAAAATACATAAATACTTGAGTATTCTAAGTTTTTTAATGAATTGTAAGTATTCTAAGTATAAAAAAATGTAACTTCTACGTATAAAAACATATTAAAATTGAATAAACAAAATATCGGCTATTATAATGTTTACTACAAATATAATCATTATAAGACACTCACAAATTCCGATTGTAATAAAATATATTTTTTGTATGGAAAAAATCTTCTTAAGATAATTTTAGCGAAAATCTGCCTTGAATGTATATATCGCGGGTCTGGTGGAAGAACATGACACGTCGAGTTGAGGTTGAAAAAGATGACTCGTCGCGTTGAAGTTATAAACTATGACACATCGAATTGAGATTGAAAAACATGACACATCGATTTTAGATGTATCATTTTATTCGATCAACGCAACGAGTCATCTTTTTCAACCTCAACTCGACGTGTCATGTTGTTTCACCAGACCCACGATATATATATATCTTGAGGGTTGTACTTCGAGGACATTCCTGATATTTAAGGATAAGGTTCCGGGACATTTCCAACTTCCATGGTTGTTTTCTACTTAACAGAAAAATTATTTCTTTAATGAAATTTTTAAATTTTGTTTAAAAAACACGTTTTAGAACATATATATATATATATACACACACACATATATATATATATATATATATATATATATATATATATATATATATACACACACATATATATATATATATATATATATTAATTACCTTAAATATATTAATTTTTTCTATTTTATTTTTAAAAATCAATTATTTTTATCTGAAATATAAAATTTTTCATTTAAAACCATAAATTTATTTAGATAGACATATATTTATTTAAAACCAAACTACAAGTTGGTTATGCGATTAGGCGATTTTACTTCTACAATTATTCAGATAATCGCCTAATCGGTTAGTCACAAAATCTTAACTGTTGCGGTTATGACTAACTGGTTGATCGAATAAAAAAGTTTGATTAAAAATGTAAGCATTTTATAAAATACACTATCTAAATACGAAATCATAAAATTAAAAATATTAGTAAATATTATTGTTCCAATAGTATTACCGAATTACCGAATAGTATTACCGTATAAGTAAAACCGTAATCTAAAAGTAGTTGACCAATAAAATTATATTCCTTAAAGGGATGTAAAATGGACACTACACCTGCACTCATAAATATGCACTATCTTTACATTTTATTGCAAAATTTTCAATAAAAAAATGCATTAGCTTCTAGTATGTACCATGAAGATTATTCGGTTAAATTTTTAAATAAATTCATTCATTAGTTATTGAGAGTTTTGGGTTCTTCAATTATTTATTAAAATTTTTCAATTTTATACAGGAATCCAAATATCTTAAAAGCTAATGAATGAATTTATTCGAAAATTCATCTAAATAATCATCATGGTACATACTACAAGCTAATGCATTTCTTTTCTGGAAATTCAGCAATAAAATGGAAAGGAAGCTAATATCTATAAGTACAGGTGTAGTGTCCGTTTTACATCTCCTTAAAATATTTAAAATATTAAAAATTAATAAAATAAAAATTATATAACTTTATATACTTGTATAACGAGTTTAAAAGATAAAATGTTACATTAAGAATGTAAGTTCTTATCTTTACTTTTACATGAATGAATTAATGAATGAATGAATGATTTGAAACATGAAACTTTTTAAATTAAAAAATAAGCGGACACTGGGCGTGAACCCCGTTCCTCGAGATCTCTAGGTACGAGCTCTAACCACTGAGCCAGTGCAGCACTGCTATATATAAGTTAAAATCATACATATAAGACTCTTCGCCGGTATAGTAGAAATCTTTATGAAAATATAACATGTGGATGAAAATCCGCCATGTTACAATCCCCCCCACCACACGAAAGTACTTCAGTGAAACCGATACTTTCTTAATACATACTGGACGGTAGGCCGCTAAAGTGGATAGCTGCTGGAAGGGTCGTCATACGTAACGTATTCACACTGCTACTGCTGCTACTTCTTCTTCTCTCATACGGCATTCCTGTTCTGCTGTTTTCGGCTACTTCTATTCACCTTGCTCTAAATGTTAAAACTTAAAACTAAACACTTAAAAAACTTCCTTGGGTTAATACGTTTGCTCCTGTGGGCTATTTCCTTGGGCGCCATTGAAACATGAGACTTTTTAAATTAAAAAATAAGCGGACACGGGTCGCGAACTACGTTCCTCGAGATCTCCAGGCACGAGTGCTAACTAGGGATGGCCGATTCTACTCGATTATTTTAAAACAGTACGATTCTTTTTGCTAATAATTGATACTTTTATCGATTATTTTTTGTAAGCAATTCTTAGTAATTCGATTATTTTTCGACAATGTATGGAAAAAGAATCGAACAATAAAAATTTTATCATGAATATAATATTATAATGTATAATAATAATTATCTATATTATAGACTACGTAATATTTATCTTTCTAATAATGATAGTAACGCACTCTCTGCGCTTGCGTCAGTACCAAATCGACGAGCCGATATATTTTTACAAGGCCGCCTTGTATATCAACTCTATGGTCTATAACTCAACGTGTTATAGCCGTTATTTTTAAAAGTGTATATACCGTTTAAATTTGATACTAATACTATTTTTAAACAAAAATTGTGACGTGGTACGTCCCAACAAGAAAAAAAAAAAATTTTTTTTTGTTAATTAAAAATTTATTGTACGTTGTTTAATTCACATACACGTTTCCACGACACGTCACAACGATTATTAATTTGTAAATCACCAGGGCACTACAACACACCACCGGCTTACTCACCGACCCGGGCGTAATTTATTGAGTAAGAATAAATAATTAATCGAACGAACTCTTTTTTTTGTTTACCGGTACACGAGGAGCACGACTAGCAGACGCGCGCGGCAGCCATTACTTACACACTCAGAGCCCATGTGTGTGAGCGCTAGTGCTGCTTACGCAGACCGTAGGTAGGGAATCTCTATTTCCACTACATACCAACGACCGCGCGTGTGCTAGGAGTGGCGCACGACGAAGAAGATGTAGAAAGAGAGGGGAAAGCAAGAGAGAAGAAAGAAAGAGATGGAAAGATTCACATTCGATGGGAGCGAATTAAGAGTGATGGCGCGCCTTTTTCTCGCGCAGTGAAGAAAGAGGGAGAAGCTAGATGATAAAGAGAGATCGAGAGAGCATGGAGAAGGGAGAGTACCACTCTTGTTCCTGCTTAAGTACAGCTGCACTGAGTAGCCTGTATGTACGCATACGTATATATATATATATAGAGATAGCCATGCCTGTAATGATTCTCTCTCTCTAATGAATAAAGACGGATAAAAAGAGAACGTAGATAAAAAGAAGATTAAAAAGAAGAATAAAAAGAAGAAATAAGATTAAATTTGCTATAGAAAAGGTGGCGCGCAGGTTGCAGACTTGCGTTCGAGGACCGGAAGGCAAATTTCACGAATAGAAAGCAATTATTCGGACAAATGATTTGTTATTGGAGGAGTTAAAAATTAAAAAGAGATAGACGATGAAGAAGAGGGAGAAATAGACCGAAGAAGAAGGAAGTGAGCATCAAAGGAGGCATTCGATTACTGTCCTCGTGCCGTATCGGAACGTTAACTCGATCAACCTAATACTTTTTCTTTGCAAGTAGCTGCTTAAAACTTCGTGCGTTTTTTCGTTGATAGCTGTGTAGAGATTGCAGATTGGATAGACGAGGAAGCAGTTGAGCAGCCAGATTCCATAAGGAGGTTTTTGCTGCCCTGAGCCGTCAACCAACTCATTTCCGCAGCCGGCGCCGACCAGTTGCTTGTGCAGAGATAGATAGATAGATAATTAATTTATTTATGTACATTATGTTGTACAACATAAGAGAGAGAAAGAGAGAGAGAGATATACAAACCTGAGGCCATCACCGCCATCGTCGACCAGATTGTCGCCATCGCCGACCAATTCCTGTTGTCAACGAGGTTCTTTTCTACAACGGTGAGTGGACTGTAGTCCGAATCGACAATTATAAATTATTTTGTAAACTAGCGGCTCTCGCCGACTAGGTGTAAATTCAGTGCGGGCGTAAGATTTTAAATTCAAAGTGATTGTGACAACGTAGTAGTGCGAATTAAAAATTTCTTTTGTAGCGAAACGAAATTAAAAGTGCGAAAATTTGATTGTAAAAATAAATTTGTAGTTGAGAAAGTAAAATTAAAGTTCGACCACGTGTTCAACGATTTCGTTGACCGGGTAAATTCGTTGTAATTTAATTATAATAAATAAGAATTGACAATAAATTACACTTGATTGACCGGAATAATAATAATAATAAAATTCGAGACCGGTGGACATCGTGGTGAGTGTGTATGACGTAATACAGTTCATGACGCGGGCCTTAGCAGCCATTTTGTAAAGAAAAATCTTTGGATATTCTGCGTTGACTATTAAATTAAATTAATTGAAAAATAAATTTGTAAACCAGAAGAGATAGTAATTAAATATAAAATTTCTTTCTTTAAGTATATTAAATTTCGAGAGTGCGGGAGTGAAAATCCGACCACGTGTCTAACGATTCCGTTGACCGGATAATTAATTTAAATTAAATTTTAAATTAGTATTTTTGCACGAGAGTTCAACGAATTATTAGTTTTTTTTTTCTTAAATTTGACCGGTGATTAAACAAATTGGTAGACACGTGGGATTAGTGTGTGTGAGAGAGAGAGAGAGTGAGAGATAAGTGCGCGGGCTCTTGGTAGCCATATTGTTGAAAGAAGGAAGAGCGAGGTCGCTTAAGTCGACCAGACCGTAAATTAAAATTTTTTTTATTTGCTACGAGTAGAACATTAGTTTATTATTTCAATAAAGTGAATTAAGTAAAATTTAAATTGACCAGGATGTATGGGTGATGAGTGTGCGCGAGTATTAGATTTAATAAAATTAAGAGAAAGATAAATTAACGTTCATAGACCGAGCGATAATAAGTTTAGAATTATTTTTTTCTGTTATATATTTCTTTCCCGTTGAATAAAGTAATTCAAGTGTTATAAATTGAACAAGTAATATTAAAATTTTTTTTGTGTGTAATACCTCTCCCAACTTCGACTTAATAAATTTAACACCAGAGGTCGCCCACCTCCCAGCAAAGACAGCCCGAGATTCATGCTGCCGACGAGTAAGCCGGAGGCCTGTCTGGCGCTCTCAATAAATTAAAGATTCTTTCTTTTCGACAGGCCGAACTTTGCATGCGGGGACGGGCAAAGTTATATTAACTTATTTAATAATTTGTTTATTGAAATTTAAATATAACTAAATTCTCACATCGCAAAATATAAAATTTTATAAATTATGGATGATGATCATATACGTAAGTTAATAAATAATTTTATTTATAATTATATTATAACTGTACATGTATTATATCTAAAAATTATAGGTTAAAAACTTTATAAATACATTTCTGAGAATGATTAACATTTATTTGATGAAATGTATAGATTTATACATAAAAATATAGCTTTAAAAATATAAACATTAAGCAATATTTTATGTAATTAGAACCATTTTAGAAAAAACATTCAAACTGAAAATTGAATTTCTATTTAAATGTACAGAAAAAATAATGTATTAATATATTTTATGTGTATATTAATAAAATGGAAATATTAACTACAAAAATAATGATTTAGGGTATCAAGAGCATCCTAGAAGATTTAGAATACATTTAAAAATTAATGATCATGAGGCTTTCTCAGTTTCTGATTTAAAGATTTCAGAATATCTTAAATTCAAAATCAATGATCAGTATGTTACAATATTTCTACAAGCACTGTATTAAAGATAACGAAGAGATTGTAAAGCTGTTTCGATCCTTGGATGATGTCGATTATAGTGCAGTCAAAATTACAAATAACACTACAGCAGATGATGGTACTTTAGTAAAAGCAAACAATCCATTTATTGAAATTATATCTCCAAAAAATTCAATAATTTCTTGTCAAGAAGATATTGAAAATGAAAGAAGTATTTCTCTTGGAAATGGTTCAAATTTGGAAAAAACTGGAGATAAAATAATTCCTAAGTCAATTCATCGAGCAAGTCCAATTTAGAATCATGTTGAAAAAACTAAAAATAAAGACTTACTTAAATGCATATATTGCAAAAAAGAATATAAAGTATGTGGAAATACGACTAATATGTTAAAACACCTGAAGAATAAGCATCCACTATTTTTTTATATAACCAACAAAACTAACAATGTTAGTAGTAAAGTAAAAGAAAGATCATTGAGTCCACCACGGAAACAATTGAAAGTAAGTAACAATTGAGATAACCTATACAGTTATATTGGATCATACATTGTGACGATGTATTTGCGACGACGTCGTCCCAGTATCCCGAATCGCCAAAATCTAAAAATTTATTAAAAACGTGATAACCGATGAGACTATCACAGAGGGGATCCGCCGAGATTCACGCGTTCGGGAGACGCGCGTATTATACCAAAGTCCCTTTTCTAACTTTTATATCTCTAAAAGACACACACTTTTAATTTCAAGATATTCTCTCTGTTAAATTTTTTTTAATGTACTCTCTCTCTCTCTCACCCACATTAGGTTCAATTAGTTAAAATAAAAAAACAAATCACCACAATTAACTTTAAAGAAAAGTATTATAATTTAAATTTCTCTCTATCACAGACTTTTACACTTATTTTAAATTTGTAACACATGAAAAGAAATACTGATAATAATCAGGCTCATAGATTTGACATGGACGAAATTTCAAAAATCTTTTATATGCCTACGCTATACGTAACTCACTCACTCTCTCGCTTCTCTTTTCACCTTTCTTTCTTTCTCTTTCTTACTCACTCTCCTATACCGCGCGGCTAGTGGGCTCTGACATAGACGGTCGCGCCACTGCCTCTCCACGGCACCGCAGGCTCTGCTCGCTTTCTGGCTCTACTATACCTCCTCCCTTATTTTCGAATTTTACACTGACTTCCACGAACTCCGTGCGATTCTCGCGACTATCAACTGAAATTTTATTTCTATGGAAAATTTCTGTCAACGATTTTCACGCACGGCAATTTACAAACTTTACACTTCCTTTTTTTTCACACTAATTATTACACATATAATAGAAAATTTAATAAAACACTTCTAATAAATTTTTAATCTCGCGGTTCTCGTTACACTTTTTTCTACTTTCACACTACTATTTCATTCTACACACACATACGAATTTACATACATAGAAAATCGCGCTTGATAAAAGAAAATAATACTTGAATTTAACATATAGCAAATTACAAATAAAAAAAAAGAGATTTTTAAATATGAATTTAACTAAAAATATAAGTAATTTTTTCTTATTTTACCGGCACATAGACATTCAATGCAAGCATACGCGCTAAGAAATTTCACACTATACCTTATATAAAGAGAACTTTTCTTCGTTTTTCTCCTCGCTGGTGGTCGCTACTCTGATCGGCTCTCTCTCACTCTCTCGCTCTCTCGATACACCCGCTGGTGAAGCTACCCTGGGCCTTTTGACGCAAAGCCGTATCCTCTCTTTCTCTCTCTCTCTCTGATTAGAAATTTTCTTTTTTTATCTACGCGAACACAATGGAAAAGGCGCAACTACACTCTGATATACACACACGCTATTTTAAATGATCGAACGCTCTTTATTCTCTCTTTTATTGCTTTTAGAAAAATCTCGCGGCCTTTGTTAGATAATAGAAAATTTACACGTTAATTTAAGATTTTTGTAGGCTACGCACAAAAAAGAAAAAAAACTTTTTACACGGGCGCTACGATAATTACACAAAAAAAATAATAAAAAAAGAAAATCACAGGCTCTACTACGCTGACTCTAAATAATTCAGTAATATTTATCTCACACGAAAAACTCTTTTATAGAAAATTAAACACAAAAAAAACTCGACACAAGAAAACTCTTTCTTAACAAAGGCATACTCTCGAAAAAAAATCTTGGATTCTCTCTCTGAACACGACCGTTTCGCTACAAGACTCCACAACGATTGACGACAAGGCCCGCTTTGTTCGGCGAGCAACGACAAGTCCGTTGACGGCGGGCCAATCACAGCGCTTCGTTTTCGACAAAATATTAACTAACAATTGGCTCGTAACAATCTCATTGGCTATTATTTATTTCCATTTCACGCTCTATTATTATTAACTAATTTAACAAATAATTTAATAAATTATTTCATCTCACACACTCGTAATAATTATTCTAAATTTATTTCGACTAATATAATAAATTATGACGCATAAAATACTATTTCTTTCAAGAGAGACGTCGGCGCTTAGTCCTTCTTTCGCTCTCTCTTTTTCTCGCACGCACGCATGGATTTGTTCTCTCGCTCACTCTCACTTGAATACCAATACGCAACTTTACACTTGTTTGACGCATACACATAATAGAAAATCTTTCTCTTCGATTTATAAATTACAAAAAAGTCTTTATAGTTCGCTTTATTCTTCTTCTCTTCATCTTCTTTCTTTCTTTTTTTTTTCTTTCTTCCTTCGGCGCAAACAAACTCTCGTTATTTTCGTTCTATTACTATGATGTCTAGGCAGACGAAATCGAGCGGGAAAATCGCTCGATTCAAATTCTATAACTACGGCGCCAACCCATGAAAAATAAAATTTATACAACATTTTAATAAAAGAAAATCACACAAAAATTACACCCTGTTAAGTAGTATCTAGAGAAAAAAAAGATTTATTTTAAAAAGAATGTACGCTCTATAGTTTTATTCATATTTTATTTTCTTAATAAAATAGCGATGCCGAACGGCGTCGCAACATATAAACTTTTTATCCATAATTAATAAATTACACTCGTTGTCAATATGTGGAATTAATAAAAAGACTTTACGAGTCAATCAATGATTTATTAAATATTTAATAAATCATTGATTGACTCGTAAAGCCGTCTTTTTATTAATTCCACATATAAACTTTTTGTTTAAAATAGGTTTCTCCTGGTACTCGAAAAATTGAACAAGCTTTCTATCGAATTGATTCATTTGAAGAAGGAGGTGTTATTTCTGATAAGATTTCTAATTCTTTTTTATTTATGATATGCAAAGATTTGCTTCCTATATCTACTGTAGAACATGAAGGATTTTTAACATTGTTAAGGGTTTTAGCTCCTCTGTACAAAGTTCCTTCTAAACGGACTATGACTCGAAAACTTGAAGCTAAATATGGAATCATGAAAAAGACTTTAGTTACACAAATACTGAATGCAGAATATTATTGTATAACTTCTGATAATTGGACGGATTGTTCCAATCAAAGTTATTTAGGAATAACGATTCATTTCTTGAATGAATCTTCAAAAATGAAAAGTAGGTATGTGGGACTCATACCGTTGTATGAAAGACATATATCTGAATATCTTAAGAATTCATTGTGTTAAACTTTTGAAGATTTCAATATTGAAATTGAAAAAATTACCGCTATGGTATCAGATGGTGAACGTGCTATTAAAAAAGCTTGTATTTAAATCGTTAGGAAAGATAGACACCTTATATGTATTGCTCATGTTGTTTCACATCTATTACCTGATGCGTTAAACAATTTTATCGAATTAGTATCAATTATTGATAAAATAAAATCTATTGTTACTCGAATTAGATGAAGTATTCCCGCATCAGATAAATTAAGAAAATTGCAAATGCAAGATGGAAAAACTGAGGAATCCACATTAAAACTTATTCAAGATGTTGCAACAAGATGGACAACAAAAATTGATATGCTTGAAAGGTATATAGAGTTGGAAAAATATATTTATCTTACATTATCTGAATGCGAAAATAGTATTGATATGATAAATCGAAAGGAAATTAAAGTTATCAAAGATGTTTTACCACTAATGAAACCTATTAGAGATGTTATCAATAAAGTCAGCGGAGCCTCTTATCCCACTTGTAGTTTGATAATTCCTATAATTCACTGTTAACCTACTACGGAGATTGGAAAGAAATTTAAAGTTATGATCCAAACAGCAATACCTGATAGATTTAAGAATTTTGAACATCTTTTACTTCTTTCAATGTCCATTATATTGGATCCAAGATTTAAAAAAGTGCATTCTAAAGATGCTCTCGCTGTTTATCCTGCCTTGAATCGCATCAAAGTTAAATTACAAGATATGAAAACAAACAATTTTAAAGAACCAACTCAAACTACAACTGAAAAATCAAATAGTATTTGGGATTTTCATGATGCCCTAGTAGATCAGCAAAGTATTTCTCAACCTGAGTCAGCCATGGGTAATACTGAACTTGAACAGTACATGCACTTACCGCGTATAAACAGAACTGAAGATATTTTCTTATATTGGAAAAATTCAGAAATTAGCTTTCCTTCCCTAAGTAAATTAGCTTTGCGACAGTTATCTACAATTGCAACTAGTGTTCCAACAGAACGCTTATTTTCAAGAAGCAGACTTATAAAGCGAGATAATCGCAGTAGATTAACTGGTATGCATTTAAATATGCTATTATTTTTAAGTTCTTTTTCAAAGACTGATTGGTTTTTATTCTAAATTTGATTAATCTTTTTCTATTTCATTTATTTTAATACTATTTAAATTATTATTTTATATATTAACAGTTTTTCAATTTTATATTTTATTTTGTTAATTTATTATTAACATGTCTTTTGATTTAATATTTTGTTTGAATTATTAAAAAATATTTTTATTTTATTAAAAAATATTTCGCTTGCATTGCATGTGAAAGAATGTCATTGTTTACTTGTAACTGTATATACAAGAGTAATAAAAACTGATCATTTTCACTTTCCTTTTTTCCTTTCATTACCTTTATCCAATTTTATGGTGAAAATGAAAAATATGTGTTTATTTTTTGCAATATCAGAAAACAATTATTATAGTAAACTATTGAATTTAATTGAATGCATAATTATTTAAAATCTTTATAGAATATACATATATATTTTATTCAGTAATTTAAATATTTAAAAGAATGAAATGAATATTTTTTTTTCAAAGGTTTGCTATTTTGTTATTTTAGCTATAATACTAATATTATATTTTTTTATAAATTTTTTGATCAGATACTTTATTATTTCACAGATTTTTCATACAAAATGGGAAAAATAAGAAGTTCGGCAATAGAAATTTGAATTACACTCTACCTAGTTAAAATGTTAATATTTTGTAAAATTATTTATTGAAATTTGATTTTGTATATAAATATTTTAGTTTTTATTTATTTATATATATTTCATCGATTCTTTTCCGATTTTCCGATATTTTTTTGTAAAAATCGATACTAAAATATCAATACTTTTTGAAACCCGATTCTTAAAAATCGATACTTTCTTAAAGAATCGGCCATCCCTAGTGCTAACCACTGAGCCAGTGCCGCACGGCTATATAACAAGTAAAAATCATACATATAAGGCTCTTTGCCGGTAAAGTAGATATCTTTATGGAAATGTAACATGTAGATGGAAATCTACCATGTTACAAATTATTATAATTTTTTTGATTTTGATTAATTTATAGTACATTACGTAACGGGTATGGAAAGGCTTTATTTACAAAACGAGAAGTTTACGGCCTGAGCCGAAGGTGAGGGTCGTAACGAGTTTCGTAAAAAAGCCTTTCGATACTAGTTGTGTAGTGTATTTTTCGCCATGAGAGCCAAAAAAGAGTAACGGAGTTGCGATTTTAGGGTTAGAATGACGAAAAATATATAACATTAGTATTTCTAACATTTAAAGAAATGTGGAAAAATTTTTTTATTAAAATTATTTTAAATTAAAATCAAAGTGATTATGTAGGACTAATGGCAAAGGGTACCACTTTTGCATTTTTTTAATTTTCATTAATGTATTCTTTTGTTTTTAAATTTAAACCAAAAAAAACTCAAGACGCCATTTAGTTCAATCAAAAGAGACATTTTGAGGACATTAATTAGAGGTTTAATGAAACCGATGTAAAATTGTTAACGGCGATGAAAAAATATACCCTATATAAAATGTAACTAAAAAAACGGTAGAAAATGCTCCAGGAGGCTGCAAAGTTGGCCAAAACAGCTTTTTTAATTCTCTGAAGCAACCTTAGAGCATATACTACTGGAGGAAGCTTTGAGTGCGCCGTGCGCGTGGTCAAGTTGAGAAAGAAAAAGGTATATTGAGGTTGACAGATATCTCTATTTCTTCGGTACGTGATTGGTTTGTTTTTTTCCCTACTCCTTTATCACATGATGGAGAGATAGAGATAGCTATCAACCTTAGTATATCTTTCTCTTTCCCAACCTAACCACGCGCACGGTGCATTCAGAGCTGCCTCGAGTAGTATATGCTCTAAGGAAGCAACCTATGCATTTTAGCAAAAAAAGTAAGTAATAAAAGTATTAGAGAATAAAAAAACCTACAATTTACTGTCGCGATTATTTTCGTCAATTAGTTATTGCAAAAAGCCAAAAAACTATAAAAAATGGCCATTTCTTGGATATCAATTCTTTATTACAAAAATTATTTTTTTAATATTTTCAAACTTTTAAAAGGAAGCCTTCCTGAATACGAACAGAAAGAGAGTTTGTAACAGCAAATTGGTTAATTTGTTGCTGAGATATTCCCTATTGTTTATCCCAACACGCATAATGTTTATTACTATAATCTTTTTTGGCTGAACATATTGAGTTGCATGAGGGCTTAAACTCTTCATGAAGATTCAAATTTTCATATTTCGTTAAGAGCAAATGGGAAAATTAAGTTGCAATATTTTTTATAACGCTTTAAAGAGGAGGGTGTTTTTTTTATAAATAAATGAAGCTGGGGCTTTATTTATAACTTTTACGAATTTTCTATTTGAATATTTTCATAGCTCTCTTCGAAACGAAGATTTAAAAAAAAACAGAACTTCCTAAGGCCAATAGGAACCGAGATAAGATTTTTTTTTTAAATCACAGCCACTTAGTTTATAACAATTAAAAAACGAATTAAGCGTCATTTTTTAATTGAAGGCGTATATTTTAAAAATCTATGATTAGATTTTTTTAAATGCGACTCTTTATTATTAAAACTAAAATAATAACATACAAATAATAACGTTAAAGTCGGAGTCGTGGTGGGGATGCTTATCTTTGCGCGTGAGGAAAGTTAACGAAGGACCCCGTTCCAATGAAATTCATAAAAATTAACCATATCTCCGTAAATAATGGATCGATTTTAATGTTTTCGAAATAGGGTGTATTTAAGTTAAAACAACTGTACCTAATACGGATACCTTAAATGCAAATGATTGTTGTGGCTTACTAAATCAATATTTTTAGACGTGTAATGTCTCATTTTAAAGCTAATGTAAAGAACTTTAAAATGAGATATCATGAGTTTCATTACGATCAATATTTACGAAATGCGGATTTACGTAAATGTTGTAAATGAACTTACCTTATTATTCCTCGTTATAATTAAATTTGGAACCTGGAGACAAGTTTAATTAAAATTTTTACTGTTTCTATATTTTAACTAATTATTATAATTGATTTTTACTTTCAAGAAATAAAAAAATAATTATTAATAATTGCAAAAATTTGAATAGTAATAATAAAATTTGTTATCTCGATTTTTTTTTACTTTTCTTTGTTTATGCAAAAAAAATTTTTCATCGTTAAATATCTTTTTATTTTCTTTCTAAAATTAAACTACTAAGATTTTTATGTAAGGAATATTTCCTAAATATAATAGAAAAATTGATATGAAAATTGCTTTTTAATTAGAACTATTTTTATGTTTTATTTCATTATAAATATTAATATGTATCGAAAAAATTATGATATAGAAAGATAAAATTTATGGAAGAAGAATAAAATTTTTATAATAAAATAATGTTTCCGCATAGAAAAAAAAAAATTTTAAGCTTTAAAACCGATTCTTATTATTACTTGCATAATATTTGTCATTATTGATAGCTAAAATTTTTTTGGATAAAATAGAAAGGAGTATTAATAATACTTTCAATAGAAATTAAACGTGTCCACATATTCCAAATCGAATAATTGCTAGAAATAATAATATTAATCTATATAATATATGAGAAGCTGTTGTTGAAATTCAATGTTTATTTCAATACAAATTTAAATTTTCTGATTACCCTTTGTTTATCGTTTTTTTCTGTGTTATTTTAAAAATGTTTCTTACATCAAAATCTTAGTAGTTTAATTTTGGGAAGAAAATAAAAATATATTTAATGATGAAATAATTTTTTCGCATGAAAAACGAAGAAAAGTAAAAAAAAACAAGATAACAATTTGTATTTTTAGTATTAAAATTTTTGCAATTATACATAATTATTTTTTTATTCATTAAAATTATAAATTCATTATAATAATTAGTTACAATATACAATCAATCAAAATTTTAATTAAACTTGTCTCCAGGTTCCAAATGTAATTACTACTAAATGTAATAATTACGAGGAATAATAAGGTAAGTTCATTTACAACATTTACGTAAATCCGCGCGCATTTCGTAAATATTGATCCCAATGAAACTCATGATATCTCATTTTAAAGCTCTTTCTTTTAGCTTTAAAATGAGACATTACACGTCTGAAAATATTGATTTAGTGAGCCACAACAATCCCCACACAGCATGCACGGAGAAAGGAAAATACCTTAAAAAATGTACTAATTTGAGTAGGTAGTCAAAAAAACATCACCAGTCGTTTTTTAATTGATACTCAGTATTTAAATTAAGACGACTTATATTAGTACATCTTTTGACGCGACATATCCCAAAAATTATTTGGTATGGCACCGAATTTTTCCGTACTAAGGAACTAAATAATCGTATACTAACATATTACCTATATAATACGCACTGCGGCACTGTCAAGTATGAAACTTCAATATAATTAATACTAATAACGTAAAAATTCATTAAATTGTATAAAAATTTTTAACAGTTGAAAAATCTAATGGAAATCATATATAATATATAACAATTTTAAATTACTAATAATTGATTCTAAACACAAAAGCTAACTATTTTAAAATGAAGTATGGCAGATAAACATGTATCGTTTTACTCCTTAAATATCACGAATTAGAAAATTAATTATAAGTAACTTAAAAGTGTTATATATTATATAAAAAATTCTATATTTATCAACTTTTAATTTTAGTAACAGAAAAAGCCGAACCAAAAGAGATTAACAATCACATTTTTTGCGAAATGTTGCCCTTGAATCAAGTAGGTGCAATGTCAGTCTTAGTACCGAAAAAAAACAGTACCAAGCATTGAAAATTTATGCTCTCGGTTCATGATATAATAGTACCAACATTAGTTCCTAAAATTCAAGCTATAGTACAAATTGAAATTATATCGTCACTTTTTTTTCAAATACCTTAGTAAATAAATTAGATTTACTAGATTTAGTACCTATTTTAACAGTACTTTCCTTTTTCCGTATGGAAGATTTGGAATATTTCCGGAATATTTCTATGTCCGCAAAAAACCCATGTAAAAACATTTCATGAAATGTTTGAAATGTTTTTACATAAGGTTTTCGCAGACATAGGAATATTCCAAATCTTCCATGCTGTGTGGGTCATTTGCGTTTAAGGTGTCCGTATTAGGTACAGTTGTTTTAACTTAAATACACCCTATTTTGAAAAACTATTTGCACCAATATTAATAATTTTTCAAGGTACCCAAGATTTTAAAAAAACATCAAAATCGTTCCATTATTTACGGAGATGCAGTTGATTTTTCGAATTTTATTGGAACGGGGTCCTTCGTTAACTTTCCTCACGCGCAAAGATAAGCATCCCCACCACGACTCCGACTTTAACGTTATTATTTGTATGTTATTATTTTAGTTTTAATAATAAAGAGTCGCATTTTTTAAAATCTAATCATAGATTTTTAAAATATACGCCTTCAATTAAAAATTACGCTTAGTTCGTTTTTTAATTGCTATAAAGTAAGTGGCTGTGATTTAAAAAAAAAATCTTATCTCGGTTCCTATTGGCCTTAGGAAGTTCTGTTTTTTTTTAAATCTTCGTTTCGAAGAGAGCTATGAAAATATTCAAATAGAAAATTCGTAAAAGTTATAAATAAAGCCCCAGCTTCATTTTTTTATAAAAAAACACCCTCCTCTTTAAAGCGTTATAAAAAATATTGCAACTTAATTTTATCATTTGCTCTTAACGAAATATGAAAATTTGAATCTTCATGAAGAGTTTAAGCCCTCATGCAACTCAATATGTTCAGCCAAAAAAGATTATAGTAATAAACATTATGCGTGTTGGGATAAACAATAGGGAATATCTCAGCAACAAATTAACCAATTTGCTGTTACAAACTCTCTTTCTGTTCGTATTCAGGAAGGCTTCCTTTTAAAAGTTTGAAAATATTAAAAAAATAATTTTTGTAATAAAGAATTGATATCCAAGAAATGGCCATTTTTTATGGTTTTTTGGCTTTTTGCAATAACTAATTGACGAAAATAATCGCGACAGTAAATTGTAGGTTTTTTTATTCTCTAATACTTTTATTACTTACTTTTTTTGCTAAAATGCATAGGTTGCTTCAGAGAATTAAATAGCTGTTTTGGCCAACTTTGCAGCCTCCTGGAGCATTTTCAATCGTCTTTTTTTTTGGTTACATTTTATATAGGGTATGTTTTTTCATCGCCCTGAACAACTCTATATAGGTTTCATCAAGCCCCTAATTAATGTCTAAAATAGCCTTTTTTCGCTCAATTGATTGGACTAATTGGCAACACCTCATTATACTGGTAAATTGTTTCAGTACGGGTGGTGTGGAAAGTTATCGAAGAAAGTTAATTATTTGTTGACGGTTGAAAAGTAGTATCGATAATATCTCATTTGGAGATGTGAAATGTTATTGAAAATATTTTCATTATTATTATTTTTATTTATTTTAATCAAGCATAATGTAGATATACTTTAGAAAATTTTTGACTAAAGATTAAAAATTTGGAAAACTACCATGTCGGTAACTATGTTTAAATATATGTGGGGACGTCAGCCCGACGCATGCGCCAAATTTAGGCGCTTCGAGATCGCCACTGAGTCAGTCGTTGCGAGAAGACAGACGCTCTCTAGCCTTAGAGCTAGAAACCCGAGTTCAGACCTCATTGTTATAGGGTCGAGCGCGAAAGCCGAAGTAATCGGCGAAGTTTATCTTTGAATAAAGCTAATTACTTGTAATCGTTTGTTACAGAGTTTTATTCCAATCCTTCCTAAGAACACCTGTGGGGCCTGGACTTTATCCGGCTTTTGGAGACAACTATTTAGTCGCCATTTTACGACTTATTACCAAAACCCCCACATATATACCCCATTACATCATCTTAAATGATTATTTTATAAATACAATATGTATGAAAAATATTTGAAATTGAAAATAATTTTGAATTAAAAATAAATTTGTTCCGCATATTTATTGTTACGAATTATTTGTTTATATAAACTCTAACACACCATACTTTAGTTGGTGGTATGAAAATTCTTAGTGTCATAAAAATTTTTTATCACGTCAATAAATATAGGTAACAAATGCATTGGTTAAATAAGGGGTGATCGAAAAGAAACCGATTGGTAGCCTATGGGAGTATCCGAGGGGTAGCAAAAAAAGCGATATGGGAAGAGTGATGGTGACTTGCGTAATGTGGTGGCGATTTTTTTTTTTTTTGTAAAGACATTTTTAAACACTTTTTTACGTTATTTTAAACGGTAACTTGTGGCGCTTTATGGGTGCGTGGTGGGGGGAGGAATAATGAGGGGTAGAGAGGCGGGAAATTTTTTTTAATATAACTATTTAATATAGGGAGATATTAATACAGATCTAATTATAATATATTAAGACAATATATTAATATAGATTTTATGATCGATATAAACTTTCCACAATCAACTTGACTATGACATAACAATCACTGGGAAAGAACGCCTTAGTTTGAAATAAATAATGAAAAATTAATTTTTTTAATTTTCTGGCAAAGTTTCGTCGATTACCTTGTCGACCCTTTTAGGCTAAAAAGAATTTTTTAAAAAAATAATTAATTATTACACAAATAGTTAAAGAACAATAAATAATTACAAGAATAAATAAGCAAAGACCACACTAACCACACTGAAACAATAAGTCAAGCTTTTTCGAAAAGCACTTATCGAATAAAAGCATACATACATACACTATACCTACACAATTGCCAATATTTATACTCGTGTCAAAATAAACATTACCCTGCTAGAAAAGATCAACTAAAAAATCAGGTGATAAATCATGTGAAAAATCATATGAGAAATCACTTGAGAAATCACATGAGAAATCATATGAGATTTCAACTCCATTTCTAAGGTGATTTCTCATATAATTTTTTCTAGCGTAACCTACTTTTAGAATATTATAACAATGAGTGGCTTGTTTCTCGTTAAAAAAATTTGGTATAATATCAGTTGAAAAATTATTTTTCTAATTAAATTTTATATCAGTAATTCCAGCTTATAAGTAATGGAGTACCCATTGCTCAAAAGCTGGAAAGATTAAGTTATTAGGCAGTTTGCTATGCAAGCTCGGGGTAGGTGGCATTCTGAGCTCTAGCCAGTTTAGATATTTTGTTTGTAACAGCCAATAGAAAACGCAGAACGAAGTTTCCAGTCCCTTTCTAGAGGGTCCTTATAGCGCTGCCATGGCGATCACACCACGACATTCTTGCGATGTTAACATGTATGAGTGCACTTATGCGTCTATCTGTGTATATTCAATGACGTCACATTAAGATAAAGTAAAACTTATGTGTTTGACATCTGAAAGTAGTGAGGGAAGCCCCTTTTCTAATAGCAGCGCGTTGCGTGTCGTTGCACGCACACAGCAACAGGTATATGCTCATGCATGGACGCATACATAGTAATGTGCCGCCATGACAGCGCTAGAGCTCAGAACGCCATCCACTCTGAGCTTGTATAGCAAAATGCCTAATATGCTCTAGACTGCTTTATTCTTGGTACTGGTACGTTAAAACAATGCACGCGCTGCGTAGTGAGCCGGCGCCGGTACCACTGTTTATAGTAGTAAGCTTGGACGTTCTGCGGCATCTGCAGTGTTTTAACGTACCGGTAATAAGAATAAAGCAGTCTAGAGCATATAACTTAATACTCGCGTTACTACTGTCACTCTTCAACTGAGAATAATCAACTGAGAAATCACCTGAGAAATGGAGCCAAAATATCATGATTTCTTATGTGATTTTTCATATAATTTCTTACATGAATTATCACCTGATTTTTTAGTTGATTTTTTTAGCAGAAATTTATAGTATTTGTTTTTAAATTAATCGCATTTTTGCAATTATTTATATATAACTTTTAGATATTTTTCGCTTTTTTATATTATCTTCTTTATGTAGAATAATAGTATTTTCCCAGTCAAACTGATGAGAAAGCTCTTTTGCATGATTAGACACTACAGTATTTTTATTTTTATAGTATATGTGTTGTAAGTGTATTGTAAGCGCCTCTTTCAACTCTCCTACATAACAAGTTGGACATTCTTTGCAATTAAATTTATAAACAATGCCTGTAATTTCTTCCTTTTTTATTTTATCCTTTTCTAATTTTACAATATTATTAAGTTTATTATTTATTAAAGGTCTAGTCATAATGTTAAAAAACTTCAACGATTTCTTATACTAATTATAAAATCGTGGAATAAACGAAATGGAGACAGTGCATAAGGCATTCATATTACTATTTACAATTTTTTTGGCATTATTATTGTTAATCGTAAATTTATATTTAAGAATTCTCACATTAATACAATTATCAACAATCTTTGCTGTATAATTGCTTTGGTATAGCGACTGTCTAACATAATACAAATTATTTTCGCGAAATGCTACATCAGCTAAATTTACTGCACTGACAACCAAATGATAAATAATATTACGTTTAAAGTCCAAGGTGTAATATGAATTACAATTTAAAATGCGATTGGAATTTGAAGGTTTTTGAAACCAATCAGTATAGTGTAAAATTGTCCTTTTTAATCAAACTTACATAAAAAAATTTTTATCTAATGTCAGACTCCAATTCATGTGTGAACTTTAAATTCGAATCGTACTCGTTAAAAACCCTCATAACAACATCAACATCGTCCTTATAAATATATAAAATTGCATTATCCACATATCCATAATAAAATCATGGCGAAATTTTATAAACATCACACAACACATTCCAGCAATCAACCTCTAAATCATCCATCACTATATCAGCAAATAAAGGTGAGATCGAAGAGCCCATAGGCGTACCCAATCTCTGTCTTCAAATTTTATCATCAAATTTGAAATAAGTATTTTCAAAGAGAAACTTTACAATACTGATAATATCATTGAACGGAATTTCTGAATTGTTATATATTGTTAGCACTCGTTTCTCAAGACTATTGAAAACCAAGTGTTGCGTCGCAACACAAATTTATGTAAAAATCAAAAACGATGATGAGCGGCAGCACTTACAGTCGCCTGTTCTCACCTCCCTTAAGTCAGCTCATAAACGAAAGGGGGAGAGAACAGGGAGACTTTTCAAGTGCCGCGGAAAAAATAGTTAGTATCAAGCGTAACCTCGCCTAGAGCGGTTTATTCATTTTCGAGAGCAATCGGTTCTCTTCTTGAAAACATCTAGTTTTCTTCTTCAAAAGCGATCAGTGCTTTAAGGTACGGAAGATTTCCGTACAGCGACGAACGGTCGATTGCGAATCAACGCATCACCTTCGCCCACCAAAGCCGCGGCTATACAAATTTTCATTGTGCCTTTTTCTTCTTACATTTTTGCGTGCGTGCGTGCGAATAAAAATATAATCGTGCGGCAAATAGCGTGTAAAGTTGTAGGGAATAAATCAAGGGTTTTTTATGCCACATGGCTTTTTCCCTTTATATTTGTGTATTTATTGAGTGAATCCTTTCCCGATAAATAAAGTGTAAATTTTAGATAAATCAATTAAAACAAAGCAACTACAACCGCAAGGTTAGTTGCTTTGTATCAGTAGATTCATTTAATTTCTCTTTTGCAAAATAATAGATCTTTGTGTGTAAAAATTAGTGGTAAAGTCAAATACAGTGTAAACTTAAATTTAATTCAATTGAAAGGTTCAAGGTTAAAGTAAAATTAAGTGTCAATTCATTTTCATTCAAACAAGGGTAAATTCAAAATAAGATTAGTTAGGGAATTTCATGATTAGATAAAAATTCAAAGGAAAAGAATCACGTTCTTTTCTTTCTAAATCGTCCAACAAATTTAGTTAAAAAATTCGTTGGAAAAAGACTACGCGTCTTTTCACCAAGTTACATGTTATGTTGGTAAATAATGATGTTACATCTATTGACGTAAGAGTAAACTCATCCGGAATGAAAATATTAATTTTATTTTTAAAAAAGAAACTATTGTCTATATGTGAAGTCGGCTTTTCAATAACGTTTTTTAAATTATTATAAAGAAACTTAATGAGATTGTGAATTGGACTATTAACAGTAGATATAATAGGTCGAAGAGGTACATTAGGTTTGTGAATCTTAGGGAGACCATACCGTCGGGTCGGCGGAACAAGGCTATTCGTCGTTTTTTGTTTGGAAAAGGGAACACCTTCATTTAATTCAACATGGAGGTATCCCCTTTTCAAAACGAAAAACGACGTGTAGCCTTGTTCTGCCAACCCAACGATATGCTCTCGGTAAAACAGTATCAGTTTGGGTTAACTCTCATATATTTTAACGTGATTATATTTTTTATCTAATAAATTACTGTTTTTGAATTCTTTAATGAATTTATATACATTGCTTTGTTGATGAATAAGCGGATTTTTGTTAATAATCTCATATGTATTAGCGTCGGACAATAAACCATGCATTTTAGATATTAATCCACTACATTCAAGCATACTGTAAGGTTACCCTTATCAGCTCTAGTAAAAAATATGACAACGTTATTTTTCATGAAATTCTTCGTTAACGAAAGGTTTTTAACAAATATCTTTTCTTCCATAGATATGTGTAAACTACATTTGAGATTGTAATTAATATTGTTCGTAATATCTAATCTAATATTATTTTTCACTGATACATCTGAATCTTTTAAACTTTGTAGACTATTTTCAACGTTTTTTTATAGTTTAAATCGCATCTTGTTTATTAATAACCGACCTAACATTAAAATTATGACCTAATAATATTACATCAGTAACTTCAGGTGGTAATGACACATCCGAAAGATTTTTAACCCGATTATCTTTTTCAGGTGGTATAGCATTGAGATACTTTAAGTTGTATGATTTATCAAATTTGCTATCAAATTGTAGCGACTTTTTATTAAAAATATTAGTGCATTTACATTCCTTAAAAATAAAAAAAAAACATCTATCAATCTATAATCAATTTTTGATTTTAGAATTTTATATTTTAGAGCATTCAGTCTTTTATGCAAATATGTGATATGTGTATGAATATCATACGACATTAATTGAATAACTTTTCTAGTTAGCTTATTATTCAAGTCATCGTCAAGACTTACTATGAAAACTGAAAATGTTTCGTGATTTTATCGATTGTGAAACATACGTTCGATGCACGTTAGCTGAGGCTAAATCCCATCTTAGTGTCATCCAAATCTTCAGAATCAGTATGGCTTGCAATCCTCAGATGTAAGACTTTGTAACATGGCAATTTAACCATGTTACTTAGATATATAGTAATATGCATAAAGACGACAGAAAGTAGCCTACGACTGTCGGCAAGAAAGAAAGCAGACCACGCGAGTCAAACTCGTAACACCATACACGAGTTCGTTGGCACACACGCGCGAGTTTATAAGGCTTGTACAATAGGCGCAGATAGGGCTAGCAAGCCGCTTGACGTGAGTAGCTAAGTTGGGGTCCGTTAAAGATCGTCTGTCTCTCTCTTGCGGCGCGCGCAGCGTATCGCAAGAGCAACGAGCTTGGTCGACAGAAAGAACTCGCCATTGCTTCAATCTTTCTGTCGTCACCACGGAGCAAAGAGCGTTATCACTTGTCGTACTATACAGTATCTTTTTTTTGTGTGTGCGCAATAATCTGCTAATTTTTAGTGTGAGAGGGACGAATTAGCTTTATTCTTTTTTTTCGTGTATTTGAAATCAAGTCTTGAGGCTTGATTTTGCGAGTGCCAACGTGCTTAGCAAAGCAGCGTAATTTCTTTGATTTATTTGTGCGACGTGTGTGCCGGGCGACCTCGTGCGCGTCCTAGTGTTAATTTCCCTTCGTGCCGTTAAAATTATATTTTTTTGACACTCCGTGCGAGAAGCTCGATTTCACGCACGCTGTACAAAGTGACACGTGCGAAAATGGAGCTTCTCACACGTCGTGCCAAAAAATAGTGTTCGATACTCGTGCGAGAAAGTGATTTCTTACTCGTGTGACCTTTTCACCCTCGCTTCGCTCGGGTGAAAACCGCCACACGAGTAAAAAATCACTTTATCGCACTAGTACCGAAATATACTATTTTTGTGTATGCTTGAGCCCTTTTTGCGTGCGTGATTGTTGTAAACTATCTGCTTCCATCTTGCCGATTGTTTCTATATATTTAGCGAAACGGCGTCGCGTGCGTTATACGCGGCTGGCGTCCATTTTAAGAGCGTGTGCTACAATCGTGTAATTGCTTAATAAAGTACGTTTTTTTCTGTAATTATTTTACCTGCAAATTCACGTAGTATTATTTAACATATACCTAGTGCAACCTCCTAATCCCCAAGGTTGTCACAACTGACGCAACCAACGTGGGGCCGACAAAAATTTCAGTGAAAAATTTTTGTTTAAAATCACGGGATTAAAAGAAAATTTTTTTTGTTTGTGCGTAAAAATTAAAAAAAAAAAAAAAAAAAAATTGTGCGTAAAATTAATAGCAAAATTGTGTACTTAAAAAATTAACACGAAATAGAAAAACTGTGATAAAACTTGAACAAGATTTTTTTTTTGGTGTGAAAAATTAATAGAAAGATTTGTGCTTGAAAATTAATAGGACAACAATTTGTGCTCAGCATTAAATCGAACTGTGCGTAAATCAAAAAAACATAAACTGTGCTGAAAGTGAGAGACCTTTGGCTGTGCGAATATTCAGGCGTTTCCGGTTCGCCACGTGGTCGCCGTTACGACGCACACACGACGAAGCTGAAAGAGGACGCTCTGGCAGCCATTTTCTTTTCTCTTCTCTTGTCTTTCCTTGAGGCTGTCGCTTGGTAAAGTATAGAGGAAAAAAAAAATTTTGTCTATCTTGCAGCAAGTTTGTCTTTAGCCTTTAATTTCTTTTATGCTAAATTTTTTTTTTAATTTAACGCAATATAATTTTAATTCTTTTTTGTGCTTGGATCATTGAGACAAAAAAATTTTTTTTTATTTCGTGCTTCAACATTTTAATAGCTTTTAGAGTGCATTAAGAGAATTTTTTTTGTTGCATTAGAAATCTAAAGTTTTTTTGTTTCGCTTTTGCTTAAGATTAATAGCCTAATCTATATACCTATATATATATATATATACATGTATAGTTGCACAGTTGGGTGATAGAACAAATAGTTTTAGTCGCTATTATACAAGCCAACGCAAAGACAACTTTCTTTAGCATTTTGAGCGTGGCGAATTTTAGTCGCTGTAAACGTGCGCTATAGTTTAAAAAGTATTAGTGCGCAATTCAATTAGCATAGCACGAATTTTTAATAATACTTATTGCTTTAGCTTGATACGAGTGTGCAACTATATAGAGCCATCATTATACATATACATATAACTATACATATATATATTCATATCTGTATCGTTTTCTCACGTAGTCGTGCCGCGCAGTCAGAGAACAAATCGTTCCTTTGACTGTGCTTCGTAAAGTGTTTTTCGGTGAAAAAATTTTTTTTACGTGCTGGCTGTTAAAAATAATTTTTTTTATTTAAAATTTTCAATAATAATATTTGTTCTTGCTTTCATCATTTTTTTTTGCTTTTATGCATTTAAATATTAGTCAAAAATTTTTTTTATATATCTATCCTCTGTAATAGTTTAAACTTTTCGAGTCTTTAGTATTTATCTTGATTTAATAGAATAACTGTAAGGCTTCTTTAGAGAGTAAGAGCTTAACTATAAAACTAAGTAGTTTTTATTAAGTCTTACATCGTGTAGCACGACTACGTCATACCCTATATATATATATATATATATATATATATATCATTATTTTTCTTCTGTGCTAGTCCATTTTATTTTACCTTGCAATACCTACTCTCACAGCATCCTAACCATCCAGCATATATTCCTTTGAGCGACGCCATCTTTAGCAAGCTAGCTTGGTAGTAGTTTATTGCACGTGCTTCGAACTCTTACCATCTATTGTGCGCTTTCTCATACCCACAGCCGCGCGGTGACTATACCGACTGGAAAATACCGTCGGCGTATATAGTTCATTGTAGTTAAAAAATTTTCTTGCTTGACTTTAACGTTTGTTATTCGCCTTTTCTTATGAATAAATTTTTTTTGTGTGCTTCAGTGTACGTAATTAAGATTTTTTTTGCTACTAAGATAATTTTGTAGTCACGTGGAGATAAAACTGTTTTTTTGTTACACTCGATTTAAAAACTTTCACAAATTCTCTTAACGGGAATAACTTATTTGTCAACTGTTAGTTTTTGCTTGCTTTTGTAGAGAAATACGGCCTTACGTACGATATTTTCATATTACTATAAGACGTTTTTTTCTAATTAAAATTTTTTTTTTTAATTTCTTTGAGTGGTATAAATTTTTTTTGCTTGTTTTTTTTGTTTGTTAAGCAAAGATTGGATTGCATACTGCTAACATTTAAATTAATTTAATTAATAGTAGAATAGTGCCTAAGCTTTAAAGTTAAATTTATGATTTTTTTTGTAAATAAAAATTAAACGTGTTTTAATTTTAATTAAGAAATACAGTACTGAGAATTTCCTTTGAGCAACCCTCCTGAGATAAGGTCTCGTATAAAATTATTAGCAAATTTTGTTGGTAGGCAAACGTCATATAGGATTTAGCGTGGAATATTCCTTTTTTTTATTATGCAAATGGCGAACCGACAATTAAACTTAGAACCCCTCTGGGTTTCGGCTGATTTGTGTCGTCGGGATGTTTTTAGAGCGGCTGACGAGATCACTAACCTAGCTGATCAACTTTCAGCCGATCAAATGTTTGCCTATAGCCGTAGAGGAGTTAGCATGGCGGGCTGTTTAGCTACTTTTAAGTATCGGGTTTTGAGGTACGAGCTCAGAAGACATCTGGGCGAACGAAGCGCTGCGTGGAATCCAATCATCGATGAAATCGCGGATGAGTCGCGACTAGGGTGTACTACGCTCCCCACCGGCAACTCCACCACTATGCTGAATGAACAGCACGAGGCTCAGATGAATGTGCAGGCGGACATTCATGCTAGTGACGAGCCAGCACTGCCTACTGGTCAAACAATAGAGATATACCAAGACCCAATAACGTTTAATAACTCGACAGCACAATCACGCAGCAACCCGTTCATAAACCCGGCGAGTGAATCTGGAACGCGTGCGCCTCCCAGCGCTGGTAATGCTGAGGGTCAACCGTTGACCACCCCTCAAGCCCAATCCACCCAATACCCCACTACATCAAGAGCCGTAACGTGGCCAGATGCCACCCAATATTCTGAAGCGATGGATTGAACAACAGCGGTCGCTCAAGGAAACGTACCACCTAATATTATTACGTGTGCCAGTGAGAACGTCGTTATCACCAATACCACCAATGTTGGCCCCTCTTCAACAGTTACTTCAAGCCATTCGCATAGAGCAGCGAGCACCATGCATGCCAACATGGCCACAATTAACTACGGAGGACCTAACCACACACCAGCTTCATACTCATACCCTTACACACAAGCACCTTCCTATTCTCATCCGTGGAGTCAGATCCCTCATATTATACCCCCTCCTGGATATGTGCCCCGATCGCTGCCTCTGATCCCACCGCCACCTTTCTTTTCAGCTATTCCAACACACCCTCTAACTAGGCCAACAATCTATAGGCCACATAACCCCCTGGATGTAAATTCGGCTCAGGCTTTTTCAGAACCTCTCCCATCAAGCATGAACGCGTCAATGTTCAATCGTGAGAAACATACTAGTAAGATTTTTGCCAATTGGCATATTTCATTTAAGGGAGACCGAAGAAAGGACCCTGAATCTTTTCTGACTAATTTGCAAGGATGTAGAGCAGCACATTGCCTCACTGTAGATACGATTATTAGAGCGTTACCTGCAGTACTGGATAAAGAGGCTTATCAATGGTTTCGTAGGGAGAATCAAAATTGGCGCACTTTCGAAGATCTAGTTGAAGCTTTCCGCCTGCAGTTCTGCATAGAGAACGTGCAAGAACATCTTAAAATTGAACTCGAGCGCAGAACGTAAGGCTCTCAGGAAGATGTTAGTACTCATCTAACTAAACTGAGAGACCTTATGGACCAAGTTCGTCCGCTGATGACCTTAGATGAACAATTGAATCGAGCATATCGAAATCTGCATCCTAGCTACCGTCAACGAATCTACAGGGACCAGTTTAATAGTTTCACGAAATCACAACGCCTTGGCAAGAGAGAAGAAACCCGCAGAGCCCAAGATAAAGCGTACCGGCCTCCTCCAGCCCCTAGCGAGTCGTTATCCCTACTACAGCTTGCACGGGTACTAAGCAGTCTCGATTAAATAAAACTGCTCTCATTTCTCCTCTTGATCACATCGATGAGCAGCAGCATCATGACCAAACTCCTGTATTAGCCCCTGTCGCCAGTACCCTTCAAGCACCTGTCACAAACCCTTCCGCTGTCACTCAACCACCGAGGAAACCGGAACGTAGTAGAATTCAGCAAAAACCCGCTTCAAGAAATCCCAACGCGCGTTTTACTATTAAATCCGGAAATAATAATAATAATCAAGTCATGCCTCCCAACGACCAATCACGTACGCAGAACCAAAATAGTGCAAAGCTTCCCTTAAACAAGAACCCGACCCCTATAGTCGAGGATTTTTGGCGAAAACGAAAAGAACCGTGCTTCAGGTGCGGAAAATTGGGTCATTGGTTGCGCGAATGCACTCAACCTTTTAAATGTTACGGTTGTGGGCAGCTGAATACTCACATAAAAGAATGCAAACGATGTAATTTAGCGGGAAACGAACAACGGAGAGAACATTAAGAGTCGGTGTTTCTTCCGATGAAGCGTGTCAGACTCGACCGCTTCTAAATCGACAAGGTAGTCCGTCTACATGCTCGAACCACCAAAACATCATAGAGCGAAACGTAGTTCGACCATTAGAAGCGGTTCATAAGTTAAAAGAGAGCAATATGGCAGATAGCCATTACAGCGTCGAAAAATCAACGAATTTAAAGAGCAAACAAATAAAACTTGAGCAGAGCAAACGAACAATACGTTCTAGTGAGAACATAGATAGCAAAATAGCACAAACTGGGACAAATAACCCGGGTTCTAATCAATCATGCCCATTTACCCCTTCTAGCAACATAAAATATTCACCTTTAGCCACGAGCAATGTAGCATCACCCAAACCTGTATCATTGGTACAACAAAACCTTAATATTACAGGAAAACCACGGCAATTTTTAGTTTTAAACCTCAATGGACATAAAATAAAGGGCTTGTTGGATAGTGGTTCTGTGCATTCGTATTTGGGCATGAATGTAGCATCAGAATGGAAAGATAAAAGTACGCCTCAGTCTACCTTTGTGAGTGTTGCTGATGGTACTTCAGTCAATATAGATGGGCTGTTGCAGGTCACCGTAACGATAGACGACGATACGCAGATCATACCCTTTAGAGTTGCAGAAAATATACTTTTCGAATGCATCTTAGGTATCGATTTTATGCGTTTAATGAAAATTAGCATCGACTATGAGCACGATACCTGGTGTACCCCTAAGAAGATTCCTCATTGTTTTTACTCTTATAACAACGACCCTTTCAGCTATGCTGCGCTCGCTACCCTTGGAGGTTTAATACGAGCCACTGAAGCAGAGAAGAACGAAATAAACCTTGTGCTAAATAATTTAATACCACCCACGCCTGAGATCCTAGGAGTTACTAATTTAGCTACACACAAGATTGATGTTCAAGGACATGACCCTATTCGCCAGAAAACTAGAAAATACTCACCACAAATGCTGAAGGTTGCCCAAGAAGAAGTCGACCGAATGTTAAAAGAAGGTATCATAGAACCTTCAACAGGTCCGTGGAGTAGCTGCCCCGTTTTAGCTCCTAAACCAAATGGAAAATATAGGTTTTGCATTGATTATAGGCAAGTGAATGATGTCACTAAGAAGTTCACCTACCCTATCAAAAATATGGATGATATTCTTGATAAAGTGCTAAGTATATTTCCAAATTAGATTTAAGTCAAGCTTACCACCAAATACCAATGGATCCTGATAGCAAGGAGATTACCGCGTTTGCAGTCCCAGGCAGAGACCTATTTCAATTTAATCGTATGCCGTACGGCCTGACCAACGCTCCCGGGTTCTTCCAAAAAGTCATGGATAATTTAATCAAACCGAGCTGGGAACCGTACGTATTCTTCTATTTAGATGACGTGATTATAGCAACCACTACTTTTAGCGAGCACTTACAATGGTTAAGCAAAGCATTAAAAGCCCTAAAAACGGCAAATCTGCAAATCAATAGAGACAAATCAGAGTTCTGTTGCTCAGAAGTAAGATATCTTGGATATCTTGTAAATGAAAAAGGTTTAAGAACCGATGAAGAGAAAATTCGACCTATTTTAGAATATCCTGCGCCAACCAATCTTAAACAATTACGAAGATTTTTAGGAATGGTTGGTTGGTATGCACGTTTTATTCCCAATTTAGCTAAAATAAAAATACCATTAACTTGTTTAACCAGGAAAACAACGCGATGGCATTGGCAGAAAGAGCATGAATTAGCATTTCAGCAACTTAAGCAAGCCCTCACTGAAGCACCCGTTCTAGCACGTCCCAATTTTGATTATCTTTTTATTCTACAAACAGATGCCAGTAACTTCGCCATTGCAGGTGTATTAATTCAAGATATCGATGGAGAAGAACATCCCATTTACTATATAAGTAGAACCTTAAATCGTGCCGAACGTAACTATACCGTATCCGAAAAAGAGTGCTTAGCAGTTATTTGGGCAGCAGAACGACTCAGGGCATATCATCAAGGGACCCCATTAAATGTAATTACTGACTACCATAGCCTTCTATGGCCGAAAAATCTAAAAGGTGCAACGGGTAGATTAGCTAGGTGGCACACATGATTACAACAATTTGATATTAAATTAACACATCAGTGAGGAAGCCAACTTAAAGTCCCCGATGCTCTTTCACGAGCTCAAGAATACCTTATTGATTTAGCCCCTTTAGCAGCCCTGGATACCAATGATATCTGGTACAAAAGAAGAAAAGAAATGGCGCAGCAATACCCCACTAAATACCCCGATTTCAGAATAGAAAATGAACTACTTTATTTCCATCACCCAAATGATAATATAGACCCTATTATCCCCGACTTAGATGCCTGGAAATTAGTTCTCCCTTTTGCTGATCGTGAAAAAGCCCTTTTTGAAGCCCATAACAGCCCTCAAGCAGGCCATATGGGAATGGAGAAAACCTTCGCTCATTTAGCTACTTATTATTACTGGCCGGGATATTACCACGACACTTGTCAGTATATAAGAGCGTGCCAAGAGTGTCAAGCTCATAAACAGTCTCAACAGGCTCCAGCCGGTCTAATGGGAGAAAGATATATTCAAGGCCCATGGACGGTAGTCTCAGCTGATATAAATGGCCCAAAGCCACCTTCGAGAGCCGGTTATAAATATATTATAGTGTTTAAAGATCTCTTTACTAGATATGTAGAGTTAAAACCCCTTCGTAAAGCAGACGGTAAAAACGTGATTCAAGCATTAGAAGAACTTGTCATTAATAGATGGGGCTGTCCACAATGTTTAATCACTGATAACGGGCTAGAATTTAAAAATCAGGTTGTAGATGAGCATTTAGAAATGTATGGCATTAAACATTCTACTACTCCTCCCTATCATGCGCAATCAAATCCGGTAGAGCGAATCAATCGTAACCTAAAACCTATGATTAATAGTTTTATAGAGCAAGACCATCGTGATTGGGACAAGCACCTAGGAGAATTTAGCTTTGTGTTAAATACTATGCTACATTCGTCAACAAAATTCACTCCGGCGTTCCTAAATATGAGTCGCAATCCTATTCCTACAATCCTATTCCGCAAATCCATTGAAAATCCTACACCAATTCAGCAAGGTAATATAGAAGAATGGGCAGACCGAGCAAAAAGATTACCTGCGATACATGATCTCGTTAAGAAATATGCAGACAAAGCAACGGCTCGTCAAGCTAAATATTATAATAAAAATCGACGGCATGTAACATTTAAACCGGGAGATCTTGTAAGTCGTAGAAATCATGCATTATCATCAGCTATAGACAAATTCGCTGCAAAGTTAGCGCCAAAATTCATTGGCCCGGCCAAAGTTATTAAAAAATTCTCACCGGTGGTATATCTAGTTGAAGACGTCGACACCAAGCGACAGACTAAAGTTTTTGTCAATGATCTTAAAAGATATATACCGCCTCGACGACAACAGCACCATAACCCATCACCTTCTATTTCAGGAAATCCAACGAGCAAGGCCAAACAATCTGCACCAAATGAGGCGGGCAGTACGCGTAGGACCCGGCAGAGGGCCGTACAACGACTTGACGTTTCAGCTAGCACACGAGAAAACGCGCGCAAACGTGGAAGGCCACCAAAATCCGCAATGCCAACGCACTAGGGCCTGCATGAGAGGCACCCACCACTTATGCGATGCCGAGAATAAGATAGATGCGCCGTCAACCTCTGCCACCCTTCCAGCTCCGCCACCATCACTTCTAGCTCCACCACAACCACTTCCAGCCCCACCACAACCCCTATCAGCTCTCATCACCACCTCACCCTCCTCCAACCCATTCCTACTACACTCACCACCTCTACCTCAAATCCCTGCTCCAACCCCTACCCTCTCCCCTTCTCAAGCTGTCCTGTGCCTTCAATTCATCCTACCCTCCATTGCAGCCATTTACCCCTTTCAGCTTCCATCACAAAAACCCGATCCAATCCAACCTAGTCAGTCCGTTCACCAACACACTCCTCCACCACATACACCACCACCACTATTAGCTACACTTTCACCCTGCCCAATACCCAGTACATCCCAAACTACCCTTCCTAAGATCCCTTCCTTAATGTCCTTGAAAATATCCCCTCCAGCTATTATCCCGACCCCTGCCCTTCCAGCTCGCGAAGTATCGTCCATGACAGCCATAATTGGACAGTATGTAGAGCACCCAAACGCACCTTCTGCCATACGTGTGGCAAACCAGGCGTTACCAAGCGCACATGTATTAGATGTAGACGCCATGAATCACACTAGATCAAATCCAAACAATAAATAGAAAAAAAAAAAATTTTTTTTGGAGTTAATTATAGAACCTTACCAACCCGAACCCATAACCCTTTCAGCTACCCAAATCATTGTTTGCTTCTATTAATATTTTTTTTGTATTTTTTAAACTTGCTAAAATAACCTTCATTCATTTACATTCATTATAAAGCTCATTCAAATTACTAACTACTTGCAACGATTTTTTTAAGGCTCAAAGACTATATTTACACAATATTTTGTTTTAATAGATTACTGTTTAATACAACATAAAAATTATCTTAGCTAAATTTTATTCAACTCAATTCTTTTATAATAGCTTGTATGAGTATAAAAATTGCTGCAATATAATAATCTTAGAACCCAGCATGCATCGACAAAGCACCAGAGCGTCATCTCTCAGGAAGTAGAATTTTCTTTACAATATAAATATTCAATACTGTTTTTTTGTACGAATAGTAAATAAATTAGAATTTTTCTTCGGAGTGTGAATGTATCAACATGTAAGAGTGGGATATAAGTGTTTTAACTAAATAAATATTCAAATAACTAGATTTAAGAAATATAACTTTTGTAAATAATAAATGGACAAGCCAGTCGCGTCATTTTACATTAAGCACCCTCATATACAGCGCGAAACACTTACACTTAATTTAGCGAAATTAACATCAGCAGACACAGCAGAAGAAGATTTGCCTATATACACTGTACACCGCTGCAGATAACACCGGTTATCTTAATCTAAGCCCTACTATTTTTATATTTCCAATCATTTCTTAGTTTTTTCTAGTTCTTTTTTCTTGCGTTTGACGTAGCGGGGGGGGGGGGATTGTAACATGGCAATTTGACCATGTTACTTAGATATATACACTGAAAAATAAATGGTGATGTAGCTGAACTACCGGTAGTCGAACCACGCTCTCTTAAGTTCGTATGCACGGAGTCTCGCTGCAAGAGAACAGTAGCGCCTCTGTGGCAAAAGAGCTCCACTTCACATTGGAGAGACGCGAGTGGGAACTGAGAAGCCCCGCAAAAAGAACGGTTAGCTTCTTCTGTGAGGCATCACACTCACCACCAGAGAAAAGATTTGCATGCTTACTGTTTGTTAAAGCAGAAGTACTTCGTGGGACTCGTAGTTCACCACTTTCTTTTCAGTGTAGTAATATGCATAAAGACGACAGAAAGTAGCCTACGACTGTCGGCAAGAAGGAAAGCAGACCACGCGAGTCAAACTCGTAACACCATATACGAGTTCGTTGGCATACACACGAGTTTATAAGGCTTGTACAATAGGTGCAGATAGGGCTAGCAAGCCGCTTGACTTGAGTAGCTAAGTTGGGGTTCGTTAAGGATCGTATGTCTCTCTCTTGCGGCGCGCGCAGCGTACCGCAAGAGCAACGAGCTTGGTCGACAGAAAGAACTCGCCATTGCTTCAATCTTTCTGTCGTCACCACGGAGCAAAGAGCGTTATCACTTGTCGTACTATACAGTATCTTTTTTTTTGTGTGTGCGCAATAATCTGCTAATTTTTAGTGTGTGTGAGACGAATTAGCTTTATTCTTTTTTTTCGTGTATTTGAAATCAAGTCTTGAGGCTTGATTTTGCGAGTGCCAATGTGCTTAGCAAAGCAGCGTAATTTCTTTGCTTTATTTGTGCGACGTGTGTGCCGGGCGACCTCATGAGCGTCCTAGTGTTAATTTCCCTTCGTGCCGTTAAAATTATATTTTTTTGTGTATGCTTGAGCCCTTTTTGCGTGCGTGATTGTTGTAAACTATCTGCTTCCTTCTTGCCGATAGTTTCTATATATTTAGCGAAACGGCGTCACGTGCGTTATACGCGGCTGGCATCCATTTTAAGAGCGTGTGCTACAATCGTGTAATTGCTTAATAAAGTACGTTTTTTTTCTGTAATTATTTTACCTGCAAATTTACGTAGTATTATTTAACATATACCTAGTGCAACCTCCTAATCCCCAAGGTTGTCACAACTTATCGTTTCAGTGTAATTAGTAGGGACCTTGCTTATTTATTTTTGTATTTGTTTATTGTTCTTCAATTATTTGTGTAATCATTAATTATTTTTTAATAAAATTCTTTTTAGTCTGAAGAGGTCGACAAACTGGTCGACAAAACGTTGCCTGAAAATTAAAAATAATTAATTTTGTAAATATTATGATGAAGTAGCTAATTAAATTTCAATAAAAATTAATTACTTTATTTAAAATACTTTAAAAATCATATAAATATTTTTTAATACATTTATTAATACATTTATTAATAAATTTATTGGTGATAATTTTTACAAGAAATATAATTGAATAATAATTTGATATAAATAAAAAATATACTTAAAATATAAATATAATATACAGGAAAAAATCATTTTCATGTTTAATTCGAAAACGTTATTTTATTCACAAAGAAAGGGCCGTTTTATGATTTTAATAAATATTTAAATTATTAAATATAAATTATTTAAAAATATCAAGAGAATGTAATCAATTTTGTTAAGAAGAAAATGTTAGCATTAACGTCAAAAATTTAAATGTGGTAAAATAAGTGAGTTCGTTAAGTTATCCAAGATTTAAAAAAAAGTTCTACGTTATCTAGAACCGAAACATTGTATTTTTTTGAGCAGTCCCAGCTCGCGGTGACGATATCCACCCAGAAAACGAAGCTGAAGCTGCTTTCACCAGGGTCATTTGCAGATGTACCTTTCACTTTAAAGGTTTAGAACATCATATTTATATAACTATAAATTTTTTCTAAAATATAAGTCTTCATTGAAATTTAGTGAAAATTGCAACTTCTAATACACTCGACAAAAAAAACGCGCCACTTTTTTCAGTCTAAAAAATGACGATTTTCAAATGGTCATATCTCAGCTAAAAATAGGCTAATCAAAGTGATCCAAGATGGCAAATAAAAAGTTTGGCTTTCTCTTTCAAATCCCGTTGAAAATATTTAGTTTTGTCTTTTTGCACATGCGCTAAGTCAAGAGAAGTGGGGAGTTATTTTTAAATCTAAATAGTGCCATCTTTGCGCGATGCTACCAACTTTGAATGGATCAAACGAATAATTCTGATTACGGAATCTAAAAATTTAGATTTTTCTGAGCAATTTATTCTTCTAGAGCATATCGTTATGAGCATCAGATGCAGAACTACGAGTGAATGAAACCAATATAAGGTCAAATAAAAAATCAACCTTAAAAAAATTAAAATGAATTAAACACATACATAAACGGCACTTTTTCAGGGCCAACATGATGTGCAAAGCCCGATCGAACAACCTTCTCGTGGTGCACATTGCGTAACGCCAATTTCGACGGCAAACTCGTTAATGGATTGCAGAAAGCGAAATCGAAACCACGTGAACAGGCTGTGAGACACATTGCTATTTTTCTAAAACTACGGGTACAATGTTTGTGCCAACCAACATGTAAATCAAGTCTAGAAATGAAAACTGAAAAGCCCTTTTTCTCAAATATCCAAAAACTTTATAGAAACTCAAAAAACGTAATAATTAATATTTTCCTATTTTTCGGAGGTCATATCTGCATTTAACCTTTAAAGTCCAAGAGTCAGAAGTGGTGAGATCAATCAGATCCTAGATTAAGATTAAGCGATTCTAAAAGTGTTAGCATTAATTGGATTCAATTTTCCGAAGGTTGATTTTTTATTTGACCTTATATTGGTCTTTTTTTAAAATCAAAAGCCTAGAAATCTCGCCAAAAAAACGCGCCGTTTTCATTTACTCGTTGTTCTGCACCTAATGCTTGAAACAATGCGCACCACGAGAAGGTTGTTCGATCGGGCTTTGCACATCATGTTGGCCCTGAAAAAGTGCCGTTTATGTATGTGTTTAATTAATTTTAATTTTTTCAAGGTTGATTTTTTATTTGACCTTATATTGGTTTCATTCACTCGTAGTTCTGCATCTGATGCTTATAACGATGTGCTCTAGAAGAATAAATTGCTCAGAAAAATCTGAATTTTCAGATCCCGTAATCAGAATTATTCGTTTGATCCATTCAAAGTTGGTAGCATCGCGCAAAGATGGCACTTTTTAGATTTAAAAATAACTCCCCACTTCTCTTGACTTAGCGCATGTGCAAAAAGACAAAACTAAATATTTCTAACGAAATTTGAAAGAGGGAGCCAAATTCTTTATTTGCCATTTTGGATCACTTTAATTAGCCTATTTTTGGTTGAGATATGATCATTTGAAAATCGTCATTTTTTAGACCAAAAAAAAGTGGCGCATTTTTTTTTTGCTGAGTGTATTTATAAATAATTGAAAAATTAATTTTTAATAAAAAAAAATTATCTTGGCTCGTATTGATTGTAGAAAATTCTTTTTTATTAAATGTGTATTTTTGAACTAACTATCCAACACATCTAATTAGAAGTGTTTATCATAATAAACAATAAAAATATTTCATTTATTTTTAAGCAAAAAATGGTGCATTTCTAAATAAACTATTTAAAAATAATTTAAAAAAAAAAAATTATTAATTTTTTCGATTTATCTTATAGTTTGAACCTTCAAGAATCCATTCCATTTTGTTAAATGCCTCCACACTGAGAGATATTAGTATAACTGCTGCATTCACTACTACAGCTGAAATCTAAAACGCATGAAACGATTCGTCCTTTGATTTGGTGCGGCTGCCGTCCCAAAACAATGCAGCATTCGTCTTAGTCTTGCGCCTATAATATACCAAAAGCGCCTCTCGTGGATGAAAAAAGAAACTCAGCTAATCTATATTAATCGTTTTGGGACGGCTGGGCTCCCGAATTTTGTAGCGCTTCTGCACGTATTAACGATGCAACAGCTGTATCTAGAGTTTACAGCAGAGGCCAATATTCTCTCAGTGTATATTCTTCACCTGACGTCTTATGATTGTTTAGAAAAACGTTCTTTAGAATAAACCAATGGAATTATTCATAAACTGTCAAACCAATCGGGCTGAAATTTTTTATACTTATAAAGAACAATAATAGCCTGGCTAACAAAGTATTATGAATCACTTATAGCAATTATAATTTAAGTTATAAACATTTATTATACAGCGCAAAAAAGAGTTTTTCTCTATCCCTTAGGCGAAACCACGCGGTTCCGCCGAGCCTTTACACTAGAAGAAGTAGCACTTTTAGCTACAGTTGAAACGACTAACACGCCTCCTGTCGGCGCCTTCCGTGCCTCACGTTAAAATATCTCTCGAAGAGAAACATAGACTCGACCTAACCAAAACTGTTGGTAAAAGCCGTAGGCTCGTGTTTATGATTGTATTCTGTCTTTGTCTCTCTCATAACAAAAAAAAAGACAGACGGTATATACGTTGCGCTTATAAATTAAAACGAATTGTATTCTAATGAAATATGATTCTAAACTTTAAAATCTTATATCATAAGTAGTGTCGTGTTATAAAAAATGTACAAACTCTTTTGTCTCATTTTAAATCATATAAAAAAATAAAAGAGGCTTGTGCGTGTGTTTTTATGTGTTTCTCTCTCTCTCTTTCTCGTTCATAAAAGAGGATTCTTGTGTGCGTGTTTTTTATGTGTCTTTCTTTATCTCGTGATTTAGGCTTGTGCATGTGTTTTTCTTTGCTGCCGCCGCCAGCCCCGTCACGCTCGTTGTCACTCGCGTGACAAATGCTGGGCGGCAGCAAAGAACAACACATACACGCGCTAAAACAAAAAAAGCAAATATAATTGTTAATTTATATAACAATTATATTTACGTGGTTTCGCCTAGGGATAGAGAAAAGCATTATTTCTTACACGGAGATTAAATGAAACGCCCGCACGTACGTGTTTATGACGGTCGAGGCGTCAGCCTCGACCGTCATAACACGTACGTGCGGAAGTTTCATTTTATCTCCTTGTAAGAAAATCTACTATTTCGCAACTATCTTAAAAAATTGTTTACCGATTTTCAGGTACACAATAATGAAATTTTAGGTTTTTATAATGCCTATAACTTTCATTTTCAACATTTTCCTCTAAATAGTCATTAAAAAATTCTGAGGCGGAAAAACTGAATCTTCCAACTTTGATCATTGTTTATGAAAAATAGGACAAATCTAGCTGTACCTTTTTAAATATTTATCATCTACTAATCCTCCTCTATGACTTTCCACCTTCAAATATTTTAAATTAATTTTTACACGAAATTGATGAATACGTAGGGTGACTGGACTATAATGAAATAGCGTAAAAAATTGATCATATGTCACATGCTAAACATATTAACAAATATGTAGTAGTTTTCAATTAGGCACATCTTTTGAACCATAAAAGAATTATATTATTTCAATTGATGTAATAACGATCAATTTACGAACCAATATGATATTTAAATAATAAGGTGAGAATTATATATACTTTATTGACATTAAAATTGTTTCTTACCAAAGTACAAATCTGTCCGAAAACATTAAAAATTTTCTTCTACTTTTTCTAGATTTTTAAACAACTTTCGCAATTGTTTGAAAATCTTAATGAGATGTCGGAGTTGTTGAAATCAATTTTTTATTTTTTTATTTTATTTATATCTTTTTAAATTCATTATTTCAGTAAATGTAATGACTTGGCTGCATTAAACCTATGTCGATACAATAATTTTTGTTAAAATAAAAATTCAATTGAGATTGTTATTTTTTTATGATCTTTGAATGAAAATTAGATATCCAGTTCGATAAACCTAACCTCAAAATAGTATACATCAAAAGTTTGCTTATAACTTTTTATGTACAATGTTTTAGTGAATTTCTTGACTTGTCCACACTCCAGATTAATATTACAAATTTTCTTACTGTAGCAAAAACATTTGATTTGACGCACCGTTTATTCATAAGTTTTGAATGAAAATATTATTAAGAGGGGGAACTCCGACATGCCGTTAACAACTAACCTTTTTTTTATTTTGGACGTGATTATAATTCAAATATTTGATCCTTCCTTTTGATTGAATAAAATAAGTCACAGCCTCATATTATTTACAATACACTGAAAAATTAAAAAACATTTTTTGAAAATTTACCTCGCCATACTTTGCGATGCATTTAATGGCCATCATCTTTTGTTCTGAAGAAAATGGATACTCTTGAAGGCGAAGATATTTATCTGATACTCCATACATTCCATTTTTCATTCCCGCCGCTAACAACGCACCTTCAGTAGGTTGACCAAATAGAGTTTCATTTTGTATGATTGCATTATTACAAACGCATCCTACCTAAAATAATATTAAAATAAATAAAATAGTTCCAGCTATATATAAGCCTTATATAAATTTTGATATTTTATGTACTTCAAGCATATTTTCTATAGCAGCTTGGGCAAGTTCAATATTATTACATTTCCGTAATTTTATTTTTCCTTCAGAATTGTAGCCAGCACCAGTAACGTCCGCAACATAATTTTCAGAAGTAACAAGAATAGTTACTGTCATTTCATTCTTCGTAATTGTACCAGTTTTATCAGAACAAATCACATTGACACAACCTATTGCAATCAAATGAATGTTTTTTTTTTTATTAAAATCAATCATATTATTTTTTCTTAACTTTAGTGGTATTATAAAAAATTATAGCTTTAAACATTATTAATATCTCAAAATTTAGACGAGGTAAAATAAAATTGAAATTTTGTCACCCATCGCTTAAATACATTACCAACTATGAATTGGTGTCAACTTGCACAGTTAAAAATTGGATTTAATTTAAGCACATAATGGATGTAGATATTTAAACAAGAAAAAATAAGATACACAAATTTTTTTATCAATTCTATTTAAGAACTACATATTCTATTAAATTTAATAGGTTTCGTGTAAATTTTATGCAGTTTAGTTGATTATGTATTTACGTGCGATCACGCACTTTTAAATAATACTTATGTGAAATGGGAACTATGTATTTTAATTACACACAATTTGTATATTCTACAACAATTTTCACAAAACACGTAATTATTTCTGTGTGTGCTAAAAAAACAAAAAATCAAAATTTTAATATCTTTGATATAACTTCAAGTAGTTAAAAAAAGTGGTTAATATAAAAATTATAATAAAAATTTTTAATATAAGCTAGGAAGATATAAAAATAACCGAATTAACTTTTGAAAAACATATATGTTGAATTAACTTTGAAGAAACATACACATCAATGTCAAATTAACACGTGTCATTTTATTCCATTGACTCGACAATATATTTAGTTGTGTGAATTTAATACAAAAAACATTGATATTAATTAATTTATTTACTTACAAAGAGAATGCACTGCATTTAGGTTTCGGATCAACTTCTAACTTTAGAAAACTTTTTCTTACATAAAATCATGAAAAAAGTTTCGAGCATTCGGTCCAACGCAGGATTTTTTCTAAGTTATGAGCAGTTGTCTCAATTTAAAAAAAAATTTGAATCTGCTTTATAACTATACATTTTTTAACTACTTATTCTAGAAGGCTTTTACTATTTGCATATTAGTGTTGAGATTAAAACCTTTCGATTAAAAAAAAAACGTATTCAAAAACTCAAGTTGTTCGAAAGTTATGAAGGAATTAAAATAAAGATGAAATTTAGACTAAAATGCAACATTTATTTTCTATGCATACTTTAAGCTAAATATTTGCGCTATTTGTATTTCTTTACAACTTTCGAACAACTTCAGCTTTTTAAATACATTTTTTTGAATCGAAAGGTTTTAATCTCAACTTTAATATGTAATTAGTAAAAACATTCTAGAATAAGTAGTTCGAAAAATGTACATCTATAAAGCAGACGTAAATTTTTTTTAATTCACACAAAACTGCTCATAATTCGGAAAAAATCGAGCTCGAATGCTTCATGTGTTCCAAAGTTGGAAAAAAATCCGAAACCCAAATGCAATGCACTCTCCTTGTTAGTTTAAAAATATTGAATCGAGATCAAATAAAATATTGCATATTTAAGATGTATTTTTAAGATTAGTAGGAGTTAAAATTTTACAAAAATGAAAAAAATCCTCGAAAATCATAAAATAAATTTTTCTTTAATAAATTAATTTGCTAAAACATATTCTTAGTCTACAATAAGATATTCTTTTTGACTTGAAGTTTTTTTTTTAATCCCTTACAGGTTTCAAAAAACGCTGCCAAGTGCTTTGGCGAAATGCTTTCTGATAGAGCTCTTTGAGTTTCATTAATTTTATTATATTTATTTAAATGTGATTTTAATATAAAAAAATTGTCTAACATTAATATTTACTCATATTGTACTTTATAAATTTCGAACATATATGCTAGCTAATTGCCTTTTCAACATTTATAATGTATTTTAAAGCATCAAGTAATACAAAAAACTGCAATAAATTTGTTCTATTGGAAGAGTGATATAATGTAGTAATAAAAAGAACGATGACAACGAAATTTCTAATCGTAACCACGCTAAGAAAGAAGATAAATGAAAAATGAAAATTTTTATGAAAATTTTCAAAATGCTCTTAAATTAAAACTGCGCTGAGGAAATTAGTTTTCCAAAGCTTGTTTTCTTCAGAAATAACTTGCATACAAATTTTGGAGCAAATCTATCGAATGGTAGTGTGCTCAGAAAATCAGTTTTCAAAAGTTTTTCTTCTTTTAGCAGTCAAAAATAAGTTCCAAACAAATTTTTAGGCAAATTCTTCGAGTAGTTTACGTAAAATACAAAAAAAATGGAAAAAAATTTTTATGAAAAATTTCAAAATACTCTTAAATTAAAACTGCTCTGAGAAAACTAGTTTTCCAAAGCTTGTTTTCTTCAGACAGTTGCAAATAACTTGCATACAAATTTTGAAGCAAATCTATTGAATGGTTTTCGTAAAATAGAAAAAAAATAAAAATAAAAATTTTTTTAAAAATTTTAAAAATGCTTTAAAATTAAAAGTGCGTTAAGAAAATCAGTTTTCAAAAGTTTTTCTTCTTTTGACAGTCGAAAATATGTTCCATACAAATTTTCAAGCAAATTCTTCGAGTAGTTTACGTAAAATACAAAAAACATGAAGAATCGAAATTTTTTAAAAATTACTAAGATAACTATAAAATTAAAACTATGCTAAGAAAACCAATTCTTAATAATTCGCAAATTTTGAAGCAAATTAATCAAGTAGTAAACAAAAAAAAACCAAAAAAATGAAAAATCAAAATTTTTTTTTTTTCGAAACGACTAAAATTAAAACCACACTAGAAGAAACAATTATCAATAGCTTCCCAGAAAGTTAGACCAAAAAAATAAATTCTATGCAAAATTAGAAGCAAATCCATCGAGTAGTTTTTGAGATACAATTTACTAATTGACATCACACGGTTTCAAATCCATAACAGTAATGAAATTCAATCCACAATTTTTTTCATGTTCAGAAATAAATGTCCCTCTTTTTACTTTTTTATCAAGAACATTTTTTTCTTTGACTCTATCAGATCTAACTGTACCTGTGGCTTTGAGACCAACATCTTTCAAATGAAGTAATAAGGCTGGACTGCTGAAAAAATTATCAAAATATAAGCAATACTTATTTTTTTTCTGAGACCTAATAATTTTTTAAATAATTTTTGAACCATCAACATCACAGCACGACTCGCCACAGCATATTTCGCCACTTTCATTTTATCATTTGTCGTATAAATATTGGATCATTGACCACAGTAAACGTCGCAATCAAATTAAAATCCATCAAAACTACAAATACCCCACATTTCTAAGCCAAACATATCAGGTTTATTCGGCATAAACTGAAGTCCAGGTGCACATCCGTAATATTTCATCATTATTTCATCACACACACACATACACACACACACACACACACACACACGCACACGCACACGCACACACACACACACACACACACACTGACCATGAGGAGGTGAACGAAATTCAGAGTAATTTTTTCATGTTTTTTTTGTAATTTTAAGTATTTTATGTTTTTTTTTGTAATTTTAAATATTTTATGTTTTTTTGTAGTTTTAAGTATTTTTTTTTTTAATTTTAAGTATTTTAGGTTTTATTTGTATTTTTTTTTACTATTTTTTCATATTTCTTTTTATTTGAACTTACTTATGAAAAATTACGAAGCAGGATAAGCAGGAATAGACATTGCATGTTTTACACATTTTTTAAGTTCTGGTGTTACACTTTTGGTAATTTTTACAGCATCGTTTATTTGCAACAGTTATACTCTCATATAGTTTTTTGCGTTTGAACTTGGCGAGATAGTATTGTGCAACTTCAAGTGCAATTTTTTTGGTTCCAATTTTCTCATCATTTACTAAATTTCGTATGATAGTTGCATTAGTGATTGATGATTGTAACAACCACATAACATGGACCAAGACCACTTTTTTGCTCTTGTACAAGAAAGTACATTGCTACAGTGAGCATCATGTTGATCGACTCCACCCATAAAAGTATTGTACAAACAAAACGCTATAGGAAATGGTATTTCAACTTTGTACTGATCATCTTTGGAAAATCGTCTAACGTTTCGTAAAGATGTAACTCCTGCTGCTGTTGAGAGTATGAACTGTAACGAGTATTAATATATACTCATCATGTATGCTGTGCCAACTGTTAGACGAGGGCAGCACACGGTGGTCTATGATAACCACGTATGAAGCAACTTGTGCCGGCTTACAAGAATATAAATGAGGCGCGCGCATGGAAGAACGATAGAAAAGGGGAGGTAGGTAGCTCACTCTTTTTCTATCGGATTCTTCTTAAGACCACGATTATCGTCGAGAGAGTTCCTTTTGCCGCGTTCTCGTCATAGTTTTATTCTATAGATAAGAAGGTCGATTTTTATTAATTGTTGGGTACGCGTGTTTTGTGTGTAAGTGTCTGGTCGTAGTGGAGTTAAATTCTGTGTGTATAGGCGGATCGCTGCACACAGAATTTAATATATAGTGTTTAATTTTGTTATAGCGAGACCAGCACTTGCGGCCACGTGTTACTGGTATTATATACTGTAGCGAGACAAGGACTGAGATACCGGCATCGATAGGTTGTATTGTATAGCGCATTTGAAAAACAAAGGTACGTTGGTTGCAACCATTATCTTGCGTTTAAATTATTGTAATTAGTTAGATTACTGATTATTAAATTAAATTTTTATAAGCTCGACCTGAGCGTTAAATTTACTAGTTTTCGCTGTTATTTTAATTCTCTGTTTTTACTTTTAATAAATTAAATTATTTATTTTCCTTCCTAAACAAAGTTTACTTTTATTTACTTTTGTCTGGCGTAGTAAGAAATTACCACGCCCGAGTACTTTATGTTACCTATTATTAATTTGATTAAATCTGTACCCAACTAACAATTTGCACGCTTTTGTACCAACAAAAGCAATTGTTCAGTTGGCTGTTAAATTTAATATTCAAGTTGAAGTACGAGTTCTGAGCAGCTGGTGTAAGTGATCACCTGATCACATTATAACAGGTGAGGTACTTGTAACAAAAAGTTACAAGTGTATAATATTTGTCTTAATTATCCGCCTGTTACAATGGCGCCCACTTAACGGTGCTACGCCAGACATTTAGGCTTTGTTTTATTTAAGCGTATAACATAGGATTTTGCTTGATTCTGGCGGAAATTTCCTGTTGTATCAAAAGGAATTTCCGGTAAAATAAATTTTTTTTCGCGGGAAAATAATTGAATATTTTCTAAGTGTTTGGAGCAATTTTAGAACGTTTGAGCGTAAAAATTTTTTTTTGTAAATTTTGAAAAATTTAATTTTTGAAAATTTTTTCTTAGTGCCAATAGGCTTAGTTTGATATAAATCAACGTTTTAAAAGAGAAAGTTTTTAGTGAAAAATTAATTTTTTTTTCAGTTTGAAGTGAAGTTGGGACTTAGAAAATTTCGGAAAATTTCAAAACTTTTTTAAGTCCGAAAAATTTTTTTTAAAGGCAAAAATTATTTTTTGAAAAATTGATGTAAATTTAGTTTTTGGGCAAATTTAAGCCATTTTAAATCATAAATTTTTTTTTGTGTTTATCATGCGATAAGACCTATTGACACAAGGCCACGCTCCGGAATTGCACAAATTTTACCAGTGATTTGGGTGTAGAGATTTATAACCTCTAATAAATAAACCCAAGACGGAATCAAGCAATAATTAAAGCAGATTGGAGTACGTATAGGGTCGCATAGGAGTGACAGATACGTTGATACGTTACTCCAATCAAATTCATACCCAGGCCGAGCAGGATAGGTTACGTTTTCAGAAAACGTAAATAGGATTAGGCCGGTGTTGAGCATAGCTCCACTACGTGTGGATCTGTATAGTGTGTGCAAGTCAGTTCCGAGATTTTCGGTGGCCACACTAACTCTTTACGAAATAAAATTGTTTCAACTTCTTGACCTTATCCGCCTGTTTAGAGTAGTGATTTTAATATTTGTATTAAATAATAAGTAATCTCTGTAACAGGCCGAGCAGGGAATAGTTTAACAAGTTAATTTCATTTTAAATTTGGTTACGCAATTTTGTTTTGTTGTTGTTTGAATTTTTTTATTCGTATTGTTTTAATTTATGATTAAATTTTTTTAAATTATTATTTCATTAATTTCCTTTTCTTTCTACTAATAATTTTCAGACTGTTTTCTTATTAATTTTAACAATAGGACTTAGTCACCTTATTAAATATAAAGTAATTATTTTTTTCTACAAATACAAATTATTGTAAATTGTTTTGTAATAAGATTTTTAGAGTAGGTCGGTAGTCAGGGTAATACAAAAAGTATTATACCTACTTTAATCCCCTACCTCTATATATATATATATATATATATATATATATATATATATATATATATATATATATATATATATATATATATATATGTTTAATAAGGAGTTGAAAGGATTTTGGATTGAGTCTTTTGTTTTTTTTGAAAGCACCGATTTATTCACGGGTTTTATAAACCAGGATGGACATGGTTGTGTTAACAAGCTATTCATTTAATATTATATTAGAGTAGTATCGTCTAGAGTGTTGCTTAATAGCATTTTCTTTAGTGGTATATACTCGTGTTGACACAATCGCTGAGGTTCCTTCAATTGATGATTATTTTGTACGAGGAATTTCAGCAATTGGTTAGTTTAGTAACCCAACCTGGCCAACTTAGATTTTTGATTAGGAGTGATTGCTGAACTGGTTGCCTGACTTATAATTGCCCGGTAAACAGACCAGCAAGCGAATTTGTACTCCATTAAAGATAACAAATAGCGGTTGTCTCGCAAACTTGTGGCAAATCGGAGCAGTTGATAGGGAAATTACATTGTTACATAGTAGAAATCATTAAAATAAAGAGTTGGTGTTGGCAATATAATTGCAAATACAGAGAGTAAAGCAATTACCTCTGTTAACAGTAGTTGGGACAAATTGTCCTAAAATACATATAAATATAGTCATATATATATTAAAATTTAATTTAACCGAATCGAAAATCTCGTGCTATGCTCGCAGCACTTAAATCTTGCGTTAAATAAGATATAAGTTGCATTCTGAGTTTGTTTCAAGCTCCGTAGAGCAGTAAATTAAGAGCAGTAAACGAAAACTTGCACACACACAAAGTGATTGAGACTGTTTAGAACATATAGTATTATAATTTATATAACTTAGCGGCAAAAGTGAGTGAACAGTCTCAACACTTTCATAAGCGAAATGTCTGATACCACTATTGGGGCGATAGAGACGTGATTGTAGTCAATTAATGAGGCAGAATTGACGGACACAGTCAAAAATCTAGAACTGCTAGGTACTGGCAGCAGATTGCGTCGTGCTGAACAGATATTGAAATGGTTTTCCGGTAATTATGACCCGGAAGATTTCACTCCGGACGTTTATCCGCGAGAGGCAATGCATAGAAGGGCGGAGAATCGTGATCTCACGATAACCAGGATACTTCAAACTGAACATGATGAATCTGAAGTACACCCACTCTAGGCAATAAGCGGGGACCAGGTGGTCAAAGAAAACCTGCAAAAGACAATGGTCACTCAAAAGGAAGACCAACAGCCACCTTCTACGATCAACAAGGAGACCCCAGCGCAAACTCAACCTTCTACGGTCAACAAAGAGACCACAGCGCATATGCAACCCCCTACGGCGAACAATGAGAACGCAACAAGCACACAACCTTCTCAGACCAGCGCAACAACCACGTCAAAAACGCAAAATGCTGCAACAAAGAATACTATCTCCATGGCAGACTCTACGGGTAAGATGTTCGAAATACCCTTAGAGTTCGCACAATGCATGTCAGAAATGAGGACATGCATTGCTGAAATGCGAGATAAGTATATAGAAATAAGCAGAAAAGTGGATCGGCTAGAGGTGCCAGCAAGAGCATCAAGCACCCACATTGAAAACAGCGATGGACGGGCTGCTAGAACCGTACACTTCCCGGACAAAACGTTTACAGTTAATGACATACACAACCCGTTAACTGTGAACAGTTCCCCTCCACAAAGAACTAGAGACAGTTCTACACCAGGTAGGCAGTTCCCACTACCAACCAATCAGAGGGAGGAGGGACGAGGTCGCCCGTCTGACCTACCCAGTACCCAGAATACAACGGAAATTAATACTGGATGGTCCAATAGAGACGTAGGCAATATAGTCCGGAAGTGGAACGTGAAATTCGCCGGCGACAAAAGCCAGAGCATAGACGTTTTTTTGCTAGAGTAGAAGACTGTCGAGCTCTGGCAAATCTGACAGAAGAAGAAGTTCTCTCTTCCCTGTCAGAATTATTTACTGGGACCGCAGCGACATGGTATCGCAATGAAAAGGACAAATAGCAGTCCTGGGCCCAATTCGTCGCCTCGGCAAAACGATGGTATGGTACTAGTAGAAGGTACCAACAAAGCCTCGTCTCTGAAGCCAATCAGAGAACACAGAGCAGAAACGAGGCAGTGAGAAACTATATTACGTGTCTAGTAGCCATCATGAGAAAGATGTTACCAATACCAAGTATTGGTAGACAATTAGACTGGCTTCACCGTAATATGTTGCCAGACCTGCAGCGACAGGTAAAACGAGCGGAGGTACCGTCGATAGAGGAGCTTCTCGATCAAACTCGAGAAGCAGAGCAGACTATGGAATATGAGAGAAGCTATCAACCACCACCACCGCCAGAGGCAAGTTTGTTGCCAGAGATGGCATATAAATCACCGACCGATGCAAAGGTTAATAAACCAAAGGTCGCATCGGCCAATACAAAGCCGGAGAGTAAAATACCTTCGGACTTTGGAAACTCCTTTGCTAAACTCTTAGATGAGAAGTTTAAAGAATTCAAAAAGAATTTGCCTTAACAGCAATCAAATAGGCAAGCTGATCCTCAGAAGGTGAATAAGCAAGCTGAAAATACGCAAAAAGGGCAGACGAATGGACAAGATTCGAAGCCTAACTCTAAAAAGAAGAGTTTTAATAAGGGTGGACGAAATGGTAGTCCCAAGCGGAGAAATTTCGTACCGTCAGGACCATTAAAGTGTAGTAAATGCAGCATGCTTGGTTATTCGCTAAGATACTGCCCAACGTGTTCGGAAAACGAGAAAGGTGAATCGGCGTCGGCAAGTGAACCACAGAAGGAGCAAAATCAACGACCAACAAAGGAAGTTACAGATGAAATTCGTTGGTGGTTGAAGGTAACAGTCGGTGAGTTCCGACTTAGGGCCTTATACGACCCTGGTGCCTCGTGGACAGTAATGGGTGCTGTAGGTTTACAAATAGCCTCAGCACTTAACCGACAGCTCCTTCCTGCAGGTTCAGGTCAGGCTCGTGTAGCTGACGGCAGAAAATTGCCATCAGCTGGATATGTCATGCTATCATTTACAGTAGCTGGCATTACAAAGGATGTAAAAGTCGTGATCATGTCAGATCTGGACGAAGACTGCTACGTAGGAGTAAACTTCACACGTGTGTTCAGAACAGTCCTAGACCCTGACACTGACAGACTTTACATAAAAGACGCTAACGCTTTTATAGAATTAGAAGTGGCTAGCGTATCGATTAATACGTCGGCAATGTCATCGGTTGGAATTGCTGACGTAACTGATCAAGAGCGAAGAGAGCTCAATCAGTTAATCGAAAAGAGCCTGACCAACAATAACATATTTCCCGTAGGCTTGACAGACTTAATTGAACACGAGATTAATGTAGGATCAGCGAAGCCTATCAAACAAAAGTTTTATCAAGTATCGGATAAAATACTTGAAGAGATGCATCGCCAAGTAAAAGAAATGCTTGAGCAAGGTATCATAGAATCATCAACAAGCGGTTGGTCGAGTCCGGTGGTAATGGTGCGTAAGAACAACGGATCTTATCGCTTCTGCGTAGATTATAGGAAAGTCAATGCCGTGTCGAAGCCCGATGCATATCCCTTGCCGTATATGCAGGACATCTTACGTCACTTAAGAAAAGCTAAACATATATCCACGCTCGACTTAATTAGTGCTTACCACCAGATACCTTTGAAAAAGGAATCAAGACCGGTAACAGCATTTACTGTACCAGGACTAGGTCTATTCCAATTCATAAGGATGCCATATGGTCTAGCCTACGCTGGAGCATCCTTTCAAAGGTTAATTAACAAGTTAATCGGACCAGATCTCGATCCTTATGCCTTTTCATATCTGGACGACATAATAATCGTCACAGAAACGTTTGAAGAGCATAAGAAATATTTAGAGATCGTATTGAAGCGCGTAAATGATGCTGGTTTGACGATAAATAAAGAGAAAAGTATGTTTTGTCAACCAGAAGTCAAATACCTCGGCGTGTTAGTGAATAGAGAAGGGGTTAAACCGGATTCAGATAAGGTTGAACCAGTAACAAATTACCCACCACCTAAAAATCTGAAACAACTCAGAAGGTTTTTAGGAATGGCTTCGCTACGTCCCATGTATCCCAATGGGATACATGGGACGTAGGACCATCGAAGAGCCTTGGCAAATCGTGGCAGGAGATATTACGGGTCCACTACCCAGAAGTTAAAGCGGATTCGAATACATTCTCATCTTTCAAGATCTATTCACAAGGTGGATAGTGTGTATTCCAATCCGACAAGCAAACGCCAAGAACATAATTAGAGCGTTTAGAGATAGAATTTTAATCCAATTTGGATCACCAGAAGTATTCCTGTCAGATAATGGATCGGAATTTAAGAACAGGTTAGTAGATGAGTTCTTAATAAAAGCGGGGATATACCATTCAACAACGCCGCCGTATCATCCCCAGGCAAACCCTGTGGAGGGGGTGAATAGGACGCTAAAAACAATGATAGTGTCCTATATCCATGAAAAACATAGTTCCTGGGATGAAAATTTACCGGAGATCGTGTTTGCCATGAATACGGCGACACAAAGCTCCACAGGCATAAGTCCCGCTATGTTGAACTATGGTAGACAACCTAAGCCGCCTGGCTCGGCAAGGAGACAACAAGAGCAGGCAGGAGCAGAAGAAATGAATAATGAAGCGAGACAAGCGTGGAAAGAAAGAATGGGAAATCTTCCACGTTTGTTTGAACATGCTGCTGATCGTGCCAAAACTCAACAAGCCAGGCAAGCTCGGTATTACGATGCAAGGAGAAGGTCTTGCACATTCAAAGTAGGAGATTTGGTCTGGAAGAGGAATAAGGTCCTATCTTCTGCGGCACAAGCAATTGCCGCAAAATTGTCACCTAAGTACGCCGGACCATACGTAATTACCGAGGCTAAAGGTGAAAATGTCTACAACTTATTGAATGTTGAGGGTGAGATCGCGGAAAATATCCACTCTTAACATTTAAAGGAATACATCCCGGATAGACGACCCGAAGATGACGATGGAGATCCACAACCGCCATGGGACGAACGGGTGACGAGCGACCCACCCAGCGCTAACCATGCGACTCCAAGCGGAGAGCAAGCAAGCGTAGGCACGTCGTCAGTGCCACAGTGCGTGCGTGCGGAAAATTTGCGAGCGGAAAAGGAAAGGGGTAGACCAAAGAAGGCAACTCATTTGGTAAAAAGGCCAACCATGGGATTTAAGCCGCAAACTACGGTCAATTTAGCGGAAACCCCTACGCAACGTGAGCGCGGTCGACCAAAAGGATCGACGAACAAAGCGTTAACTACCAACCGAAGCGTATATTCGCCACAAAAAACGCGTAGCAAATCGAATAAAGACTAGCTAGCACCACACGTGACCCGTACCCCTTTTATTTGTTTCAGATGGAAAAAGCTTCGACCGTGACGTTCTCACTTCGAGATATACAAAGGATTGAGGACCTGTTCATGCAAGATGACCCGTCCGACTATGCCAAGCGGACGTGATCCATTATAACCAGTGCTTTCCGCGCCTTGGAGGCATATCGAATTGATGAGCGTGAGCTCGAAGAGGCCGCGGAAAGAGAACGCATGAACGAGCTTCAACTGATCATCGAGGAGATAGATGACGTCGATGCCACCAAGTCGAGTGGGTTGGGTTTGAAGAATGGCCCCGAACCACAACGAACACCAGGGAGCGACCCAATCCCACTACCAACATCAGGCAGGCTCGATGATCAGTCAACCCCTGGACCATCGGCGACGCAACGGCCTGACGAAAGCCAGGCAGGAGAGGGGTCTCAGCCAGTACCTCCTCTGCGAAGACCTGGCCAAAGTCAGCGCGCCGTTACTTCGCAACCACCAACAGAGTCACCGACCTCAACAACATCGGAGGAGTAGGTTGACGCGAAGTGGCTGAAGGTCAAATCAACCCTCATACGCGCCCGCGAGGCCAAGGTGGCTGCAGAGCGAGAGCGCGATGAAGCGTTCGAGATGTGGGACGCCTTCCACAACCAACACTAAGACGCCACCACATTGTCTAAGGATTTTCAAGAACGGGTGGCGTTGTGGAGACAAGAAGCGACTCACGTCGCTGAGTGGAGAGCTGAGCGATCGGCGCGCCGTAAACGCGAAGCCGAGGAAAAGCAACGCGCTAAGAAACTCCGGCAAGAGATAGAGCGTGCTCGCCGAGAGATAGAGGCTAAGGAACGTGCGGCTCAAGAAGCGGCAGCTCGCTTCGAAGAGTTAAGGAGGCGAGCTGGTGCATCAACCGATGCCCCGTCGCAATCTCGAGCGACACCTCACCCTCAGCCGCATCCATCAACACCTAAGGATAGGTCCAGGGCACGGTTGAAGTCAAGGTCGTCGGCCCATAACACCAGCGAGACTGTCGGGGAACCAATATCAGCGCCCCGGCAAAACCGGTTCTGCTACTGGTATGGCGAACCAGGAGTCAAGGACTCGGTCAAGTGTCCGAATAAGGCCGCCCACGACAGAAGTAAACGGCCTTGGAGAGACACACACAAGGGTCCGAGAAGGGAGTAACATCGGCCAGGACCCTTGTGAGGCCTCTCGCCGAGCCTCTGACGAATGTATATATATAAACGTATATATTGTACATAAAAATTTTTTTTTCTCTCATGGTATAATAAATTAGGTTTATTATAATCGTGCGCTTAATTATTTTGTCAATCCTAGATCCCAATTTTAGGTGCAGAAGTTACATATCGAGGATATGCAACGTCTAGGGAGGGGATGTAACGAGTATTAATATATACTCGTCATGTATGCTGTGCCAACTGTTAGACGAGGGCAGCACACGGTGGTCTATGATAACCACGTGTGAAGCAACTTGTGCCGGCTTACAAGAATATAAATGAGGCGCGCGCATGGAAGAACGATAGAAAAGGGGAGGTAGGTAGCTCACTCTTTTTCTATCGGATTCTTCTTAAGACCACGATTATCGTCGGGAGAGTTCCTTTTGCCGCGTTCTCGCCATAGTTTTATTCTATAGATAAAAAGGTCGATTTTTATTAATTGTTGGGTACGCGTGTTTTGTGTGTAAGTGTCTGGTTGTAGTGGAGTTAAATTCTGTGTGTGTGGGCGGATCGCTGCACACAGAATTTAATATATAGTGTTTAATTTTGTTATAGCGAGACCAGCACTTGCGGCCACGTGTTACTGGTATTATATACTGTAGCGAGACAAGGACCGAGATACCGGCGTCGATGCGTTGTATTGTATAGCGCATTTGGAAAAGACAAAGGTACGTTGGTTGCAACCATTATCTTGCGTTTGCGTTTAACCTTATTGGCATTTTTGCAGTGCACTAAATTATTGTAATTAGTTAAATTACTGATTATTAAATTAAATTTTTATAAGCTCGGCCTGAGCGTTAAATTTACTAGTTTTCGCTGTTATTTTAATTCTCTGTTTTTACTTTTGATAAATTAAATTATTTATTTTCCTTCCTAAACAAAGTTTACTTTTATTTACTTTTGTCTGGCGTAGTAAGAAATTACCACGCCCGAATACTTTATGTTACCTATTATTAATTTGATTAAATCTGTACCCAACTAACAATTTGCACGCTTTTGTACCAACAAAAGCAATTGTTCAGTTGGCTGTTAAATTTAATATTCAAGTTGAAGTACGAGTTTTGAGCAGCTGGTGTAAGTAATCACCTGATCACATTATAACAGGTGAGGTACTTGTAACAAAAAGTTACAAGTGTATAATATTTGTCTTAATTATCCGCCTGTTACAGAACACAGGTTTCAAATCCATAACAGTAATGAAATTCAATCCACAATTTTTTTCATATTTGGAAATAAATGTCCCTCTTTTTACTTTTTTATTAAGAACATTTTTTTCTTTGACTCTATCAGATCTAACTATACCTGTGGCTTTGAGACCAACATCTTTCAAATGAAGTAATAAGTCTGGACTGCTGAAAAAATTATCAAAATATAAGTGATACTTATTTATTTTTCTGAGACCTATTGAAGAGAATAATTTTTGAACCATCAACATCACAACACGACTCGCCACAGCACAGTTCGCCACTTTCATTTTATCATTTGTCGTATAAATATTGGATCCTTGACCACAGTAAACGTCGCAATCAAATAAAAATCCATCAAAACTACAAATACCCCACATTTCTAAGCCAAACATATCAGGTTTATTCGGCATAAACTGAAGTCCAGGTACACATCCGTGATATTTTACCATTATTTCATCGATTGATAAAGCTGTGAAAAAGAAACCAAACTTTAAAGCATTGCTTCTAAATATTTCAAGTACTTTTCTTACTCTCCAAACTTTATCATTCTCATCTTTATCTTGTGGTTTAGACAGTTTTAAGTTATGTTTCATTTCTAAATATTTATCTCTACTCATCGCTGATGCAATCGGACCACAATGCAGTAGTTCGTTAGTAGACCAGTAATCTCTTTCAGATTTGCGTGAGTCAAACATGGACGTAATTATAATCCCAAAAAATATATCTAAGTCGTCATCAGTAACGAAATAACCGTTACAATGTGTACTTTCTAAAATATATTTTTTCATTTAACTAGAAAAAAATAACTCAAATAGTTGAGCTAATGATAAGTTTCTCAAATTTTTTTTTTAGTCAGGAAGTAGGATATCATTTCTGGGCACCTCATGGACTTTTTTTCTCCATTTACTTATTGATAATTATGAGATAGTGCTACTTTTGATTGGTTTTCCTCATAATTATCTAGCTCATATCTGTAGCTTGCTCTCGGGATTTTTACAAAATTATTGGAGCAACCGTTTGATTCCAAATCAGATTCAGAAGAAGAAGATCCAGAATCTTGTGGAGTAGGAATGTAAACAGCGTCAGTTGTTCTGTTTTCATTCTCTTAAAGTTCTATCATTTCTTGAACTCGTTTCTGTTTTTTTCGTTAAGGTGGACGAGACATTTCGAAGAATTGTGACTCACTAGGAGAGTATCAGACCTCCGGATCACGAATTTTGCTCAAACTTTGGGATAGGTTTTCAGATGTCAAAACATGGAAGGAAATAAAATATTTGACCCCAACGCTCAATATTTCCCTAGCTACAGGCAATTGAAAAATATCACTAAAAAAGTTTCTAGATTTTCAAACGCTTACAGTTCCTTAGCATTGATACTTAGGAGCATGAAACTTTTTTAAATGAAAGCTGAGCTTAAATCCTTTCGAAATAGTAGTTATAGCATGTCAAAATATTATTTTTTCCCAAAGTTATAGCGTAATTCAATTTCAGCTTTTTTTATTAAATAATGTTTTAAAAAGAAAAATCAGGTCCAATGTTTATCACGCTATAACTTTGGGAAAAAACAATATTTTGACATACTAAAACTACTATTTTGAAAGGATTTGAGCTCAGCTTTCATTTTAAAAAAGTTTCAAGCTCCTAGCTATCAATGCTAAGAAACTATATGCGTTTGAAAATCTAGTAACTTTTTTAGTGATTTTCTTTAATTGCCGGTAACTGGGGAAATATTGAGCGTTGGGATCTAAAATTTTGTTTCCTTTCATATTCTGACATCTGAGAACTTATCCCAACGTTTGAGCAAAATCCGTCATCCGGAGGTCTGATACTCTCCTAGTCAGTAAAAAATATCGTCATTCGTAATTCTTACGAACAGATTTGATATATATTGATTTATAACAAACTTTTAGGGCTCAATAAACATATAGCACTCGAGCAAAACCAAAACGTTTAAAATTATGCAAATAAAATTAAAATTGTGACTATAAAAAATTTTCGTTTTTATTTAACCGATTTGATCGTTCCACGTATGGCACATAATAGCGTAAAAGAATAATAATTTTCTGCGCAAGAATTGAATCAGAAGTATAAAAAAAAGTAAAAAAAATATATAATTATATTTATTCTTAAATTTCAATTATCTCCTTTATATTTGTTCAGTCATAAAAAGATGAATAATATTATGATTACACGTTCAAAAAAAATAATAGCCAGCCAAATAACAAACGTGAATAAGATAAATAATTACGTTTTTTAACATTATTTAGACATAATTTGTTGAACAAAAGTTGCTTCAAATCACTGTATAAATACGTGTGAATTTTTTAGAATTTTTGGAAAATTTTTTAATTTTACATAAATCGCCAAATTTGAAAAAACGTAAGAACTTTGCAAAAAGTTCTGGGAAATTCTGGCGTGTTGTATGCTTGATTCTAAAAACTTTTTCTTTTATGAAATTTTTTCTGAAACTCTATTACGTTCGAATAAAAAATTTCTGAAGCTTTGACGAAGGTTGAACCTTTGAGCAGCCATTTTGGTTGCCATCACCCTAAATTTAAGATCTTTCACGCGTAGAGATAAAAGCCCATTGACTCGATATATTCAGTCAATAAAGAAATCCTCATGCAATTTCAATATAAAAACAAGAACTAAACAAAAGAATAAATTATTAATTCGTCCTTTTTTTTAAAAAACCATTTACAGGTTGTTCTAGTCGTATTTTTTGAAAAATCTGATGACAGACTTTAAGAGTTTAGATAATTTTACGACGAATATTATGGTTTATGAATTATATAAATACTATATAGAAAGATCTATATCTCTTTATATTATAAAGAGTTTTGACCACTGTTATCGACGCTGCTGTCATGTATAACAATAAATCGTGGCCCCTGTTAGCTATAATATAGCTAAAATTTAGCTTAAAATTAGTTAGAATAGGAGGTACAAGTTAGCTAAAAGTTGACTGAAAAATTGCTGAAAGTTGTATAAAAGTTAGCTTAAAGTTAGTTAAAACTAAGCAGAAGCAATATAAATTTACCTGAAAATTTGCTGAATTCATTTATAAAGTCAGTTCAGTTATACAAAATTTAGATAAAAATTGACAATATGTCAGTCAAAAATTAGCTGATTGAGTTAAATTTAGCTGCATTTAGAGATGCACTGTCAACAAAAAATGTTCTCTTTTGTCTAGAAGCTAGTCAAGTGTAGACTCTGATATTATATCATAATTAAAGTCTATATTTTAAAGGAAAGGAAAAATTACGAAGGGTAGCTGAAGATAGAGGGGGTACAAGAAAAATGAAGGAAAAAAGAATAGAGAGTGAAAAAAAGATAATAAAACAAAATATAGTGAAACATAGATAAAGAGAGAAATACATATACTAAACAGGGTTGCAAATGTTTGCAGTTACTTACACAGCAACTAAAAACTGGTCCGGACATTTTCAAGTTACCTACCTAGTAACTGGTAAATGACCGGACTAGTTACCTGGGTAAGTAGCTAGAAACTTTTGCAATCTTATATTTTACTAAGCCCTAATTTCCTTGCTTGTTATGAACGATAACCATCAATGATGTTTGTTTAACAAAAATCCAATGGTTGTTGCAGACCAATTCAAGCAATCACCGGGTTGGCGACAGGTAAATGGTCGGACTATTTACAAGTTACTTGCACTCTAGCTGGTCAGAGTTACTTGCTCTGTAAGTAGAAACTGGTGCAAGTATTCTCAATTACTTGACCATTCCCAATGAACTATTTCCTTATTTACAACTCTGATAGTAAAGCCCACATAAGACCCAAAAATGAGGCCCATAAAAGTGCTTGTACATGATAACTACTCATTAAACATAATATTTAAAATTCACTGACAAGAAAATTAACTTTAGAATATTGAATTTAAATATACATTATTGTATATGTAAACAAATATTGAAGAAAAGCTTAAGTTTATTACACATACAATATAAGGCTAAGTTTAAATATGTCATACATGGGATGTCATGTAGTTCTGTTCGATTAACTTAATTAACTTCACCGATTTTCAACGAAGAGCAAATATGTCAAGTTTAATATTTGAAATAAAAATATCAAAAACGACCACAACAAATAAATTTCGAATGAAGATTTACTTTATACTAAAAATCAGTGAAACTAAATAATATAAAGTAATTAAATAGAACCAGAAACATTATAGTCTAGGCGCCCAGAGGGTTTCGTATGAAGTTAGAGGTCCCACCAAGCAAGTAGGTGATGTATATGTATTTTGAACCGCTGAATCCGAATTTGCAACTTGCTTTTCGCGCAAGTGGTTGAGTAATTTGTTATAAACAAATTAATTGTTTAAATGGCTATAGTTTATCAACTACAATAGATGCAGTAATTGTCTCTGCGAAAACTTGTTCTTTAATAAAAAAACAAAAATAAATCGTTCCTGTTGCATGTCGATTCGATAATTAGAAACAGAGATATGGCAAATATATTGCGAAAAAACATAGAGACGTAGCGCAAGCGTGGAACGCCCTGGTAAAAACCCTTATAACTGGACTACTAATTAATATTTTTTGATGTTAAACATGTGTTAGGAAAATGTCAGAGTCAAAGCTTTACTGATAAATTGTTATATATTACTTTCAAATGTTGATAAATAAGCTAGAATGATTTGAAGCAGAAAACATTTTCAATTTTTCAGAATTTTGTTTGTTTATAACGAAATAATATAGGTTAGGAAACAAAATATTTCTATATTTTTAATATAGAATGATAGAAAATTTCATCTAGTTTAAAAATCTGTCCAGTTTTTTAAATTTAAGTAAGTAGAACCTGAGATATCGCAAATTTAAGCTGTAGCGCCAACTCCTTGCAATACGACATATGTGTGCATTATGGCAATCGCTTTCCTTATTAAAAATTCTTTTATTATAAGGTAAGTAATTTCATTCTTTTGTGATGAAATTAATTTCAACTCTGTATTAGGAAATGAAATATGAATTTAATAAAAAAGGATTTAGCTAAAAATAGATGACTCTAATAAATCGGAAAGTTAAAACAAATTTTTTGAATAAAATAGATTGTTGTTCTTTTTGAAATTGCAAAAAAAAAATAAATGTAAAAATACTCCATAAGTTGAGTAAATTGTTTACTATTATAGTAGAAAAATCAATGATTATTTAAAACCTTAAATCTACTTCACCTAAATGTATTATACATCATTAATATTATGACAAAGTATATAAAATAGAGTCAAAAGTAATTTTATTGGAAAAAAATGAGATTACTTACCTTATAATAAAAGAATTTTTAATAAGGAAAGCGCTCGCTATATTGCACGCATATGTCGTATTGTAAGGAGTTGGCGCTACAGCTTAAATTCGTGATATCTCAGGTTCTACTTGCTTCAATTTAAAAAACCGGACAGATTCTTAAACTAGATGAAATTTCCTATCATTCTATATAAAAAATATAGAAATATTTTGTTCTGAAAAATTGAAAATGTTTTCTGCTTCAAATTATTCTAGCTTATTTATTAACATTTGGAAGTAATATATAACAATTTATCAATAAAGCTGAGACTCTTACATTTTTCAAACACATGTTGAACTTTAAAAAATATCAATTAGTAGTCGAGTTATAAGGTTTTTTACCAGAGCGTTCCGCGATTGCGCTACGTCTCTATGTTTTTTTGCAATATATTTGCCATATCTCTGGTTCTAATTATCGAATCAACATGCAACAAGAACGATTTATTTTTGTTTTTTTTATTAAAGAACAAGTTTTCGCAGAGAAAATGACTGCATCTACTGTAGTTCATAGACTATAGCCATTTAAACAATTAATTTGTTTATAACAAATTACTCGACCACATGCGCGAAAAGCAAGTTGCAAATTCGGATTCAGCGGCTCAAAATACATATAAATCACCTACTTGTTTGGTGGGATCTCTAAATTCATACGAAACCCTCTGGGCGCCTCGACTATTAAGAAAAATAGAAAACTTAAGCTTTGTTTCCAAGAATATTTCACATTAAATAGTATATTTTTCATCTAGGAAAAAAAGTAAAGTATGTCCTGAATCGTATGTAAATTGTAAGGCATAATTCCCAAAAGTCGAAAATTGAGCTCGACTTCATAGGTAACCGTAAGTATATCGTATTATATCAAACTTGAGTACCGTTTGGATATTGAATTCAGAAGATATTAGACAACAAAATTTTAAAATGTGTAACGAGTTATGTTTAACGTGTAATATCATTAAAGAACGGCTTTTATGTTTAAATTCTTGACCTTAATATATGACTATTGTTTTGAACAATAAAATTAAAAATAAACTTTTTTACGTGAAACATACTTGAAAACGAATTTCGTGTTTATTTCTAATTATAATATCTTTATATATGTATTTTATACATACATAATACTGAATATAAATACACAATTATAAGATGAGAATAAAATATTTTGGTTATTTTAAAATTCGAATATTTCAAAACTATAAATCGACTATTTGGAATTAACTAACAATTTTATTTGCATCAAATGTAAATTCTTAATGAAATATAAATATTACGAAGTGTATGTATCACAAGTAAGGTTATATTATATTCAATTTTGTATTTGTTTTTTTTATTTCCATATCATCGATATTATAATTTACGAATAAATCTTTAATACTATTGAAGAATTAATAAAACACGAAAAAAAATTATCGAGTATTAAAACACAACTGAAAATGTCAATCGAATAACATTTTCATCAAAATAAGTTTTAACGCTATGATTATAAAAATAAAAACTATTATTAAAAAAAAAGTTTTTTAATTTTATATTTATGCAATACTTGCTTAAGGCTATATGATGGAATATATATTTAATACATAATTAATAATATTATAGATTGTTAATTTAATTATTTTTCAACCATCAACTAATAACTACGTTCCTTAGACAACTTTCCAAACCACCCATACTGAGACAAAAAAAAATAAAAAACTTCTACTTTCAACATTTAAGCTTACTTTTTTTTGGGTCCAAGCTGTATTTGCCTAAAAGTAAAGCACATTTTACTTTGTCTTGATTGTCTTAGTCAGAAAAACTTATTAAAAAATTTCCTACATCTAAAAGATTTTTCTTTCAGGTTACACGGTTCGCCTAAAGGAAGTTTAAATGAAAATGTTTTGTTGCCTCAAAATTCATTTTGATTATGATTTTTAGATATCTTAAACATATTTTGACATACTTTCTAAAATCAATTCACGTGGCCGATTCATAAAAAGTTAAGTTTAAATGAAGAAATATTGTTTTATTAGGCAACATTATTATAAATATATAAATAGAAATAACAAATAAGTAAATAACTATCCCCCATTTATTTTATATCACCTGTATGTTAAAAACGTTTATTTACGGTATTAATATGCATTAAATCTATAATTATAAAACGACTGATATATATATAATTACTTAAGAAATGAAAAATAATATATACAAAGCTAGAAAATTTTTTCCATAACTACAATCTTAAAGTTCGTTATACTCTCACCTAATTCATTGTATACAAATAAAATAAACATTGAAAAGGTTACAGCTAACAGTACTCGATACTATTTATTATTTATAATATAAAGATCATATGTAAATACAATTTGTGGAATTTAAAGTGATATATAATCTTAAAGAAAATTTAGTATAGCATTTGACTTCGCGCAGCAACGTTCGTTCAATTTATTTAATTTCATTCAATTTAAAAATAGTGATTGTCAAATATGAACTTGCAAAGTAATTCGGCCAGAACTCACGAACAAAATCGGCATAATATGTGTTTGATGTGTAAAAGGAAGCCGAAAAAAAGCATTATAAAACTACAGGTAAAATAGGAACTCAAATCAAATTGTTATTTCCTGATTTTAATGAGATGGATTCGCGTTTACCTGCTGTAGTTTGTGGTGCTTGTAGGCTTAAAATTACAAGACCTAATATGAATACAAGTTTAAAAAGTTCACTTCAGATGCCAGACTACTCAAAATATCATTTAAAAATGAAAACGCGCAGTACATCAAAGTCAGAAAAAGAGTGTGGCTGTACTTTATGTAATGAAATTAGATCCAGACAAAGAAGTTTTGAAATTGTTAATACTAAAAAAAAGGAATCTCGCAAACCACTGAAGAAGACTAGTAGGCGATGTTCGAATTGTTTAACTTTAATAGCTAAAGGTATAAGTCATACTTCAACAACATTCCTAAAAAATGTTCAAGAAGGCATCAAAACTCCAAAGCAAAGTGAACATTTGATTTCTAAATTATTAGTCAAAAGGAAAGTTGAAAATAAATTAAATGACAAAGCAGAAAGGACGAATGTTGCACTATCTCTATCGCAACAGCGTGGTGAACCATTAAATATTATCGGAAATGCAAAAGAAAAAAACAAATACACCAAATATCGTCTAATGATTTATGTGATTTGCAGAATGATTCAAATTTATCTGATCGTCAGATACGTGATTTTTCTAAATTTATAAGAAAAAAAACATGTTCACGAAATATTATTGAGCCTTATACCCGAGAAAAAAATTTTCAAAAGTCTCATAGTTTGGATCAATTTTTTGAAGTGCATTCATTGGATTTCGAAATTGTAAAAAATGAGGTTGTTACGAAAATTCCAAGCTCTGCTGTTATTTGCACCGATTTGATTTTGTTTATACAACATATTATTCATAATAGAAATATTTTTTATTTTCACTTGAATTTTGGTATTAATGGTGGCGGAGGTTCTTTAAAATTCACCTTATCTATTCAATCTAAAAATGAAGATAATTACATTGAAAAAAATACTTCAAAGAATTCTAAAAAATGGAAGGACACTGGTGTAAAGAAGATATTTATTATTGCTCTTGCTCCAGATACACAAGAAAATTATAACAATGTAAAACTTTTGTGGTCAAAACTAAAAATTAATGATTGTTTGATTGAATATCCAGGAACAATTACAACTGACTTGAAACTTTCAAACATAATTACGGGTTTAACGAATAGCGCAAGCTATTGTCCATGTATTTGGTGTGATGTCACGAAAACTAATTTAGGTTTGTGTCGTACTTTGAGGACAACAACTAGCTGTATGTCTAATTATAATAACTGGTGTGATCATGGAAAGGTAAAAAAAAGTTAAAGATTTCAAAAATTGTATCAATCCACCTTTGTTTTATTCAGATGATGATAAACTAATTTTAGATGTAATTCCTCCTCCAGAATTACATCTTCTATTAGGCTGTGTTAACACACTTTATAGTAATATGTTCAAGTTATATCCCGATATTGCTACAAAATGAGCGCATCAAAGTAACGTAGAAAGAAGTTACAGTAATGGTGGTAACTTTTCGTTTGCAGGAAATGCATGTAACGTATTACTGAATAATGTTGATAAACTTCAACAGATATGTGAAGTTAACATTGGAGGTCTAGCAGGTTCCATGGCATATGTAGATACTTTTAGAAAATTTAAAATAGTCGTTGACGACTGCTTTTCTCTAAATTTAAAGCTAGATTTTGAAAAAAATACTAAAGAATTCAAAAAAAGTTACGAAGTCTTAGGAATCTCAATAACACCAAAAGTGCTTACAATTTTTAATCACGTAGCACAATTTTGTTCAAAACACCAGATGGGCTTAGGATTTTTCGGAGAGCAAGCTACAGAATCAGTGCATTATGATTTTAATAAAAAGTGGATGGATTATAAAGTATCAAAACAGAATGAAAATTATACTACAAAATTACTTCGAGCTGTACGTAGCTACAATAGTGCACATATATAGATTTGTATAAACTTATTTAAAGTTTAATAATTAATGTATATGAAAATGAAATTGAACATTCTTATGTTTGTTTGTTAAAAAATGTATTTTTTTGTTTACTGTTAACGTGTTATTGTTCATTAAACTCTTATTTATGTACACGACCGGTATTTTTTCATTTGCTATTATATTTAAATATTAAATGTTGGTATCCAATAAAATGATATATTTTCATTTAAACCCAAGTTTCTATAAATCTGTCACGTAAAGTAATTTTAAAAAGTATGTTAAAATATGTTTAAGATGTATAAAGATCATAATCAAAATGAATTTTGAGGCAACAACACATTTTTATTTAAACTTCCTTCAGGTGAACCGTGGTTAGCTTAAATTTGTTTTCTTGTTGTCTTGAGTTTATCTTGTGAAAGTCTTAAGTAGAAGTTTTTATTTTTTTTATCAGTTTAACGAGGTATTGTCAATGGCACGTTGGGTTTTTTTGTTTATAAAGAAAAATTAAACAATAAAAGTGGTACCCTACATAACCACTTTTAAAATAATATAAATTTAAAAAATTTTTTCACATTTCTTTAAATGTCAAAAGTAAAAATGTTATTGTAAGTTTTTTATTAATTGAAAAGATCAAAATTATAATAATTATTAATTCATTTATTTATAAAAAAGTAAAAATAAAAATTATATTGTTAATGTAAAATTTAATCTTTTATACTCTTTATACAAATAAATAAAGTTATATAATTTTTATTTTATTTTTCTCTAATATTTTCAATATTTTGAGGAATATATTCATATCCTTTTTCGTTTGTTTATATTTAAACGGTTATAATATAAATTATATAACAAATTATAAATTTTTTATACAAAGAGTGTGATATTAATTTTTTAATATTCAAATAAACAATTTAATTAAATTTAATTCTTTGAAAAACGATTTTATATAAATTTATTATATTTTTAATATATTCATTTTAAAATTATAACTCTAGTTATTATGATTTTCTTACCTATTTTATTGTTTCTAATATATATTTAAATTAATCTAAAATAAAATAAATCATAATTAATTAATTTATAAAGAAATATTAAATTATAAGTATTTTAAATTTTAATTATATTTTATTTTAAAATATAATATTAAAAAATAAACTTAATATAAACTAATTATAATATAATATCAAAAAATATACTTATCTTAAATTACAAAATATAATAATATTATATTACTAATCTGGAAACTAAAAAGAAATAAGTAAATTTTTATTTTATTTTTCATTTATTTGAAAAAAAATATATTAAAAATTAAAAAAATAACCTCATTTAAAAACATTTCGTTTCCATTAATTAAATTGATACTATCCATTTTTGTTTCATTTAAAACTTTTATATTTTTAATTCCTCCAATTTTTAAAATGAATGAATTTTCTATTTATTAATAATAAATATAATATATACATATTGCTACGTACATTATATTGTACGTATATTATAGTATAGAACATAAAATAAGGTAGAAACTCAGAGAAATGCGACTCCGAGTTTCCGGGCCAAGAGTCGCACGATGCGCGAAGTGCTTATTCGGCACTTCGTCGCGACTCACATCGTCGTTTTAGACGACGACGAGCGTGAGACTATCACCGAACGCGCTAGAACACAGTAGTAACTAGTCTCTCTCTCACTGTATTTGCTTTATAATAAATATCAGTCAACTATATATTAATTCTCTCGTTAATTTATTTTGCATCCTCACACTCCCCATAGGAGTGCGTATCAAGTAAATCCCACGTAACATATTATTTTTTGGTGGCAGCGGTGTGGGATACGCAACGAGGATATTAGCAAAAAAATTAAAATTTTTTAAAAAATAAACTTAACAAAAAAAGCGCGTCAGATAAATTAGAGAATTTTTTTTGAGGAAGAGAGAGAGAAATAATTTGATTAATTGAATACAGCGAGCGAATACTTTTTTTTTTTTGGCGAATTTCTTTTTTATTAAATATTTTCGAAAAATCGCGTCGCGAGTTAGCAACGCAAAAGATCTGAACGAGAGGAAGGAAGGAAGGAAGGAAGGAAGGAAGGACGTCCGAAAATATTATCCAAAGAAATGAGAGTGCTTTTTATCACGCTGCTCACTCTCTGCTGTAACAAGTAAGTAGAAATTAAATAATACATATTAAAGTGTCCCAAGGGGTATTATAGCTTCTTAAAGTGAATATAAAGCGAACTCGTAATAAAACAAATAATGTTAGAATATTGACTTTGAAAAAAAAATTCGTTAAATAAAAGTGATTAGTGCGTGAATATAATTACGCGAACCAGCAGTGTCAGCCGGTAATAAGTAAATATTTGAAAATTATAAGTAATGTTGTGAAAAAAAAGAGATAATTCAAACAAGTGCATACGTGAAAAAGAAAAATAAATATTTTTGTTTTTATCAATTTTCATCAGGTTTCTTAGTAAAATAAAATAAATTTTCTATAAAAAATAAAAAAAATAATAGTTATTGCCGTAGTTAGAAAAAAAGAGTTTATAGTCTAAATATTGGAAAATAATTTTAATAATAATTTCATAATTAACGTGATTTGTAGAAACATTTTTATGTCATAAATTGTCATTATTTACTAATAAATCTCCGTAAATCAGAATAAAAAAATCAGCGCACATAAGGAAACGTAAACGCTTCGCCTTCTCACGCGTAATTTAAAGAGTAAAAAAATCAAATTTTAAGAAAAAAGTTAAATTGTAAAATCTTAATTATCAAGCATGTCGCTCATTAATTTATTTTCGAAAAAGGACGGAAAAGCGAGACGTAGAGGACGTTCATTGTCTCCTATTAGAGGTTCACGTAGTGAAGAAATCTTAGCCGAATTCAGGAACGAAAGAATATCATTTTCGACTGTGTCACAAAACACGGTGTACATGCCAATGTACACTCCGAGATATGATGAAAATTTAACAGTTAATTTGTCAGAGAAAGAAATGAAAGAATTGAATAAAAAATACAAAAGAGCCGCGACTCAGGGTTTCGAATTACCAAAAGAATCATTAAATATTACGAAAGAAAGAAACATAGTAAGTAACGGTACGCTCCCACGAAATAAAAGAGAAACCGAGACTCAAAAATCGAAATCGGAGGAAAGTTCAAAAACCAACAAAACGTGGTTAAAATACGCGAACCAGGGCCCGAACCAGGTAGTTTATCCTTCGATACCATACAATTACACGAGTTTTCCACAACAAATTCCACAACCGTGGAGTAATATGATACCAACTCAAATTAACCCAAATTTTCCAATAAACTCACCGGTAAATACTAATTACGCATTAAATACGCAACAAATAAATCCCATGTTAAATATGCAAAGCGCAAACTTTCAGAATATACCTCAATTATCATTACATCAAGCGATAAGGCAAATTCCATATTTTGACGGAAGTGTAGATAAATTACCCCTATTTTGCTCTGTGTTAAGGAACATAGTAAATAGTTTTGGACCAGGTTGTCAGATTCTTATTATATACGAGTTAGCAACGAAACTCACGGGAAAAGCGGCAGATATTTTTACAGCGCGATTGATGCAATATGAGTGTATTGAAGCAATGATAAGAGACTTAGAGGCGCAATATAATAATATAACAGTGATGGAGGAATTATCAACGCAATTAAAAATAATTACGCAACAACAAGGCGAATCGGCAGCAGATTACGGCGCGCGGACGCAAGCTTTATTGAATAGACTTTTAGTGATTTACGACACGGTGCCCATGTTAAACTTACAAGATCGATTAACAAAAAAGTAGCTAATAGAGAGAGATGCATTACAATATTATTCGTTTGGACTAATTTCACCCTTAGACGTGCAAGTTCGCTGCGAAAAACCTCTAACGTTAAGAAAAGCTATACAACTTGCAGCTGATTTTGAAAATAAACAAAAGACGCGACTTTTTGCACAGATGCAAAACTCATTTATAAACGGCTTGCAACCCATAAATTCTATAGCAAAAAATATGCAAGCCTGCTCATTATTAACGCAGCCAAATGTCAATAATATAATGCAATTAACGTAAAATCAACATCAGGCATTAGATACAAATAAAGTGCATGAAGCACAAATAAAAGCAATGCAAGCTACGCCTGTAAAAATAGAAACAGGTACAAGTGCAGTTAAATGTAGCTACTGTGCAAAGAAGGCCATAAAGAAGGCGCGTGCATCAAGAAGAAATATGATAAAATACAATGCGCTTATTGGGATAAGATGAGGCACGCGACGGCAGAATGTCAAATACTAAGAAATGATGCCGAAAATTGTATTATTCATGCGCAAAATAAAAATAATTCACAAAATGTTAATAACGGTAAGAGAAATAAATCAAACGATAACAAGAATTATACGAGTGGGCCGCGAAATAATTATAACAATTGAAATTTCAATAATAATAATTACAATAGAAATCTTGATAATAATAATTACAATAGAAATTTTGATAATAGTAATTATGGCAGAAATAATTCTAATAATAATTATAACAATGTGAATGCTAATAGTAATTACAGAAATAATTATCGCAGATTTAACAGTGGGTTTAATGGAAACAGAAACTATGACTCACGCAATAATGAATATGATTATAATGCTCAAGGACCGCCGCGTTATAATAATAATGCACGTAATGATAATAGAAATGATATAGGTTTTAATAGAGGTCGTAGTAGAGACAATAGTCGCAAGAGATATCAGTATAACAGGAACGAGAATCAAACGCGCGACCCGGATAAAGAACGGGATTCGAACGCAAAGATAAATTAAAATAATCAAGGTAATAAAATAAACGAGCCTTTAAACTAGCAGGATGTCCGCCGCAATCCTCAGGCGTCGGGCAGGAATTAATTAATAATAATCAAAATATATTAAATAATAGTAATAATGAGCATGTAAAAATTAGGCGCACAATAAACATGAAACTCGCGTGCGCAAGGCGTAATCCGCCTATTGTCAAACTGGAAAGTCGGAATTCAAAAGAAAATAGCGCAAGATTTTATGTTGATTCAGGAGCAGATATTTCCGTAATAAAGGCCAAATGTATAAGTGAAAATACAAGTATAGATAGGCAGCATATTTTAGAGATTACAGGCGTCGTACCAGGGGAAATGTATACGTTAGGAAGAGCAGATATGACTCTTCAAGGACTACAGTGTGAGGTCCATATTGTCCCAGATAGCTTTCCTGTAAAAACAGACCGGCTACTAGGCTGGGAAACTATTAGTGAGCACAACGGACATATAAATGCCGTACATAAGTGCATTGATTTTATAAAATTATCGATTCCCTTTGAGCGGGTGGAAAAAGTGGAAATTCCCGCAAGAATGAGACGCGTTATTGCTGCAAAAGTTATTATTAGTGATGTAGAAGTAGGTTGGGTGCCACTCCAAAATTTAGGGCCTGGAATATTATTTGAAAATTTTATTACAGAAAATAAAAATGGTAGAGCGTATGCAGTATGTATAAATACGAATCATAAAAATATCGAAATTCCGACTCTAGAAATAGAAACTTTTCCATGCGAAGTTATAAGAAAAGATAACGATTTTTATGCCGGTGAGGACGGCAACCGCGAAGAAAACGAAGTTTCCGATTGCAACAAAATTAGACGCGCAATGTCGGAGTACGCGCAACAAAATTCAGAGAAAAAAAGTGCTGATGCTGAAATAAAATATGTTGAAAAAATAATGAGTATTTTAGACTTGGAAGATTTGAACGAAGAAGAAAAAATGCACGTCAGAGAGTTGATATCCGAGAACCCCTTTGTTTTCGGTCCAGACGATGAATTGCTCCCAGCAACAAATATTTTAACACACAGAATAAAAACGACACATGAAGAGCCAGTTCGTGTGAAACCGTACCGTTACCCGATAGCATTAAAAAATATTATGCAGCAAGAAATAGAGAAGTTACTGGAAAAAGATATTATAGAACCATCTATGTCGAGTTATAGTAGCCCAGCATGGATAGTTAACAAGAAACCTGACCCTCAGGGCAGGAAACGCTGGCGTTTGGTGACAGATTTTCGCCAACTAAATGAAATCACTGTGGGAAGTTGCTATCCACTGCCGTTAACTTGTGACATCTTAGAAAATTTAGCATCAGCAAATTATATCACCGCCGTAGACCTTAAAGACGGCTATTATCAGGTAAAGATTGATTCAAAAGACGCATATAAAACTGCGTTTTTAGGGCCATCGGGTACATATCAATACAAGCGTATGGCTATGGGGTTATGTGAAGCACCTATGGCATTTAGTAGGGCTATGGCTCTAGCTTTGCAGGGCTTGCAAGGTTCAGAGTTAGAAATTTATTTAGACAATGTAATAATTCATGCAGAAAATTTAGAACAGCATGCAGTAAGATTTAAAAGATTTTTAAAACGCATTGAGAAAGCTAATCTAACAATAGAACCAAAGAAATGTCAATTTTTAAGACGCGAGGCGAAGGTATTAGGACATATAGTAGGAAAAGGGCAAATCAAAACAGACCCTAAAAAGATAGAAGCAGTGCATGATTATCCTATACCTACAAGTAAAAAGAAAGTAAAACAATTTTTAGGCTTTGTTGGTTATTATCGTCGATTCATAAAAGATTTTGCAAGCATAGCAAGACCGTTACATAAATTAAGTTCAAAGAAAGAGAAATTTCTGTGGCTAGAAGAACATCAAATAGCATTTGACACGTTACGTGAGAAGCTATGCGAGGAGCCTGTGCTGGCCACGCCTAACTTAAGCGAGCCATTTATAGTAACAACAGATGCATCTGATTATGCAATAGGCGCAATATTGAGTCAAGGAAAAATCGACGAAGATCGACCTTGTGTATATGCCTCACGATGTTTAAAAGGAAGTGAACTCAGATATACTGTATATGACAAAGAATTGTTGGCAGTTTTTGGAAAAGAACAATTTAGGCCTTATTTATACGGTACAAAATTCACAGTAGTCACAGATCATCAACCGTTAAAGCATTCTCATACGAGCGCAAAGCCTGATTTAAGATTCAATAGATTAAAAGCAGCTTTACGAGGGTATACATTTGACGTTGTGTATAGGCCAGGAAGAAAAAATAATGCAGCTGATGCACTCTCTAGAAATCCAGTAATTGCAGACGGTGAAGAAAATCCTGAATTACCACGTGCAGAAATGTATCAATTAGCAGATAAGCAAGAAAATCAGGAACCAAACGCAAGCGAATGTGGACCGCCTGCAAGAATTTTTATTACACGCGTAATAAATAAAAATGCGAATAAAACTAAAGAAGAAGATTCAAGTTCAGAAAATTCTGATAATCCTAAAAAGAAAATCTTTATTAAAGAAACAAGTGACGAGTCAGAAATTAATAGTATAACCAGATCTGAAGAAAATTGGAATCATGCAAAAAGGAAGAAAGACCCTTGGAAAAGACCGGCGTACAAAAGGAAAAGGCGAAATAAGAAAGCGTTAAAAACACGTAAAAGTCAAGCAGATAGACAGAAAAAATTAATTCAAGCTGAAAATATAATAAGTCGAGCACAAGACGAAGGTAAACTCGCGTATATGCAAAAAAGCACAAACATGCGAGAAGGAATCCTTGCAGCGAGTACACCAGTAGATAAGCCACATGCAGTGTCATCAAGAAAAGAAAAGAATACGTATGAGCCAGCGAGCGAAATATCAAAAAATAAAAGTATATTGAAAAATAATAGAAACAGCTGTGACGTAGAATCGCCATTAGAGACAATAAATGTAAAATCGAAAGCATCTCAACACAACGGCACCAAAATAGAAAAAGAGAAGGAGACTCAGGATGATTCACAACACACTTCACAAAGTAAAGAAAGTAGCCGAGGAAGTATATTAAATATGATTTTAGAAATGATAACAAAAATGCGTGCTCGATTTTTAGATGATGTGCAAGAACAAGAGATAAATGGTAGAGAAGGTGTACAGATAAATATATGGGAAGAAACACCAGGAGAAGTAGCAGAAGCGCTAAGAGGCAATGTACTTCAAGAAATAATAAATCAAACAGATTTTAATGAGCGAGAAAAAGTTCGACCTCAAATGCCAAGAGAATACTACAAATTAGTACCAAACATAAGCTCAGAAAAATATAAAGAGAAAAAATCATTAAGAATAAGTTCTAAAGTCGAAATTATTGACAGTGAAACAGACAAGGACTCATATTTCGAGGACGAGTTTGAGGTACAAGACACAAGTAAAAATCAAGAGAAAGAAATTATAAGTGAGAGTGAAAGCGAGAGAGATAAGCATGACGTCAGTGAATCTGAGTCGCAAGACGAAAGCATGGAGCAGGAAGAGAATGAGAGTGACGTAGAACTAGATAGAAATAATTTAAATAAGACTGAGTCACGGGACCTTGAAGAAGAAGAAAAAACTGACGATGAAAATGAGCATATGAATATAATAGAAACAGTACAATACGATGACGAAAATGGACCAATAAGTTGGAGTAATTCTTTTAATGATGGTGCAGGTGTATTTGAGGTATATGATGCAAGTGATGAATGTGCACAACACTGGTTGGATTTGATAAGGGATGACAATATAGCGAAAGACGGTAATTGTTTTTTTCACTCAGTAATAAAAGTATGTATTTTAGGAATATCCGCTAATGAATTGAGAGATATTTTATTAGACGCAATATCATTAGGAGCATGCGGAGACCCGCAGACAGCAGAAGCTATTTTGACGTCACACACTAGACACGCAGATGTTGATTGTGTATTTATATTTTCTTGTGAATTTAATCAAAACATATGCGTGCATTTTATAACAGATTATGATGAAACGCTATATTGTCATTTCAAAGCAAATAGATCGAACGATTTTATTCATTTACATTTAGAAGGAAGGCATTTTACGCCGTACCTTTATACGAGGAAAAATAATATTGTAAAAAGACGTCAAAATAATAAAGAAAACGAAGGAAGTACAGCGTCGAGCGAAAACGACAATAAACAACGTGATAATAATATCAACAAACCAGCTACTCCTATTACACCTACGACAGACTTACTAGCGCAAAGAGAAAAGAGTTAATCACATAAGATAAGTGATGCGGCCGAGCGTTGCCTTGTGAAGAATGCAAGGCCGCCGCGCGAGAAAGCACCTTAGAAGCTACTAGATAACGAGTCCTCGGAACCATTGCAGAATTATGTTAAATTAAATACCAAAAATTTTTGAAAAGGAGAAAACGTATATTTATTAAAGCAAGAGCAAAAAGAAAAACACAATGTTCAATACGGAGGGCCTTTTAAAATCGAAAAAATAAACCACGCGAAACAATATAATGCTAAAAATGCGAATAGAATCAAACAGATAAAACCAACGAGTAACTAGTATAACATAAAACCTCTTTCCTTTTGAAGGAATACAATTAAAATTATTAAGATATAGCAAAAAGCTTTATTTTTTTTCTTTTTACGCAGCCTTCGGACGAGGAAAAAGAAAGAACGACATATGATCACTGCTTATTTTACAGAAGAAAATAGAAAATATATAAAAAAATGAAAATTAATAATAATGGTTGAAATTAAGGAATGAGAATAATAAGATATCCTTAAAGGTGCGACGTTTCAACAAATATTGTTTAAGCAAAAAAAGAATCAAATATTTTTTGGAAAAAAGCAAAAAATAAATAAGAAAAATAATTAGTAGATAAGATTTAGTTGTACAGCAAAGCGTCAAAAGAATTGGCCGCAAGAGAAAAGAAACGTTTTTTACTAATAAATAAAAATAATAGATTAGCTAATCGTTTTTGAGGATAATTGTGATTAAAATATTTTTATTATCAACAAAATTGTAATATTAGCAAAAGTTAGGCAACTCAAATAATAATAACAACTATAAAAGAAATGCAGGATCTCGCCTAAGATTCTCTATGAGTATCCTTTTACCCCTTACCCCTTACAGAAAATAAAAGTCCAATGAATAAAAAAAATAAGGTAATAACAGGCATGAGTTCAAAGAAAAAGAATAAATAAAATGTAAATAAAAATTATAACGAGAAGTAAATCTTCTCTATGTTGTAAATAAAGCAACATGACATGCAATAGTTTGATCAAATAAAACATGCAAAAAAAAATAGAAAAAAAAGCAAAAAAAGACTGTTAAATACAGTGAACTATTATATGCATGTGTTATCAACTTCGTGATAAAAGAAGTTGAATACTAATAATAATTATAAATCATTAAGAACTCAGCTAAAGGACTAAGATCTGGAAAAAAAATATATCACCTTAACAACCGAACATATCCCAAAAACCTATGGGAATCGAACGCAAGTATCCTTTATAAATTTGTTCGAAAAAGAAGTAAAATGAAAATCCAATGAGTTTTTTGAGTTGAATAACATCGCTTATAAAATTAAAATTAAAATAATAACACATAGAAAATACTGAAAGCAAAGTAAAATTTTAGAAAAAAAGGCGATTATCAAGCCAATCGTGGTCGAAACCGTAGCCATATTCTAGTTGACGCGGCGCTTCTTAAACGATAATGTTAACAATAAAAAAAAAAAAAAAAAAGATTAACAAAAGCGTCAAGAAAACACATAGAGTTAATAAATAAATTTTTTTTGTAAGACGCAGCTTTGAGGATACATGATAGAATATTAATCAGTGATCAATTTAATAAAAAAAAAAAGTATTTTATAAGGAAGGAGGAATAAAAAAAATAAACAGATAAATGACGGTTAAACAATTAGAAATAGAGGGGGGACCCTTTTCCACTAATAAGTTAGTTTTGTTTCAGATAAATCATACAATTACTGAAAATCATGTACAAATTTTATCATGAAAAATTCAACAAAAAAGGAGTTTGAATCCACGTTCGAATCCCGCTTCAAACCCACACAAAAACAAGTAGAAGGTTCTTTAAATCACTTTAAAATAAAATTAAATATCATCCGAGGAAGAGTACATTTCGTGATGTGAAAGGCTTCTTATCTTATCAAGAGTGCAACATGATGCGCACTTGTATCTCCAAAAGAAACATCTTTTAACATTAGAAAAAAGATAATGAATTTTGTATTTAAAGCTGTATTCTTTAATAATTTAAAATTCATTTTAATTTTTGTACAATTTTGTAAAATATTCTATTATAAATATCATATATCTTTTTGAAAAAAAGAGAGAGACCATAAATTTGTAGTTAAAATGAAAAAAAAAGTACTTAAAAATAAACAGTGGAATAAATTAGTACGCAAACGACACAACACCAACACAAAACAAATAGAAAAAGCTAGAAATTTTGTAAGATAGGACGGGCATCGGCTCGTGTAGGTACACAAAGAGTACCAATTACACTTTAGGGACTTAATTTTAATAATTTTTTTATTGTTGTATTCATGTGTACGTTCTTGGCTTCGGGGGCCGAAGCCTCGCGGCCTCGGACGTGCTACGTACATTATATTGTACGTATATTATAGTATAGAACATAAAATAAGGTAGAAACTCAGAGAAATGCGACTCCGAGTTTCCGGACCAAGAGTCGCACGATGCGCGAAGTGCTGATTCGGCACTTCGTCGCGACTCACATCGTCGTTTTAGACGACGACGAGCGTGAGACTATCACCGAACGCGCTAGAACACAGTAGTAACTAGTCTCTCTCTCTCACTGTATTTGCTTTATAATAAATATCAGTCAACTATATATTAATTCTCTCGTTAATTTATTTTGCATCCTCACACTCCCCATAGGAGTGCGTATCAAGTAAATCCCACGTATCAATATATAAATTTATAGATTTACTTTATATAAATATAAATTTATAATACCAAATTTTTGCAAATCTCCAATAATTTCCAATTTTTTGCCTTTTTCTATTTTTAATATATCATCGTCTGTAGAATTTATTAAAATTTCTAATTTGTAATGACCATCAGTTATATTAGAATAATATTTTGTACTATTCTCATCTTTTTGAATAAATTTATTTCGCAAAAATCCTTCAAATTCTAAAAAATTTTTATAAAACGTATATAATATATATCATAAGTTTATTAATTGATCCTTTTTTTATCGGAATTTTATTGAAATTGATTTTTTCTGGATTTAAATTTTTCATGTCAATTTCTCCAAGCGATGTTATTGATGAATAATGGTATAAAGTTAATTCATAAGGCATATTTCCATGATTGAAGCCCGTAGCACTTTTCACAGACACATTTTCTATTAATATTTTCTAAAAATACATATTTATTTTAGATAAATATTTTTAAATATTTCAACAATAATATAAATATAATTAGTATTTTACATCATGAAGCTTCAGATCATTTTTAAATTTACATATATTGTCATTAAATATGTTACATTGAATTAATACACCATTATTATTATTCACAATAAATTTTAAGAAAGAAAATTCTTTATCAGTTTGTTTATTTAAAAAATGTTCTTCGTCTATAATTTCTTCAATATAAGCTACAAGTGATCTGAAATTAAATTTAAAAATATGTTTATTTTAATTATTAATTTTTTTTTAAGAATGATTATAATAATTTTAATTAATTGTAAATATTACGTAGATTTATTTCCAATTTTTATTTTTATTTTTTTTTTTAAATCAGATGAAGACATCATTAAACTTTTTTTAGTTACTGGTTCATCAGATGATCTTTCTTCATTAATTTTTCTTTTTGACATTTTACTAATAAAGAAATAAAATATTAAAAATAATACCTCAACGAAAGGATTGGCAGTTCAAAAAAATCTAATATTATTGATATAAGTATAAATGTTTTATTTAATCAGATAAAACTTTTGAATTAAGATAAATTTCGAAAGCATAAGAAAAAAATTATAAGCATTATAATTTTTCTATGTTAAGAAGAAATCGGATTCTGTTTTCTGTTAATACAGGCAAAAATATTATAAACATATACCTACATTTCAGCGTTGCTTACTTTTTTCAAAAAGAAAGCAGTAAAATTTTTTTTTTGTTCTGCATAAATATTTATATAACGATTAATAATTGAATAAATAACCAAAATCTCAATTAGACAAGAACAGCGAATCTTGCCTGTTTTTAATAAGTACTTTGTATGTAGATATAATTATATACATACGTACACAAAGTGAAGATGTTTATAAATTTTCAAACTTTTTATAAAAAAAATGTATTTAAAATGAATTAAAGCACTTGTTACTTTTCTTTCATGCTTAATAATTTTAGAAAATTTCAACTATATTTTATTTAAACTAATTATAATCTTATCTAATTATATTTCCTATCTATTTTTCTGAATTGTAAATCCTTTGGCTGAGATAATATTTTACGATCAATAATTTGAATATATTAAATGATAAATAATTACTTAAGTTTTTAAGTTAGCCTAGTTATCGACTTTCTATAATGTCGTTTAAAATTATCTTTCCTAGTATATCTTTTTCCACAAATTTTACAAATTATAAAATTATTATGTACATGAGCTTTTAAATGTCTGTTTAAATGATCAATTCTTGCAAATTTTTTTGTACAGTTTATGCAATTATAATTTTTATTTTTTTTATGTCCTTGAATATGTCCTCGTAAATATTTTTTTTTTCAACATCAAACCACAAATTTCACATATATTTGATTTATTTGTATATTTTTCTTTAATATGAATAAGTAAATAAGTTTCGTTTGCAAAATATAATTTGCAAAATGAACAAATGGCTACATCTGGGTTTTCTTTTGAATTTAAATCCATATTTATTACTGTAATTAAAAATTACATTATATAAGTTATATATAAATAAATATAAATTTTTTAAATTATAATAATTATAAGTGTTTTAAAAAATAATAATTCGTTACAATTATTGCATTTATGTATTTGAATACAATAAACATATACACATTTTATGATAATTCTCTTTTTGACAACCAAAAATTAACTAATAAATATTTAAACAATTATTAAATAAAATTATATAAAATTTCAAATAAAAATTATTAAATAAAAAATCAAATAAAATTAAATATTATCAAATGAAAAAAAGTTATAAAAAAGTTAAATTAAAAGATATCTAGATTTAAAATTATGTAAAAATTTATAAGAAAGAATGTTTTATATTAGTTTAATGTTATCAATTTTTTAATAAACGTCATTTGAAATGAGAAAAAAAACTAACAAATCATATGTTTGGATTATAAATTTTTTAAATTTACAAGTATTGAAAATTGTATCGAAAATATTTGTTTTGAATAAAAACTAAATGTAACATGTGAAACTTTTACATTAAAAACGGTTTAATTAAACAACTGCCAAGAAAAAGGTATTTAATTTTTTTAAGTTCACCCATAAACTAAAGTCATTTATTTACTATCAGCTGGTTAACCCCATTATAATGCACAATTTTTTTTTTTTTTTTTTTTTTTTTTTTTTTTAAATAAAAGATTAATATATAAAGGATATTGTCCTCTATATGATTAACCTTTTTATATATAGTGAAGTCGAGAGGAAGTCCCCCGCCCGGCATCTGTTTAACACATTACATCAGGCTAGGACTGTCAGACCCACCATACCGAAAACTTTGACTACCGATGGATGGTCAGCCACTTTTGTAACCAACAATCAACCGATACCCAATGAGGTCGGATTTTTTAAAGAGTCGCGATATAAATGGCACATACACTTATTTTCTTTCGAAAAAAAAGTTAGAGGTACCTGGCCAGGATTCGAACCCATGCCCTCCGCGTTGAAGGCAAGAGCTCTATCCATTACGCCACCGCGCTCTCATTATAATGCACAATAAAATAATCACATAAATTCATAATCTGTGATTCGTCTAGCTAAAGCGATTTTATAATACATCTATAAGTAACTACTGGATCTACATGGTGTAAATTAGAAAAACCGCAACATGAATATTAAGAACAACCAGCCATGAGATATATAAAAACATCGAATATCATGGACTATTAATAGATATACTATTTTTTAATTTGTTGTGTAGATGAAAGAGATGTTTATCAAGAAAAAATATTATAAAAAAGTGTAAAAAAGAGATTAAATTGAAAATAATAAAATTTGCATAACTTTTTGTAAAAAATGTGAATTTTTTAGAATGACATATATAATAAAAAGATCTTAAATAATGATTATTAAACAAATTGTTTATGTGTCAATATTTTAGAAAAAGATAATAATTTTAAAAATAAATCATATAATATAATCAAGAAAAAAGGAGATAAGTTAGAAATTTAAATAGAAAATTAGTCTAAAAGTTTAAAAATGGTTTATCAGTTTAGAAGTAAATGAATGAGCTGGTATGTACTGTAAATGTGTGATAATGCTAAGAAGCTTAAAGTATGTGTATGCATACATTACAAAATCTGCTGTATAATGCTGCTTATATCTGTTGTATATAACTTTGTGATTACATAGGGTTTTTTAAGAAAAAAAACATGTTGTTAAAAAATATTTACACAGTATTAATAATTTTTCTAATTACACTTTTTAAGATATATTATTTAATTAAATTAAAGTTTAAGCTAAAGTAAATCATAATTATTATACATTATGCTGTGATTTCAAAAAGTTAAGGGGATGTAAAAAGAACACTTTAAGAGGAGGTCGAGTATATCTGTCCTTTTCTAATCAAAGAATTGATTTTTTCACAAAAATTAATAATTGTAGCAAAAAATAAGAAGAAAGCCCCATCTCATATAATAAACAGCAAGATTCTCTTTTATGAGGAAAAATTATTTTTATCGCTTCGTGTTTAAGAAAACCTTGACAAACTGAATTATCCATCCTAACCTCTATTTTTCAAGTTTTTCAATGTTATCTTCAAAACGAATCGATAAAAATAATTTTTCCTCAACAAAGAAAATCTTGCTTTTTATTATACGAGATGGGGCTATCTCCTTATTTTTTGTTACAATTATTAATTTTTGCAAAAAAATTAATTCTTTGATTAGGAAAGGACAGGGATATACGACCTGCTCTTAAAATTGAAATTTAACTGAATAATCTTTACGATACATACTACAAGCTAATACATTTCTTCATTTAAGTTGTGCAATAAAATGAAAAGATAGGCCCAATTTATGAGTACAGTTGTAGTGTTTGTTTTACATCTCCTTGATTTAGTAATAAATTATTATAAAAATTTTTACTTTAAATTTTACCAATATTTTTTTTAAAATCCTTCTTGTTTGATGACTTCAATACTTTAGAGACCAAATTTGTTTATAAAAAATATTGGTATTTAATTACCTTAAATATATTAATTCTTTATTTTATTATTAAACGTCAATTATTTATCTGAAATATAAAATATTTTTATTATTTTTATATATATTTCACGTGATCTTTTTATGTTAAAATGAAAATAATTGAAAAATTTAATATTTATCAATTAAAAAAATTATAAATAGAAATGATTATTTTGTATTTATTTCTAAGTCTTGAAACTTGAGACTTTTTAAATTAAAAAATAAGCGGATATCGGGCGTAGATTTCGTTCCTCGAGATCTTACCACTAAGTTAATGTTGCACTGTTATTGGTATTTAAAATGGAAAGATAGTGGAGGAAAAATTATAATGTCATTTCGCATAGAATGCAAATCTACGCTGCCACGTGCGAGATCCATAAATATGAAAGAACATTAGGATTTTGAACCGCAATGTATTCTGTTAAATAATTCAATAGTGAAAAGCGAACGGAATTCACATAATTATTCTTTGTATTTAGAAATTCACGCTCGGCTAAAGAAGACTGTACTGTTAATTGTTTTCACGAAAGTAAAATTGTACACCAAGTTGATGATGTTTACAAATGCTTACACTTTGATAATAAAGCTCGAAAATTTTCATATTGTGTTTACGATACTCGCAAGACGAGAGATTTCCTTTGCAGATATTGAATTTATTCAAGTAGTAAAATAAATTATTTCATATTTAACATTTATTTAAGATTAAAATATTCAATTGTAATTAGTTTACGTTAAATACAACGTTTAACCTTTTCATGCTGTTCGAGGTAAAAGTCCGATAAGATCAAGTAAATATTTGTTTACCTTGACAACTGCAATTATCCATTTTAACATAATATAGTTTTTCAAAAATAAATATGTATAAGCATAGGCGTGTTCTATTGTCCTTGTGGATGCACAATATTGAATTTTTCAAATAAAAAATTAATTTCAAGTTTTTATTTTTATTTTTGCAATAAATAATATATTTAACGTAAATCTAAAAATATCGTTCAAAGTGTTGATAGGAATGGGATATGAACATCTTTTTGCACTGAGAAATCATTCAACAAAAAATTGGTATTATCCTGGATATAAATTTGATGGAAAAGAAAAGCATAAAATTGATTTTAGATTAAGATTTAAGCCATCTAGTCTTCGTAAGTTAAAACAAGTAGATGTAAAAGCTTATGATTATTATTTTCAACAAGCGAGATGTGATGTTTTAAAAAACAAAGTTCCGGATATTGTTTATGAAAAACATAAACGTAAACTTATTGGATTAGGTGTCTGTGATATGTACAGGTAATATATTAATCTTGCTTTACTATTTATTTATGTATATTATTAAAAATGATCAAATAACTTTAATTTTTCATATTTACAGAGTTATGTTAGAAAAAAATGTTGCATGTAAAGTTGTTGAATCAGAATACAAGAATATATTCCTAAAGAATGTGTTAAACAACATATGTTCTTTATCAAAAAACATATTCACAAAGCTTTGACAAGAATATCTGGACACGATGTTTCATTTGTTAAAGAACAATATCTTAACCCTTTCAGAACCAATGTACATTACAATGTACATTGACATTTTTTGGTTTTTTTGAAATTGTGCAAAAGTGGCTTCAAATTATGTAAAAAAAGTATGTGTATTAGATTGAAGTGGACTATTTTCGATCTCAAACTGAGGGCCTAAGTTATTATATCTTAAATAGAAACTGAGAAAACTTGAAAAGAAAAAAAAAATAGTACATTGTGCAACAAGGGAGCAAAATAGGTGTTTGCCGACGAGTGCGTGTTTGTCGCTCGAGCGTAGCGAGAGCGACAAATCGCACGAGTCGACAAACACCTATATGCTCCCGCGTTGCGCATACTATTTTCTCACGCGAAGAGCATCAAAAATATTATTTTTCTAACAAGCGCGCAAAATTCTAAGAATGACAAACTTGCATCTGTGATAGCATGTACAATCTTGTTCGAAGGCTATCAAGATCGTAAGAGGTAGTCGAGGTCGGGGCGCAGGACAGGGTCCAGGGGCGGATCCCCGGTGGGGGTGCAGGGGGCGAAGCCCCTGCCGGGGCTCGGGGGGCAGCGCCCCCCCCTCCAAAAAATAAATAATATTACTAATATAAAAATAAAATTAATAAAACCATTAACGGCAGGCCAGAGTAGAACCTGATATTGACCGAGTAACAATTGAGTTGTTTGTTATTTACTCAAGTATTAAACGGTGAATCTGCAAATTAAAAGCTGAGCGCAATAGATATTATTATTATGAACATCTATGCACAAGAAAAAAAAATCTACCGATTTGTTTTTGAGAAAAGTAAGTAACGCCAAAGTGAAAGTTTATGTTTATAATATTTTCGCGTTACTTACTTTTCTCAAAAACAAAGCGATAGATTTTTTTCTTCTTGTGCATAAATATTTGTAATAATAATATCTATTGCGCTCAGCTTTTAATTTGCAGATTCACCGTTTAATACTTGAGTAAATAACAAAAATCTCAGTTAGACAAGTTTTCAATACTATATATATATTTTTCTTATAATACATTAAAAATTAAATTAAATTTTGATTTATTCAAATTTAACATTTTTCGCGGAAATCGTCCATCGCTAACTTGTAATTCCAAGAATTTACGATTCGGCGTTGAATACTTGGCTGATATTATAAGGATATGAAAATGTCTTCGATGCAACGTGCAAGATTAAAAATTACATAAATAATACTCGAAAAAATCAATGCTAAATAGACTGAAAGTTGCTACTGATATATGTGAACTTTTTCGAGGAATTTGTTCACCCCTGACTTGTAATTCGGGGAATTTACAATTCGCAGAATTGACCATTCTAAGTGAAGCACTTAACTGATGTATAAAAAGCATCGAGTTACACACACTGACTGATGTATAAAAATATCGGGTTACATTATCGAGCCTGTTAAAAGTTCGAATTCATTTTGCTCCCTAGGGAGGCAAAGAGGTATTTTGCTCCCTCACAACAGCTGGTCAAAATAGTATTTTGCGCTCTGAGTGCGAGAAAAAAAATTTTTTTCATCGCAAAAATTGCTTAATAAATGAACACTTATCATCGCTAAATGGTTATCAGAACTTTTCATGATGAAATAATAATTCCATTCTGAAAGGGTTAACCAATTTGAATCTATGTCTCCTAATTATTAATGTGAAGAAAGCTTCCGTTTTGAAAGAAAAAAATAAAAAATACAGCTTTGTTTGATGATACGCGATTCTTCAAAGAAATATTAAGTTGTTATGCAAAAGAGAAAATATAAATTAGAATAGAAACGTCATTTTGTCCTGTTTTGTCCTGCAGAGCGATAAATTACGCAGCTTTCTATACTTCAAAACCATTATTTGCTCAATTTGCAATAATTAAATATAAAATTTACCAATTTATCATCACTTTTCAAAGTAACACAACTACTATAAGTATTGGAAACATATTATTACATTTGTAAGTGTATTAAACTTTTATTGAAACATTTCTTGTATTATTTGAAATAATAATTACTTTCTTAATAATTTTGATCTTAAAAAGATTTCAAGGCATAGTAACTCGGACTTATACCCTATCTTAAAAAATAAGGTTAAATTAAAAATTTTTTATTTACTTGCAATGAACTCCACGTTATTGTCTTTAAATTAAATATAATTCTAAATATTTTTAATTTATATATTTTTAATAATTTTAAGATTTAAAAAATTTAAATTTTATCAAAAAATAAAAATTCAAACTGAGATCAACATAAAATAAAACAAAAAATAATCATTTGAGTCTATGGTATAAGGAGGAAGGAATATAGACTCTCATGGTTGTGTAGGGCTATAGGCGAAGGTAACCATGGTTTTATTTTGAATAATTTTATAAAAAAAAAGGAATAATTTTAATTAATTGTAACATGTCTTAAAATAACTTAAAATTATTATAATTGATTTTATATAATTATTAAAAATAAAACAAAAGAAACCAACGCGCCATAATGCCATACATTTTTTATTATTTAATTTATATTATAAATTATTAATTGTAAGGTATTATTGACAGTACCTCTTCGGGTGGTGTGGAAATCTGTCTGAGCAAATATATAATTAATATTAATTTTTTTAATACTTTTGGTCAGTACAAATTTCATTACTGGCTGACATAATGTAAATATAAACGGGGGTTGGCGAGCAGCGCAAGCAGGGGGAACCCCTCCTAGTATATATATATATATATATATATATATATATATATATATATATATATATATATATATATATATATATATAGTAAGAATAATATATTTCATGAATAATCATTTCATTTGATGAACAATTAAATAAATTTATATATTTAGAATTGTGTAACATAATTTATTCAATTGAAAGTTTTATTCAAGTATCATTCAGAAAATAAAATACCTAAGTTAATTTCATGAAAATACATTAGTAATCAAAGATTTATTTGTAAATAATTTTTCATAAATAACATTAATGTAACCTTAATAACATATTCATATGAACGTGTGTTCGTATTCATCTAAATTGTCATTTATGTAAAAATTGTTAAGAACTGAATGTACTAATAATAATTTCACTAAAGCAATAATATTTTTATTAAGAGAAATATATTAATTTTTAGAATATATCTAATAAATTCATTTGGAAAATTATTATAACATAATATAAAAATATTCTTTTATTATCTTTTTAACATACGTTTTATAAAATACAATGAGGGTTGCGAAAAAAGTAATTAAAAATTATTTGAATCACGAATCATTTTTGAATTTGTAATTAAAGTTTTATTTAATTAACAATTCCTTTTAAATTAATAATTAAAAATATTTTAATTAACAAATCAAAATCTAATCGTGAATTGAAAAGGTTTTAATTAAAAAATCAAAAGGAATTCTCAATTAAATAAATTTCAATTAAGAAATCAAAATGTAATCGTGAATTGAAAGGGCTTTAATTACAAATTAAAAAATCAAAAGGAATTCTCAATTAAATAAATTTCAATT